>JANZLC010000005.1:6206362-6219334 GCA_026413385.1 Erythroxylum gracilipes | reverse complement strand
TTCACTTTGGTTCCAATTAAGTGAGACGACCCGAGGTTGCATCCTATACTGCAATCCTTGGAATTTTTAGTATTTTTAATTCGGTTCCAAGGGATTGATTTTACATCGATACGAAGAGGCCGATCAAAGGTTGAAGTCTTGCTTAAGCAGAACTAAGTGAGATTGTTGTGCAAAGGGTGTTGGCGATCAACTTCGTTAAAAGTTTAAGTCCCAAGGTGACCTTTGTATCTACTGGTATTAGAGCCAAACTTTGGGATGGCAGTAAGCAACTTGACAGAATGAGTGACTAGGAATTCCTCAAGGGGAGAAAGAGGTCACATCTCACAATTGCAACAACATATGGAGAATTTGTTGAAGGCACAAGAGGAGGTCCAGTTCGAGATCACTGTGCTAAGGCGTGTTGTTGCAAAGCTAGATGTCGATCGGGGTGAAAGCTCCATAATACAACTTTCATCTGTGAAGGTACATGAACCATGGGTGTTCGAAGGCGTGCGGGACGCTAAGGTGTTGGAGAATTTCTTGTGGGATACAGAGCAGTACTTTGCGACTGCTAGGGTATCCGATACTGAGAAGGTCAATATGACGACCATGTACGTGGATGGGATGCCAAGCTCTGGTGGAGGACGAGAACCGCTGCGGAGATCAGTGCGGGTAAAACTCCTATGGAAATGTGGGTGCAAATGAAAAAGGAGCTCAAGGATCAATTTCTTCCTATGAATACTTCTTGGCTCGCGAGAGATGCCTTGAAGAAGCTCAAGTAGGATGGATCGGTAAGAGACTATGCAAAATCATTTAGTTCTCTAATGCTGGATATTAAGAATATATCAGACGAGGAAAAGCTCTTCACTTTTTTGTCCAAGTTACAACCGTGGGTTCAAATGGAGTTAGAAAGGCAAAACGTGAAGGACATGGTTGATGCAATTGTGGCCACTGATGCCTTGGTGGATTTTCGAATGGTGAAAGAATCTAAGGCGAGCTCCTCAAATTCTTCTAAGGGCAAAGGCCATGCCCAATAGGAGAAGACCAAGAGGAAGAAGAAGAAAGACTCCAAGAAGGGGGATTTCAAGGGTAAGGGCAAATATAATGGTGGCTCTAAGAATGGGAAGACATCATCAAAGAATGGCAAGGTTCCTTGTTACTTATGTGGCGATCCATACTTTAACAGAGAGTGCCCAAAAAGGGAGAAGTTGAATTCCCTAATTGTCAAAGAAGAAAGTGAATCTTCGAAAGATGCGACACTAAATCTGATCACCTTGCTTAATGCAGTTAGTAGCGAGTTGGTTCCTTTTGATAGAATAATATACATGGGTGTACAAGTTGGGGAGAAAGACATGACTGCAATGGTAGATACAGGTGCGACCCATAGTTTCCTAGCGGAAAAGATGGTTCGGAAGTTGGGCATAAGGGTATGTAAGGCCCCAGTGAAGATTAAAACTCCTGCATGGAAGGCACAAGTAGTTGTAGGAATTGCTTATAATGTTCTAATCAGCAATTGAAGTTGGCGTGCCAAGATGAACTTCATTATCATACCATTGGAGATTTCGAGATGATATTGGGGGTTGATTTCCTCAGAGCAGCAAAGGTGGTGTTGTATTTGAGTTTGGGAGATATGATGTTAATGAAAGATCAAAATACCTTCTATGTGAATTGTTGTAGGTTTGGTGGTGGAATGACGGATGTTATAATTTCAGTGAGACATGTTTCAGCCATAAGCATTGAGAAAGGGTTGAAGAAAGGCATGGAGACCTATCTTGCTGCTATGTGAGAAATCAGCAAAGACCACGTGGTGGAAGTCCCTGATGTGGTTGCAAGTTTGTTGAGGGAGTTTTGGGAGGTGATGTCGAAGGAGTTGCCCAAAACTCTTCCCCCTCATCGTGAGGTAGATCACAGGATCGAGTTGGTTCTTGGAGTGATCCCACCTGCACGTGCCCCATATAGGATGTCCCTGATGGAATTGGCAGAACTTCGAAAACAACTCGGTGAGTTGTTGGAAGCAGGGTTCATCCAACCATCTAAAGCCCCGTAAGATGCCCCGGTATTGTTTCAGAAGAAGCAATATGGTACACTTCGGATGTGTGTGGACCATCGAGCATTGAACAAGGTAACGATCAAAAACAAGTATTCGGTACCTTTGATTCAGGATTTGATGGACAGGTTATCAAGGGCTTAGGTGTTCACTAAGTTGGATCTTCGGAGTGGGTATTGGCAAGTGTAGATAGTTGAGGGTGATGAGCAAAAGACAACGTGTGTAACTCGGTATGGATCCTATGAATTTTTAGTTACGCCATTTGGATTAACTAACGCCCCTGCTACATTTTGCAACCTTATGAATGATGTGCTATATGACTTCATGGATGAGTTTGCTGTGGTCTACTTAGACGACATCGTGGTGTATAGTACTAACATGGCAGAACATGTGGAACACTTGAAGCGGGTGTTCGAAAGACTATATTGGACCTCAAAATTTTTCTTTATTTATATGTTTATTCATTTATTTTATTTTATTTTCTTAGAACTTAATCTATGATTTTTGTAAGCATAAGGATAAATTAAAATTAAGTTAGAGTATAGTATGGTGTAAATTGAATTAAAGTGGTAAAAATGCATAAAGGGCATTTTTTGGAAGATCACTTAAGTTTAAATAGACATAAGGCATAAATGGAGGGCAAAAGGGACATCTTACAATCATTAAGGGTAAAAAGGGGAAGAAGAAGCTTTGTCTTGCATTTGAAGAAGCAAAAACATGAATGAGAAGAAGAAAGGAAGAGAGTTTCGGTAGTTTGAGAGAAAAGAAGAGAGTTGAGCTAGGGTTTCATCTTTTTTAAGTTTTCTAGAGAGATTTTGAGGTTGTTCAAGAAGGGAAAGAGGTAGAGGAAGATAAGAGCTTCCATTTAAGCCAATAATATTTTCATTTGGTGAAGATTCAAGGTAAGTTTGATTTTAATCCTTTGAATTTATGGAAGGGTTTTGGTTCATGAAGCTTAGGAAATACATGAGTTTAAGTATTCTAGGATAAATTTTATTGAATATTCTTTGTGAGTTTTCAATTTTGCAACCCTATTGAAGTTAGGATATTTGCCTATGAAAAGGGAATCAAGAAAGACAGGAGAAGCAAGAGGAGAGGCACATTTGTGCAAGTATATAAGCAAGGAATTTAAGGTGGGTTACATTTTTATAATTAAGTAATAAGCCATTAATGTCTCTTTCAGGAAATGGAAATAAATGATTTCAACTACTTTTTAAATGTACATTTAATACTTCTTAAGTGCTTTAAGAATGTGCTACATATTTTGTATATAAATTGAGTTTTGAATTATGAAATGAAAAATAAAAATGATTTTGAAAGGATACCAAATTTATGAAATCAAGTTTCGAAAAAAAAAGTGTCATTTTGGGAAACATGTTTAAAAGTTATGAAATGCATGATTATGTGGGTTTTTGGTGGTCCCCTAAGTTAAGTCAAGTGTACTTTGACTAAAGGCTTCTCACGCCTGGCCATTAGTGGCATGGAGCTCCTTCATGGACTCCCCTAAGTTCATAACTACGCAAAACCATTATGTGGGATTGCGTTAGTACGTTCTGTTCATGACATAGGACCCTTATGGGAAATGTATTAGTACGTTCTATTTATAGACCTACCCAAATCATTCTGATGTGCTTATGTGTTTAAATGTGTTGACAAGTTTGATAATGCTTTGATAATGCGTGATTTAAGTTGCTTATGAATTGTTTGATAATGTGAGAATTGGGAAATATGTGTTCCATGATTCAATGTGAATTTTGCAACGAAAATGGTTATTTCAATGGTTTTGCTTGTTACTGATTATAAAATTATTACCCACGAGCTTTAAGTTCACCCCTCTCATTTCGTCCCATCTTTAGAGGAAGAGCATGAGATCAAGTGACCAAGAGTCGAGGCATCACTCCAAAGTTGCATCTTTTTGTATTTTAAGCTAGATTTTGGAAATACAAGGCTTTAGTCGCATTTTAAGTATTATGAGTTTAAGTATCTTTTATATTTTGGGATTTTACAAAATGATGTATTATGGCTTGAAATTCCATTAAAGCTTTGTAAAAACTCTTATATTTTGATGTTAATGAAATATATTTCGGTTTGCTTATGACTTTCTAAGTTTATACATTGCATTTTCAAGTTTTTCATAGGGGAAAACTTTATATTTTGACTTTAGGGAAAAATATGTAATGATCTGGGCTGAATTAGACAAAAGTGTCTTCTTGAAAGTTATATCTTATCTTTCTATCTTTCCAAGGTATATAGTATGAAATTTTTGGACATCGACGTTGAGAGATATGATTGTTTTAAGTAGTGATGCTGCATAGGATGGTTATGCGGAACAGCTTCGGTCGCGCTCGCACCAAGCGCTCTCGCAATCGCACAGGGACCCTCGTGATCACACTTTTCTTCCTCACTATCACACCTTACTTGCGATTGCACCTTTTCTCCTCACGATTGCAACTTTATCCTCACGATCGCACCTTTGTTCCTCGTGATCGCACCCGAAGGGTTTTCTAGCTCTGAACATGTTTGACTCTTTTGGCCATAACTTTGTCATTCGATCTCGAAATGACCTGATTTTTGAATCAATGGATTCTAAACACATTTTTGTATCCTTTCATAAAAATTATAGCTTTTTTATTGATTTGAAAATGATTGATTGAATCAAAGTAAGGGCGTCGGTTGGAAGAGTATGAATTGGATATTTTACTGAACATATTTCGGTATTTTGATGATATCTTAATCTGTAGAGCTTCAAATGAGATGATTCATATTTTTGAATGAACTAGTGTCATAGAGCTACAAATTTTCTGAAGAAGACAAATTGTAATTCCAGTTTAAATTGGCCCAAAATCTATTCTAAAATAGGAGAAATGAGTTTAATTGTGGGGACTGACTGGTGTGAGCACGCCACCCTTGTGGGATGCATCTTCAAATGTCCCTTAGGACGTCAGGCACGTGTCTTACAAGGACAGAAACAGGTTCCAACATATTATGGTATCAGAGAACAATTTCCATTGATCTTTCCCTCCAAGTAAATACGCTCACGTTCTCACGACTCCGATATTGGACTCTAAAAAGGGGGTCCAACAGTCCGAGAGCCATACTCAACCAAACCGCTACAACCTTACTATGACATGATTGCCGTCTGAGAGCAAGCTCGACTAAACAGCCATAATCACGCTACCATATCATGTACCAATATCGATTGATGTTTGAGAGCAAGCTTGACCGAACCACCCCAACCTTGTTGTATCTTAATCAATGAATCCATCAATGGATGAAATACTAACACAAATCCATACCTGACCAATTGACTCACTGTGCGCACAACCTACTGACGCCCACCAAGTAGTCAATACCACATCAATCCTTTACATCATCGCATATCAAGACAAGCATAACATTACACAACAAATATATATATACATAGGTCAATCCATATGTATGAGTATCATGTGTGCATATGATAATGATGGTGATTTCCATGATGAATATGAAAATAAATTCTAACGTATGCTCATAACCATAAATATTAACTAACAGGTAAAATGCGCTTTTTTGTACTGAACCTAGTGTCTCGAAGTGCAGAGTTCTGCTCCTGATTGATCTATAGAAGAAAAATAGGAATGATCATTAGGATTTAAAACTTAAACCAATTTTAGATATCTCGAGAATAAGACAATGACTCAATACTAAGGAGCTTAATTTTCTATTCCAGCTTAATTTTCTATTCCAAAACGTCGATGTCATGTTTTACAAGCAGTCTACTGAAAATTTGGTAGAATTTTCCCTGTAGAATAGACATTCCCTTCAGAAATAAGGGGTCATTCCTACAATGAAAATACACTTCTATATCTACCAATACTCACAACTCAATTTGGGCCTCCAAACTACATGTCCTTGCCCAATTGAGTCCACATTTACATCACAAAATTCATAATAATTCAATTCATAATTTAGTTATACCAATTTCTGGTGCAACACCCTCATTTATACTTAATACATCTAAATAATCTCAATTCTAATCAACAACGACTCAATTTAATCAATTTCATGCATTTCTATAAGAACAAAACCCTTTCCAAATTTTTTATCTCACAAATTATGAAGAATTTCAATACATTGCTTTTGCAAAAATTGGTCCACATAATATTTGATAATTTTTAAAATTATTTTTAGTCATTTCTGGATTGGTTAGAAAATGGTCACCGTCATTGGAGTATAGGATACACGCGTTGCTGCCGGAGAGGCGGTGATCTTCACCGCCCATTCAGAAATGACTAGCTTACCTCCATGAATCCAATGGCACTGGTACTGTGTTGAAAATCCTCCTAGTTTATGATAATCAAAGGATTGAAGCTTAAAGGTAACTCATTTCTGTTCACTTGTAAAATGGGTCGATTGGTGTTAGGCTCCTATCCTTTCCTATGTTTTTAGGGTTGTTAGACACAATGGTGATGTTAGTTTTGCCCAAAAATGACTAGAACTAGGAGATCAGTGACTTACCTAAATGAAACAAAATTTTCAGTCACGATTCCTCCAAATTCGGATTTTTTTTATGAAATAAGTTTATAGGATTGGTAAAGCGTCTCGAGAGATTTTTGTAGAGTCCTAAATCACCAAAAATGGTGGTTGGATGGTGAAGGTATTAGTGACAAAAGTTAGAAGTGAATAGTAACCTATAAGGAAAAGAGTTTAAGGAAGAAATAAAGTTAAGTTTTCTTAAGCTCAACTTATACTTTTATAGGTTTTTCTTCTTATTGATCCATTATGAGTAATTTGACAAAATTTTAAATCATTACAATACCTCTTTGACAGCCTATTAGTTCATCTCACTCTATCCACGATTATACTTTAATACTTATTTTTTGACATTATTATATTTCTGAAACTAGAATTCTTAATTCCTTCAGTTTATGTTTTAAATTGTTTTAGTTTCACTTACATCACCTTAGTGTTATCCTTTACTAATCTAGACATGTCATTTCCATACACTTTCTATAATAAAGATCACTCCTAAAATGATGCATCCTTGAAAGTTGCCTAAACTTTTTACCAAACGTACTAAACTAATAGAAGTTTAATTTCTCATGTTTGTCACCCTTAAATAAGCTCCCTTTATGAATTTTCATCATCCCTAGCTCACTGAGATGACCTAACTACATATGTTATAATGCAATACTATTTTCTATTGACTCCAATACTATAGCTTTACCACCTACATTTAAACTCCCTTTCAATCTGTAAATGTTTCACACCAATTTTGGTCCTGTCATTAAAATCATCATATCCTTTGTCCCCTTAATATTGTCTCTTTCAATTTTATATTCAGAACTCTTTGTATGTAAAATATTCATAGAGATAAAGTTCTCAAATATGGTATATATCAAGAAATGCTTAACGTCATAACCACGCTATCAAACATCTTAATCTTGACATATTCTATTCTTTTTTATTTTACAAGTTTTATCATCCCTCAAATGAATAGGTCAAAATTTTCATATGCATATGATACAAACCAATCTTTATTTGGTGTCATGTAAAGTAATTATAATACATTCAAATTTATAAGTTATGTAATTGACTGTTTGAATGCAAAGCATGTTTTAATTATTTTAATATGAGTCTTTGCTTTATATTGAATTCACCGATCTTAATAAATCATTAGTTTTTTTTTTGTCCCTCTGCTCCTTCTTGATTAAATAGTCCTTCCTGATATGTCTAGTTAGTTCACATTTATAGCATTAGACTACCTTTTCACCTTTGGGTTTAAATATGGAACCATATTTATATGAGCCATCTTTCTCTTACTTTCTCCTATAATCTTAATTTTCTTTCATGTATAGCTCTTCAACTTAAGAGCTTTCATCAGTATTGAGTCTGTAATGATTGTGAGCCAATAACACAATGATGATGTCCTCCACACCAATTGCAAGTATAGTCACAATATGTTCATAAAAAATGTAAAGAACAAAGCAGAATCAACGATTTATCCTCATCCATAATAGTCATATCAAATCTGATTAGATCACTAACTATTTGATTAAATGCATTAATATGTTGTTTCAAGTTTGTTCCCTCCTACATCTTCATATTATATAGTTTCTACATCATATGTAACTTATTTGTGAGATATTATAACGTATCTCAGCTCTCTAACTTCTTCCATATCTCTATAAGGAATGCAATAATCTTGACATAGTATATATCCTTATTTTTTAGTCATAATTGAATGGTTTCAGTTGCTCAAGTTTGTAACTCCTCCCAATTAAGCGCGTCCATATTTTTCTACTTATTTCCTTTAACAAGCATTGTTGCACAAACAAATCTTATTGCTTTAGTTTAAAATTCTCCAGTTTATTGAACTTTCTTATTTCAAACTTTACAACCCAAGTCATTGATATTTCAATGATGCTCTAATACCACTTATTAAGGAATAAAGTGTATGCAATAAGATTAAATTTTATATCAAAATAAGCAACAAGCAAGAACTAATAAGAATATAAGAACAATTTCAACAAAATTCAATCAATTGGGTGTGCCTATATTCTCATAAGCCTATAGTAGTTGTTTTACTATTGATTAATCAATACTATTCTAATAAGGAATACATATTTTCTATTCATAAATTAGGTATACACAATTATAATTAATTATAAATTTTAACTAGTAAAGTTCAACATAACTTACCGGTTTACCAAAGCTAACCCAACTCAAATGATTATAACAAGTCTTAGAATCTTTCTAGAGTTTGTAATCCACCAAAAATATACTTTTAGATAAGGTTGATTATGTTGACATAACCTAACGCACGACTATGTCCCAAGCTATAGATCTCACTTTTTCTCCTTGCACTTGGAGACTGTGACACATTTATGTCCTAGACAGTATCTCCTAAAGAAATTTATCATTCAGAACAATACCCTTGTGTCTTCAACCTCTGGATCTCACTATTTTTTCATACACTTGGACACAATTTTGTCCCAGATCGTCTCTCCTACAAAATATTTTGCCACATCAACATGTCCTTATTTAAAACTCATATCCTTTTTTTTATTTTCAAAAAAGACATATCTACTTGAACACAGTTCGTGATACTACTATATCATAGACCGTGTCTCCTACAGAAAAATCTCAGCTACGTTGACAGGTTTGTGTCTTTAGTCTATGTATTCACCTCTGATTCTAGAAAGTACACTCCTTAAGCCACTTCCATCTTCTACATCGTGTTCAGTCAAAGACTTTTAACAAGCATTCATGTTCTTTCTCAAAACACATCAAAATTGCACCTATGAGTAGTACACAACATAAACCAATAACATGAAGTCTCTAATAGCATTTGAGCAAGAGAAATCTCTATTTCATGGGAAATGACAATCTATAAACCAATCATGTACCAATTTCTGTTGCTGTTAGCTTAAAAAAACTTGGTTTTGAAAATTTTGGCACCAACATAGTAGTAGATATTTTAAAACAGGCACAAGGATAGTAACCAATGATGTATAAGTCCCTTTTAACTGCTGCTTATCATAGGAAGAGACGAAGTATGTTAGTAAACAAGTTGAATTTAATAACTAATCTTTTATGTCAAAATCATAAATTTTCTCGAGAATTAAGTCAAAGGAAGCGTTTATATTTGACTAGAGACATAAAATTTCCATTTTGCAGTCATCTCCACGTTTCTACAGTAGTATGAAAAGAATCTGAATTTGCTTTCAACCAGAAGTTCTTTTCTGCTTATAATCCACTACAGACACTAGGCCAATGACTTTGGAAGGTAAGACAACCAACTTTATCAAATGTAGTCCAACGGCACGTAACGATGGTGGTCCGGCTTATGTACTGAAGCAGTCATCATGCCAACCAAAACCTTATAAGTCAATTTAGGACAACTAATTGAAGAATTTGAGAACCTTTCTTTTGGTCCATGCATGTCCTGGCTACAGGATGGTGCTCTTCTCTTACCAATCTACGGAAACATTTACTAATCCACTGCAAAATGTAAAGCTAAGAATGGTGAAGTCAATGGAAACGACTCAACCTCAACAACATTTTGTAAAACTTGAATCATAATCTGTGGACGGAAAAGATATTTTCTCCCAAGATCAAATCTGTAAACAAGTCTACAGAAACGTTTTTCATTCTTTTGAATGTTGTATATACAAATGCGTTCCAAATTTCTAAACATTCTTATGAAACTCATACTACATAAAACTCGGAAATCCCTATAACGTAGATCACTTTTCGGTAAGATTCTGCTCAAACACTTTTCCTGAGATGGCTGCTGCGAGTGCTGCAGTAAATTTGGGATCTTTTGTTAAGGAAGAGGCCATCTGCTCCACTAAAAATTGTCGAACTTCTGGTGCATCCATTCTTGGCACTGAACTTTTGGCGTCAGTGCTGGGCTTGGATTTTGTCAGGTCAAGAGTGACTGTTGGTCCAGAAGAGGGAAGGGAAGTGGAGTATGGTACTGAGCCAAGGGCCAGACTACGGTTTGAGCCTGATGTTGCCTCCATTTGTGTGGGAAGCGAATGGTTGTGCTCTCCTTCATAAGTTGCTACCAAGACAGATTGATCTTCTACACTTCTTTGAACCTATTGGTCAAAAGATAAATCTGATAAGATCAATTGTGAATGGATTCTAGGATCAAGGAAGGATACAATTTGTTGGTTTTATCTTTAGAAGATAAAAACAAGTACCCATTGGCATACTTTCTCTAACAGTTGTTAAACATTTCCTAATCAAGGATATTCAGTGACATTTCAGGAAGTTTCATATTGGATTTCTCGCACTTCTTGTACCCAAAAAGATGAACTTCATGTAGTAGGAGGAAAACTTAAAGTTGGACTTACCTTCTTTTTGACAGGGCAGCTTGGAGCAAAAGAGCACTTGAAGTAAGCTCTTGGACAAGGATTATCTCTAGTGACCTTTTGGCCATATTTTCTCCATTGATATCCATCCTTCACAACCTGCAATAATCAGTAAGCAACCCTTATCAGGACATAAGACCAAAATTTAGAGTACGTAACACTTGATAAATATTAATGAACCATAAACTCACCAGGCTTGTGTCTGCCGCTTCTGTTCTGACGTATACTCTTGAAATTTTTGCTTTGACAACTTCTTTTGGTCTCTTGCAAGATTCTTCGTCAGTTGAGCTACTCTCAGAATTTCCATTCATAGTAATATTATTATCATTGTTGTTGCTGCTCTCGGACTTCCTTTTCTTTGAAGGAGCAACCTCAATTTCCTGATTCTTACTAACATAATCCATAAATTGACGTCTCAAAGCATTGTAGTTCTCACACATCACCGTCAACATCTCAGTCAGCTTCTTGTTTTCTGCGCTAATCCGATTCAATTCCTCCACTAAAGCACCAGTCTGGAAGTCCAAGTGCAGAATATTAGCTCCAATATAAAACAAATTTGAAAACGTATAGTAGTGAAATTTCAACTATTCTCCAAAGATGGGAACTTGCAAAGCTGTTAATTGAAGGCATTACTAAAACGGACCTTAACAACTGCAAACTTGTAGAAGTATAAAAAAGGTGACCTTAACAACTGCAAACTTGTAGGAGTACAAAAAAGGTTTTCATTTTGTGGCTGAAACTAAAACTTCAATCATAAAAATTGAAACGTTTAATCACAGAAAAAGTACACATGTAGAAGCAATTTATAGCCAAAATTCAGTTTCTTCATCATCGCGTGATAAGAATGATTCTTTTCAATGAAAAATAAAATCTGGCCAAGAAAATCACAACAGAAGACGGTCGCATAACCCATATCATGCATAAACTTGTTTCAGAAACTAAAAGGCTACTGCAAGCTAAATAAATATCGATCCCAGAAAGGTTTCTTCATACACTGACCTCTTCTTTGACGGAAACGTTGTTCTTCCTCGGCCGCTCCACGAAACTAGCCTCCTCTTCCTTAGCCAATCCAAACTTTTCAAGTAATACCTCGTGGCCTCGAAGAGGCTTAGAGTTAAGATCCAAAGAAGTATCAACCCACGACATAGCCACACAGAAATGAACGAACTAGCCTTTTTTGCTTCGAGACTTGCTCAAATTTGACCAACTACTGTGTACAATATTCAGTACTCCTCCAGATAGATTTGGCAGAGAGGATACAACTGGGCAGTGTTGAAACGAATGAACGGAAGCAAATGAATATATAGGGTCCAAGCTCCACTCGTTTTGAAGAAACTTGGTGGAAAGTCACGCAGAGGGATAAGGTTTATATAATAGATATTTCCCACGTGAGCTGTGAGAAGCTGGCATGAGCTTTTTCGAACTTTGTCTACGGAGAGAATGATATGCCTGCCCCTATAATATAATTATATTATACACTCCACCATTGGTCATCAACGGTATTGTACGTACGTATATAAATACAATATCTGTATATGTAGATAAGAAAAGTAGATTACAGAAGAAAAAATAAAGTGGACGGGAGGAGGTGAGGTCGACAGGAGCCGGTGTTGAAATGCCTGGTTTGTACAACACTTTTGTCAATTGTCAAAGTCAAGCCCACCAAAAAAGCATTAAGCAAATGCTTGCATGTCTTGTCCGTGTCTTTTCTTCCTTTTTTTGTTTTTATTACAATTGTTTGTACAGTCCAGTTCATGGCATGTAGAAGTCCATTGTTGACCCAAAGCTATTTTCTTTTCATGTTCTTTTCACCGTCTGGCCACGTAATTTAAGGGGTGCTTGGTTTTCAGGGTGCTTGGTTTACGGGTTTAGAAAGAAATTAACGATAAGGAGGAATGAAAAATATGTGTTTGGTTGTTAATTATTATTATAGAGACAATAGTTTGATATCTCACTTTTAAGGAATTTTTTGTACCCTAACTCATTTCTTAGCATTAACTCTTTTTTAAATTTTTTTAAAATACTAATTAATTAATTAAAATATAAGTAATTACAATATAATTAATTAAAATATAATTCATT
>JANZLC010000005.1:6176361-6187624 GCA_026413385.1 Erythroxylum gracilipes | reverse complement strand
GAGCTGCTTATGGCTTTGCTTCGTTTGTACATAAACCCTCCTTTTACTTAATATATATGTTACATTCTCCAAAAAAAAAATAGTAGCGTATAGAGTAGTTTGGAAAAAGAGATTGTTGGCAAATCTTTAACAAGAATAGACTAGTGTTACTGAAATTTTTTATGACAATATAACATAAATTGCTATAATTAAGAATCTTGCATTTTATAGCTGAAGAAAATACATCAAAATTCAGCTTATTTATGATCCGGTAGCAAGTGAAACAATCACATTGAAGCATTGTAAGAAAAATGTATAAGTGGCAAATGTCCTTATAAATTCACTTTTATGTACTAAACCTGATTTTCTCAAATTGAAAATAGGAGTCATCGACTTCAAAGCACAGCAAAGCATTAGAGACTAAGTTAAGATAGCACTTCAAAAAAGTCAAAAGGTTATTACTACCATTTTTTCATTAATATTAGTCAATATCTGGACAAATTTATATATTAACTTTTAGTGATTTACATAGTGGGTTGTGAGTTGAACTTATATTTGTTTTTTACTTTTGTTGCCAGTTAATTGTAAGCCTATATATATATATTCTCAATAGTCCTAAGGTTTATGCTGCTTATAGAGTGATTAATCAAACTTCTTATGTTGAGACTTCAAAGAAAAATGGGATAGTCAAGAGAAAACATAATAATATCTTGAGTGTGGTTAGAACTCTTCTATTTTAGAGCCATGCCATTTTTTTATATATTGAGTTTATGTCTTATGTAGATTACTTAATCAATATGGTAATTTGTAAGACAAATGACCATTTGAAGTGTTTTTTTTTTCTATATTACCTGTATTTTTTTAGCTTCAAGTTTTTAGTTACTTAGTGTTTGCATCTACTATTAAGCAAAGTCACTCTGAGTTTTATTAAAAGCTCAAATGTTTTGTATTTTTTGGTCTCAAAGTTGGAACTAAATGGTATAATTTATACAGTTGTCTCATAAAATTATTATCTCTTAAAATGTTGAGTTTTGCAAAGAGTTTTCTTCTTATGCATTTAATGGTGATGTTGCTTCAATTTCATGACCTATTTTTTTTCATAATTTTCAACATAATAAAAATATATTTGTAGATTTTTTCTATCCTACAAATGAGGTAGACATATCATCCTTATGACATTCTTCTACATAATGTGAAGTAACGTTTAGAAGATTGATACGAGTTCAACACTCTTCTACTTATCTTGAATACTTTTTCCTTTATAATTGAGGTTCTTTTAGATTCAACTTTCTAAACCTCATGATTTTTTTCAAATATGATGTTTATTTTTCTTTTAAAACTAGTCATCAAGATTTTGTCCACGTTTTATCAATTTATATAGAACTAACAAATTGTCTCCAGCTTTTAAAATTCTTGAATCATAAGAAAATGTTGAAGTTGAAATTCAAACTTTAGAGTTGAACAACACTTAAAATGTTACTATGTTTCCTTAAAGAGGTGTTTATTAGATGTAAATGGGTTTACAAGATTAAGCATAATTTTAATGGAAGTATAAGGAGGTATGTTAATAATTATAAACTTAAATATTAAGAATAAAGATTAAAGCGTTAGTCTTAAATTGAGTATATGAATGGTCATGAGTTATGTCTTTTGAGATTTAAGAGTTTAGTGTAATTAATTATATGCTAATGGATGGCTATATTACAATTATCAAAAGATAAAAAGTTTAGGTACAGGCATTTGGTTGGTACTATATATATGTGATCTTTTAGTGTTGTATATAGAGGCATAGACACTACAAATGTAGTGTTGTTATAAATTTTTTTTATATTGATTAAAATCCTCCCCTTACTGTGATTAATTTTTGAGAAAATACTTGTTACCTCTTCTTCTTTTTCTAACAAGTTGATATTAGAACTTTTGGTTTATATTTAAGAAGAAAAGAAGAAAAGGCACTTATAGAAAGAAGGTTCCATTAAAATTGTTTCTCCAAGTTTAAGATAATAAGCTTATTAAGAAGGTTGTCTATAAGATTACTTTTCAAATTTGTGAAGATAAAATGTAACTCTTAAGGTAAGACTACATAAAAGGTTGCAAAGACAAGAAGAGGTCGTCTTCAAAATAATTGAGATTAAGGGATAACATCTTAGAAAAGATACAATAATGTGTCCACAAAAATAGTCAAAGTTTGAAGTTATGGAGATTGGAATTTCAATTATTGTAACAGTCACATTTAAGATAATTATAAGGAATTCCTTAAAAATTTGAATTTGTCACCATCAATTTATTTATATGAAAATTCAGTCTAGACCATCAACTAATTTTCATGGCAATAATTTATTATGAATATAATTTACGAAAGCATGCTCAGTTTGGATACCAGGAATATATAAAAAAGGAAGAAAAATATGAAATAGCTCTTTGGGTGATAAGACATCTGAATTGTTTATATAATATCACCATCTAAGATGTAATGAAAGTGAGTTGAATAAAATCAAAAATGAAAATTTTGAGTTAGTTTAAGTATATAAAAATTTTTCTGAATTGAAACAGATACATAAAGCTTATAAAAATTTAGGATAAGCTTTGATGAAGCTATTAGTAATTTAAATGAATTGAATCAAAATATAAAAGATAATGAAGCAATTTGTATTTATACTCCACGAAGAAATTTTTTTGGTGTTAGTAATTTTTCTCATAGATTTTCTAGTAAGTGTCAAAAGTAAATAAAGAGACATTAAAGTTTAAGGGGGAGGTTGATAATAATAAAATTAGATGTTAATAGCAAAGATGAAAGTGTTAAACTTAAGTACGTGAATGGTCACGAGTGTTATCTTTTAATATTAAAGAGTTTAATATGTTTAATTATATGTTAATGTATAAGTTGGTTGTAAGTCTTAGAAGATCAAAAGATTAGGTATAAATATATGTATGTGTGTGCGTGTTTGTTTTAATAATGTATATAGAGATAGTGACATTATAAATATAGTCTTGTTATAATAAAAGTGTGTCTTGATTAAAATCCTCCCTCTTCTTGTAACTATTTTTTTTTAGAAAATATTTACTACCTCATCTTCTTTATCCAATATGGTATAAGGTAAGACCTGTGACTAGAGACGGTATTGACTTCTTTTATACTTTCCCTTACATGGATAAAATGACAAGTGTTTGGATTTTTTATTTCAGTTTTAGCATCCATTTATGGCTAGTTTCTTGAACAATTGGACGATAATAATGTTTTTTTATGTGGTGATTAAATGAGCAAGTTTACATGACATTACCACTTGCTTTTCATTATACTCATTCTATAACATTTTACTAATTGAATAAGTTATTATATGAGATGTGAAAAACTAGTAGACAATGGTTGTTGAACTTTCGAATGTGTTATTTTAGTATGGGTTTACTCAAACAAATGCAATTTCTTCCTTCTTTATTAAACCCTTAAATGATACTTTTCTCTCTTTATTAGTGATATAGATGATGTGATTTTGACTAGCAATAACTAAAGTTCTATTAATGAATCAAATTATTTTTGTATAATTAGCTTCAAATAAAAAATTTGGGTGTCTTGAAGTTTGAAATTGCAAGATATTATTAATGCATTAATATGTTAGAGGAAATATGCAATACAATTTTTAGGGGATGTTGGACTTCTTGGTAGTAAATTAGTGAAGACTCTTTGTTTATCTTTAAAGTTAGAGTATGGTAATTCTTCTTTAATAAATGGTGCTTCTCTTTGTTGCATATTGGTTGGTAGATGGGTGTATCACAAACATACTAATCCATATTTGGTTTTTTATTCATTAATTATCTTTGATTATATATATTAACCTTTAAGATTACAGTGATAGTGATTAGGCAACATGCAATGTGTTTTGCAGTTAATGATGGGCTATTGTGTCCTTATTAGTGATTCTTTATTTTCTTGAAAATCCTAAAAGCAAGCAACCATTTTAAGTTCTTCTTCTAAAGCAGAGTTTCATGTTATGACCTCTATAAGTTGTAATTGCAATGGTTGTTATATTTTCTTTACGATTTATCAATCCCTCATTCTTTTCAGGCTCTATTTTCTATAATAATTAATCATTCACATTTCTACTAATAATATTTTATGAATGCACTAAACATATTGAGAGTAATTGTCATGTGGTTCTTGTTGAAGTTTTAATTGAAAACTTTCTTAATTGCAAGTAAACAAATCGTAATTTATAGTATAAAAGATATTGTCCATCGAGGATTATAATAGTCAACCCATAATTCTTGTAAACTTTGTTTAAGGTAAATAATAAGATGATCAACTTTATTAAACTAAAAAAAATTAATAACTAAGTAATAAACTAGGCAGCAGTAAAATTGATTGATTTATCAATGATGAAAACTAGTAATTACTTCTATTATTATTTGTTTTCATTTTACCTTCTTGATTTAATCATACTTGATCTTAGATATCCTATAATTATGATTAGCCTCTCTCTCGATCTAATCAAGTAATCCCAAGTAAAATAGATAGAAATTGAATTATGATCTCTCAATCTATCAAAACTCTTCCTAACTATGTAATTATATTTGAAACAATCCTATGGATAACTAATAAATAACTAAGATCTCTCTTCAATTGCCTATCAATTTTATGTTTAAAGGTTTATTGAAGTACCGGCTCTCACTGTGCTATATAACATGAGTTTTTTGTCATGCCATTTGGATTGACCAATGCTCCAATTGCTTTTATGGATCTTATAAATAGGGTCTTTAAGGAGTATCTGGATCAGTTTGTCATAGTGTTTATAAAAGATATTCTGGTATATTCTAAGAGTGAAGGGGAATATGACGAGCATCTCAGGTTTGTGTTGTAAACACTGAGGGAGAGGGAGCTTTATGCTAAGTTCAGCAAGTGTGAGTTTTGGCTTCATGAGGTGACATTCCTTGGACATGTGATTTCGAGAGATGGTGTACATGTTGATCTGAGGAAGGTTGAAGCAATGGTAATTGGCATGCACCTAAGACAGTGACAGAGGTGAGGAGTTTTCTAGATTTGGCAGGTTATTACAGGAGGTTTGTGGAAGGATTCTCCATGATAGCTGCTCTGATGACTAAGTTATTGAGGAAGAATCAGAAATTTATCTGGAATGAGGAATGTCAGAAAATTTTTGAGGAGCTTAAGTGCAGATTAACAAGTGCTCCAGTTTTGATTTTGTCTATTGGAGATGAGGGGTATACAGTGTATAGCAATGCTTCAAGGAAGGGTTTGGGTTGTGTGTTGATGTAGGGAGACAGGGATCCTCGGTTTACTTCGAGATCCTGGGGAAGTTTGCAAGAAGCTTTAGGGACCAAGCTGAATTTTAGCACTGCTTTTTATCCTCAGATAGATGGTCAATCTGAGAGGACCATTCGAACACTTGAGGGAATGCTCAGGGCATGTGTGATGGATTTCAAAGGAGCTTGGGATGAGCATTTGCCATTGGTCAAATTTGCTTACAATAATTCGTACCATTCGAGCATTCAAATGGCTCCTTATGAAGCACTGTATGGAAGAAGGTGTAGAACTCCGATATGCTGGGATGAAGAGGGAGAGAGGAAACTGATAGGACCAGAATTGATTCAGATGACAGTTGACAAGGTCAATCTAGTTAAGCGGTGGCTTAAGGCAGCTCAAGATAGAATGAAGAGATACACTGATGCACACAGAAAGGAGATGGAATATGAAGTCAGTGATAAAGTTTTCCTTAAGACATCTCCTTGGAAAGGAGTAATGAGGTTTGGCAAAAAGGGTAAGTTGAGTCCGAGATATGTGGGTCCTTATGAGATTTTTGAGAGGATTGGATCACTAGCCTACAGGTTAGCGTTACCTCCAGAATTGTCACAGATACATGATGTCTTTCATGTCTCCATGCTGAGGAGTTATAGGTTGGATCCCTCCCACATCATTCAGACCACTGAGGTTCAGTTGAGAGATGATCTGAGTTATGAGGAGATTCTAGTGGAGATTTTAGACACCAAGGAGAAGGTCCTCAGGAACAAGATAGTTCAGCTAGTCAAAGTCTTGTGGAGAAATCATTCGGTGGAAGAGGCCACATGGGAGCCATTGGAAGCCATGAAAGAGAAGTATCTGCATCTCTTTGATGACTCAGGTAAGAATGTCGAGGACGAAATTCTTTTAAGAGGGGGAGAAATGTAGATGATGGCCAATTTAGTGTTACTAGAGTCCCTAGGGATGTTGCAAAGAGTATGAGGTGTTTCTTCTATAAGAAAAAGGAATATAAGAAGCTAGACTATCAAAAGTATTAAACTTGGAACAAAAGGCAAGAGCTATCAAGTAATTCCATCACTTATATGATCTATGAGTCTAATCTTGCTATAGCAATATCTGGTTCTTGGTGGCTAAATAATAAACCTTCTAATCATATTGCTTCCACAATTCAAGGATTCAATAAAAGAGAAAGTCGAACAGGGAGGATGAAAAACTAATGGTGGCATTAATGGAGAAGTTGATGTAATCTTTGTAGGGGATGGTTGTTTGAACCTTGATATATGGTTCAATATTGTATTAAATGACATGTTTTATATGCCGTATGGAATTTGATCTCTTTCTTAGAAAAAAAAGGTTATAATTTTTCATCGAAATTTCTGTTGTAAAGTTATCATTCAATGCAAAACATATTCGTACTGCTTTCTTATCATTTGACTTATATATAATGTTTGTTGCCCTTAATGAGATGTATGCTTCTTCATATATTGTTGAACATGTCACTAGAAAGGGAATCCTGATAAAAAAGAAGTCATATTGTGACATAAAAAGGTTAAACACATTTTTAGAGATAGAGTTGAGAGATTGGTTAAGAATAACATTCTCCTAACTCTAGATTATGCTGATCTAGAAATATGTATTGACTGTTGTAGGGGTCAACTTATGCTTCTGGCTTAATAGAACTTATACATACGGATATATGTGGACCTTATAAAGTTACATTGTGTTATTTAAGATATTTCTTGACATTTATTTATGACTATTTTCATTATGGATTTGTGTACTTGCTTAAAGAAAAGTTTGAAGTTCTTGAGAAATTCAAGATCTTTAAGAATGAAGTTGAGAACCAATTAGGAAGGTCTATTAAGATTGTCAGATCTAACCGCGGAGGTGAATACTTTGGCAAACGTGGGGTTTTAGGATAAGAAAATGATTAGTTTTCCAAATGTGTGGAATCATATGAAATAGTGGCTCAATTTATTATGCCAGGTGTCTTGAGCAAAACAGTGTGGTCAAAAGGTAGAATCGCACCCTAAAGGATATGATGAGGTTACTACAAAGTAGGACTAATTTACTTGATTACCTTAAGGTAAAGTCATAAAGACTACCTTATATACACTTAATAGAGTTCCAAGAAAATCAATTTCAAAATTGTGTTTTAAAATCTGGAAGTGGTGGAAGCCTAGCTTCACTCATCTTTATGTATAAGACTGCCCTACTGAGGTACATTAGTATAATCTTTAAAAAGATAAGTTGTATTTCTCATTCCACTCATTGTTATTTTATAGGATATCCTGACCATTTTAAGGGATACAGATTTTATTATAGACATGAATGATCTAGAATAGTAAAATCATAAATAGCTAAGTTTCTAGAGCATAATGTCTGTGATGAAAGTGGTCCATCTCATTTTGATGAGGGTGGTCATTATCATTCGTTGGCTCTACTACAGTTATTTCATATCCATCACTTGTATAGTCAAAACTAATGGATCCAGGTCTCAGTACCATTCCAGTATAAGGACAGGAAAATAATTATACAAACTGAGGTTCTTGAGGTACAAGAGCATACTGAACCAATTCAATTAAAAAGTCCACTAGAGTGACAAAAACTGTTATCTCATTTGATTATATAGTCTATTTAGGTGAATGAGACTATGAAATTGGATATGTAGTAGATCTAGTTACTTTTATTTTTGGATCTCATGCAGATTTATGGGGGGATGCAATAAGGGATTAGATACAATCTATGGATCAAAATAAGATATGGGAGTTTGTGAATTTACTTCATAATTGTAAAGTTATCAGCTATAAATGGATTTACGTGACCAAATACGACCATCAGGGTAAAGTTAAGCAGTTCAAAGTCAGTTTGGTTGCTAGAGGGTTCACTCAAAGAAAAAGTATTAACTTTAATGTTACCTTTTCTCTTGTATCCTTTAAGGATGCATTTAGAGTGATTATGACAATAATGACTCATTATGATATGAAGCTACATCATAAGGATGTCAAAATTGCTTTCCTAAATGGAGAACTTTGTGAACGGGTCTATATGGAACAATCCGAAGGATTCTAGGATTAAGAAAGGGTAACATGGTTTGGAATTTGAGGAAGTGCATATATGGTTTGAAACAACCTTTAAACAATGGTATCTAAATTTTGATGAGGTTGTTATCTTATTTGGCTTTGTGAAAAATAAAGTTGAAAGATGCATGTATTACAAGATTAGGGAGAGCAAGGTTATCTTTCTACTTTTATATGTGGATGATATCTTGCTCACATAAAATGAGTTGACCATGTTTTATTAGGTTAAAAAGGTTTTGGCCAGCATTTTGACATAAAGGACCTTGATGAGACATCTTTTGTCTTAGGTATTCAGATTCACTGGGACAACTTGTTGCAACACCAATGTCTCATAGTGAGAGATTATCTTTGGTATAATATCCAAAGAATGATTTAGATAGAAAGGCAATAAAGAATGTCCCTTATTCTAGTGCAGTTGGTAGCCTAATGTATGCCCAGGTATGCACTAGACTAGACATTGTATTTGTTGTTGTACTACTAGGTAGGTATGTGGCTAACTCAGGAATAGACCATTGAATTGTAGTCAAATGAGTGTTGAGATATCTGAAGGGAACTAAAGATTATATGTTGACATTCAAGAAAGTCAACAGTTTAGACCTTATAGGTTATATGGATTTAGATTTTGCTATTTGTCTAGATGATAGGAACTCCTTATTAGGGTGCATTTTTTATGATAACAAAAGGTACAGTATCATGGAAGAGTGTCAAGAAAACATTTGTAACTTCCTTGACTATGCATGTAAAGTTTGTGGCATGCTATGAGGCTACTTCACAGGCATTTTGGCTTGTGAATGTGATTTTAAAGTTGTTTGTGGTTGATTCAGTAGCTAGACCCATTCAGTTATATTGTGATAGTCTTTCTATTGTATTGTTACATAACAACAATAAGAACACTACAGGGTTTAAGCATTTAAAGGTCAAATATTTGACCATAAAGGAATTAATACATAGAGGTGACATCGAGGTGTAACATTTGATGATTGAATACATGCTTGCTGATCATTTGTATAATATGGGTTTACTAAAGTCCTTAGATACTATTAGTTAGGGCTCACTATATTTGCCCTTGATATGTTTATATAGATTTCATGTATTATGACAATATATTTTTGTACATATTAATGATCATTATTTTGTTCTCAGTCATATAGCTCGTTGTACATTGTCATAATACAAGTGAAGATCTATGTCAATCTTAAACATTTTAAAGATCATTAAGCATATATATACAAATTAGCCTTAATTCTATGTCTTCATGACACATACAGATACATATATAAATCTATGGATTTGATAAGACATAGGGAATAGAAATATTTAATCTCATAAGGGTTTTCTCTAATGCGGTTTTGTAATCAATGAGAGAAAACAAATTTCTTTAATGCGGTTTATCATAAAGTTCAGATAAATTGAAACCAACAAATGAAAAGATGATACATTTAAGATCATAGGAGTATCATTGTAGTTTGCCACACTCTATTTTCTCATTTATGTTAGTGAGGTGTTAGATATGCGTAATTGCATTAGATTTGTGTAGCATATGACATATGTATGTAATATTTTTCGGTATCGAAAGCCTTACGTGACTGAATGATGAACTTTTATTATCTTTGAATCAAATGTTTTAAATTGGTCGACCTATATATTTATTTTGCTTAACCACTTTTACTATCTTTGAATCAAATGTTTTAAATGGCTAAGGAGGGGTTAAAGCATCTGATTTCGGTCTTCCTAAGAGACGATAGTTAGACCCACTATATTGTGGTGTGAAGTCGACAATCTGGTTGACAAAGAAAATCAAGATTTTAAAGATTTCCCCGTAAGTATGGGTCACATTTTGTAACATGAATGTTGTAAAGTTGCATAAGGAGGTGGCAAAAAAAATAGGTTTGACGAGAAAGATTCAAACATATTTTCCAAAAAAAGAGAGAAAGAAAGATTAAGGCGTGAGCTTGTCTGGCATTAAATGATTAAACGATGACTGAACCTATATATATATTATAGAATATTAATTTATAAAAATTTTAGCCATTGACTGAACCTATAAATTATTTTCCATAAGTAAATATAATATAAAGGATTCGACTAGATTTGAAGTTCTGTAAAATATATGTTTTTTAATGCCCCCGTACCATCAAATCACAGTCCATAAGTTTGAAGTACAGGACTAACATATATGCCACACAGAATTGCTAAAATTGGTTTATTTAATAGCTAATCACAAACTAAGGTTTGAATCAATTTTCCAATTATGATAAATAAATGAGTTCCAACTTCTAAGGAGCATTCATTCACTTAGTTCCAGAACCTTTCAGTAAAGCATTGATTTTTTACGACACTGAAATTCATAAGATAATCTGTGTCCACATTTTTTTGAACGGATGTATTTCGTACGAAAGTAGTAGTTTAGAACTTTCTTTCAGTGCCAGTACTGACGACTTTAAATTCATAAGACTAATTTTTAATGTTTTTGCTAATCATGAGGTTATTTCCTTTCCTTTTCTTTTTATAGATTCAAAGAGCGACTTGAGACAGCTAAAATAATAATTACTGAAGTATCATGAGCTCAACACACGCAAATGACGAGGCTGAGGATATCGTGTTGCAACATATTTTTGAAGAACAAAAATGCAAATCGTTTTACATAAGCGTTAAACATCATAGATGTACAGAATAAGCCAAGTTGCGTCTTCATTTTTGAACAAGCAAAGTAATTTCTTTATCTACTAGCGAGGCTAAAACACTACCACTTGGAAAAACAAGCCTACAGCTCATAGTACAAATCGGAAAGTTTCCATAAGTCCATAAAGGGCTTCAAATTTTGAGAGCAGCAATTTCTTAGAATTCTTATGCAATGATGTTCAACATTCCTCAGTCAGGATTTATAATCGATGGTGAATAATTGAAGAAAACTAAAGAGTCGGATGTACATCTTGTACCTAGCTAGTGCATA
>JANZLC010000005.1:6143384-6168601 GCA_026413385.1 Erythroxylum gracilipes | reverse complement strand
CCTACTATGATTCTGGAGTAGATTTTTGTAGGTGGAATTGATAGATAAATCTACCTGCATTATAACAAACTAGGCAATAGGCTATACAGCGCCAAAAATATCCTCAATTCTTTGTAACATGTAATATTTTGAAAAATTGTAAACAAAAATTACTAGCAATGAAATAAAAATGTAGCTAATTAGCTATGTTTTACGCATTTGTAGCTATATAAATTTTTCTATATTTTTTCGTTTCAAAGAGATATACTTTTGTTACATTTTTTTATTTTGTAAGTAAAAACTAAATTTGTAAGTAAAATCTTTTAAATAGTAATGTGTAAAAGCATTGACAAACATTATATGCAACATTTTTGATAATCTATGATATTGAGAAATTTGCAACATTTTGTATATAATGTGTCAGCATGTTTTTTTTGTGAATTATTTTGTTATTATTATCAAATTAGAGAAATATTATCAATTTAAAATGTTGGGCATTCCATATATAAAGTAAAATTATATAAATGTCATCAAAAAAAGTAATATAACATTAAAAGATGATACTTTATTGCTATACAAAATATTAATAATAATTTGAGCAATCCTTATAAATAAAACAATATAGAGAAAACTTCACAAATTGGAATATGTCCGAAAATATTAACAAAGATGCTCAAATTGTGAAAATATTTAAGCATAACCCGAATGACTATCAAGTGTGGTCTAAGTCCATAAACTTGTAACAAATAATGTTAAAATTAACTAAAATTATTGTGATACAATTGATGCACCAATTATTTGGTTCTAATTAAAGCAAGTACCACATAATGTTACCATTCACAACATGATTACTCATCAGTTGCATCTTCATCCATCCTATAATTCGAGAAAAAGTATAAAAATTTAATTATAGTAAATATAGAAAGTAATAGAATAAGGCTAGGATATAGAATTAATAGCCTTCACATTCATCTTCATTTCCATCATAATCTAGGCCAAGTTTATATTCTACCAAAGAATGCAATTAGTTGGCAAAATGTGACAAACCCTAAAATAGAAGAAAAGCCAATATCATTACCGTAGAATAGTAAGGGTCCGTTTGGTTGAGCTTTTATCAGTAAAGCTTTTATTAGTAGAGCTTTTATCAGTAGAGCTTTTCTGAGAAGAGCTTTTTTTAAAAGTCAGTAGACTGTTTGACTGTCAATTAAAAAAACAACTTTTTTAAAAGAGCTTCATACAGTAGACTGTTTGGCAACATAAAAATAAAAAGCACTTTTATTAATTTTAACTATATTAATGTTTGGATATATTTTTAAAATTTTGAAATGAATTATTATGTATGTATCATTTTAAATTTAATTTATAGTGTTTTAAAGAATTCTAAAAGAGATAAATAAATAATTTTTATCAAATATTTTTGAATATTATATTTTAGTAGTTAAATTTTAATATATATATATATTATTGCACTGAATATTTAAATTGCACTAAATAAATAATATTTTGATGTATTTGTAAAACTAAAGGCGTATTTTTATGCTATACAATAACATCATTTTTAAATATGCTTGCCAATAACAACATCATTTTTAAACAAAGTTTGAACGACAATGCTTTAAATAAAGTCATCAAGGGCTTTTCTTCCAGTTAGCATCTCCATTAGAACGACTCCAAAGGAGTAAACACAAGAATTATATGCATTTAGTTTCATTAACTCGTCAAAAAGAAATAAGAATGTGTCAAAGTTCAACACAAAAGAACACAATTCTAAAAAATTATGGACTGAATAGACCATGTATATAAACATGAAAAACAAGAAAAATACCAATCAAAGAATGTGACCAAAAGATAAACTTGGTCAATCAAACTAAGAAAAGATGATTTGATAAGCAGAGTGCATTTTTCAAGAAAAGAAAGTCAGTCATAGCCAGATGTAGTAAGCTGTGATGACAAGGGAGTAAAAGACCATAGGAGAAATCAAGAAATTAGTTGGTATAACAGTAGTAGGAAATGGATGAGCACTGATGATCTTGTGTTCCTATTATGATGACCTTAAGGGACATTTGATTTCATGAATTGAAAAACTTATCCATGTTTTCAAGCATGCTCTTTGACCCACACTTACCACATGAACGAGTTGATATGAGTTCAAGGTAGACATCCCATCCTCAGAAGGTTTTGCTGGCACAGGTCTTGGATTAGAAACTTTTGATGGAGGGATAGGAGTGTACTCCTGTTGCACTTTAACAAGAGCTGGAGGTGGAAAAGGTTGCTCAAGAGCAACAAATTGGAAAGGATCTTCCCATACTTCATTAATTAGCACAGGGTATGGCTCCTCAACTGGTCGCGATCATCTACCATCGTCTAAGGAGAGTATGGAATCCATTGTAGAGGCGTTCTCTAAGAATCACCCCTTTTACTGCCGTAATATCATGTCCATCCTGATTCAAGCTATCATAAAAAAGATGACATTAAAAGAAGCAGCAATGTAAGGAGAGAGATTTAAAAATAACAAGGAATGCATCTTATAAATTACATTCATTCCATATGGAAGGAACTATGTAATATTCCAGAAGAAGAAGAGAAAATATAGAATAAAATATCGGTGCTCAAGATGAACATTCGGCAGGGATCAAGTCCACACTACTTAGATGTTGAACCTGAATTACACAAGGATTTGATCAATTCACAGGCTTAGGTTATCACTCAAATGATCTAAACCAACAAATTTACCTTTTTTCTAGCACTAGGTCCTTGCCATTGGCCCCGAAAGCCACTTTGTCCTAAGAAAGAGTGTCTAGATAGCGTCTCTTGTTTAGGAAGAGGTCAACTAATAGATCTGTGCATAATTCAGAAACTTACATATCAGTCCAACAGAACCTAAACTATGGTTTATGCATCTTGTCGTGTATGATTCACCTTGCTCAAATGTCCCAGAACTCATTAGCAATTACAAAGGTTATATCATTCAATTGTATTATATCAGTGAACAAAATGTACTTACAGCTTATTAAATTATTTGTCAACTGGCAAAGAGTTCGAGAAATCCCTAGCAGGCGAGCAGTAACAAACAACACCCATGATGTCAGCTCAAAAACTCCTTTTTTTAACTTAACGTCTTCGACAAGTGTTCTCCACTCTACTCCACAAGCTAACTCCACCAAGTAAAAAGCATCAAAATTTTTCCATACAACAAAACAATGAGAATGAAAGAAGGCTCTAAGCGAGCAGAAGGTCCTCGCAAACCAGTAACCTCCCTCTCTAGTTTTAAAATGCCAAGTGCTTCTTTATCTGGTTGGGCAGTTTGTATAGATATTCTCCACCTAAAAATTAGAAAAGAATAACTGAAATATTAGTCCAATATATAGTGTTAAGATAAAATGACCTAGGATTAGATACCGGTTGAATTTAATAGCCCGAAATAGTAGTAACGAAAAATAAAGATAGACAAAAATAAATGGGACAGAACACAAAGATTTACGTAGTTCGGTCAATGCGACCTACGTCAATGGCCGGAGGGTGAGCAATTTTACTAATATGTGGAGAATGTATACAAGTACAAAAGGCTGTAACAAAAGGCTCAGAAGTATACAGAGATGATAGAGGATTTTAGAAAAGGAAAGAAATGATTATTTTCCTCTAAGCCTGCCACCTTATTTATAGCTGATGTCCTGCGCAATCGTTGTCCAAAATCTTCAAGGTTGCAGCCATAATTGTTGAATGAATGAACCAGCCGAATTGTTGAATGCATGAACCAGCCGCCAGTCAAGTTCATTGCATGCCACAAACCAAGTTTATATTGTTGAATTTGCATGAAGACGCCAACCACATTTGAATCCATGCAACCAATCAAAGCCTTCTTCTTTGACAAGGCAACCAAGTGGAGGGGCCAAGCCATCACATGCAACACTATTACATATACGATAAAATGGTTGGGCAAATTAATAGAAAAATTATTTTATAATGGTCAAATTTAGAAAAGAAAACCCTTAGATATAATTAAGAATTTAAGATTAAAAGTGAGATTTCACTTTTAAATTGGGTTAAAAAGAAGGCGTTAACTTTAACAAACCCGTTGCTTACTTTTATCTACTTCCTTTCTTGGCTCAAACCGGCATAAATAATTGTTTAGTAAAAAAAATTTAACCAATTTGACATGTTTATATCTTAATTGATTAAACTCCTAAAGTACTTGTTTTAGAATCAGAGGACGTCTGGAGAAAACTTAATGATGCATAAACTTTAGAACGCTAATATGTATCTTCCAAATTTGTAGATCTCCCACTAGTGTTAGTTGATTAAGGAGAATACACATCTTGCCGTCCATTTTGTTTTCTGAAGGAAAAGGTGTATTCCTAAGCTATCTTATTCTTTCATTGGAAAGAAATTAGCGCTAATTGATTTCTCTTTTTTCACTTAATTAAATTCGTACGTGTGTTTCATCTAATTAAAGAATGCTAATTATGAATGATCCAACACAGAAGCATGATAAACACAGGAAAAAAACAAATTAAGACTAATTAGCGTGGAGGAACGTGTTGGCTACAAAATGCATCAGCATCGATCAGCATGCACACTACAGCTATTGCCTAGTTAATGTGCGTTCAGATATATATCAAAGGTAATCAAAGGAATCCAACAGTGAGGTCCAAATGGAGAATAACTATGATTAGTTATACCACCTTCGAGCTTGCAGAAACAGATCATGTCCACACCAACGAAACTTGACTACGTATTTACAAACATTCCCGTTCCTTGAGGAATTGTGTAGTATATAAGGGGGAGAACAGGTCCTTGGGAGGGAGATAGTACAGCTAATTACTTAAGGAGCTCCCTTCAATCCAATCCCGAGGGCTAAGAAGCGGCAAGAGCTGTGCCATCCCATGAATTTAGGCCATACTTAGCACTTGACAAGTGAGTATGATAGAAGACGAATCAAATGAGAAAAATGTTAAGTTTGGCCTAGTGCATGGTGTGGTAGCAACTCTTCCGCATCCTTTGTCCACCCATTGGACTGAAGGGAGCTCCTTATCTCTCTCTCTCTCTCCATATATATATAATATTTCGGAACAGTAAAGTAAATAAGAGTTTAATTTGCTAGAGATCGTGGACGTAGAATTTGATTTATATACTTTCCTGCTTGTGCTTTGGCTAGCTCATCTATACTTTAATTAAGTCATGGTTGTGCAGCTATTGAATATGCTTTCGTAGGGTTATGAAATTACCTCTAAAGGTTGAAGCTTTGGAGTATAACTTTCTCGTTCTTTCAGGTTCAGTCGTCCCCCAGCGCAAGAAATGGCTCCTGTGACAGAAGCTTGTCTAGGACATGGGAAAGAAATAGAACAGCTGTTTCTGCGATCAACCGGGAACAACACATTTGCGTATGAGTTGAAACAGCTGTTCTTTTCAATCTATAATCGCTATGTGTTTTGAATATTCTGATATTTTATTTCTTCCAATTAAGGGAGACGATTGATTTCCTTTTTCGTACATATATATTTGTAGTAGAAGAAAAATAGAATATTTGAATTAACTAGGTGGTAGTCATAGCAATCAATTATTTTTTATAATTTGCAATTGAAGTAAGTATAGTTATGGTCTTTGTAATTGAATACGATAATAAAAGTGATAATAATAAAAAATAAAAAAATCCATTATATTATAGTTTTGTTGTTGTTGTGGTATGTGGATTCGAATCCCTTGTATAATAAGTAATTATTGATATTGAAGATCCTTATATCATGTTCATCAATTAAATTAAATATGAATCAATCAACACAACATTTTTAATAAAAATTAAAAGTAATAGAAGAAATATAAAGTTAAATTATTTTTATATTTGTACTTTTACCTACCACGTGTAAAATTGATAAATCCCAACTTAAAAATAATAATTAGTGCCCCAACATGGGAGCACAAGTTTAGTTAATTTTGTGTATAATATAAATAACTATTTGGTTTGAGATTAATAACTCGTGCCTGATTCTTATAATAGCTTAAGTACGTATACATTAAAGTTGCAATAAAAGTTAAATTATTGCAAAAAGAAAATCAGTAAAAAGACGAAGCAAAATTTCAAATGGCAGAGGACTTTTCTCAAATAAGGCATTCTTAGTGTGGAACGCTTATAGTTGTTTCTTTTTATTGTCTATCTTATAGACAATTATAATGCCTTACCTAGGGAATTCTTGAACTTATTGTAATATTGATATAGTTTTAAATATAATTAAAATTCTTTTTTATTTTTTAAAAAGTTAAAATTATTAAAATAATTCTTACCAATGAAAAATTTCTAATAAAATACTTGGTGACTAATAATCTAAGAAAAATAATTTACATGTAAAAATAATTTGATCTTAACAACTGAATGAAAATAATTACTCTTATTAAGGGAGATAAAACTCTAATATTTAAATTTTGAATCTTACATAAAGACATAATAACAATAATTGGCAATTCAAAATAGATTTTAAAAAAGATAGAAACAAAAAACAATTACAATAAACAAAAATAAGTATATAAAAAAATAAAGTATCATCACCGTTCAAACTTATATTCCTTTCATATTTGCAAGATTATCTTCATACCACTTCGATATGAAAAATTAATGCATCTTATTTGAAGAATTTGTTTGTACTGTTTTGTTTGTTTACTACGTCAAATAATTTTCTAGTTTTATGGGAGACTTACTCAAGGAAGCACTAGATGTCAGTGGTGAAGCGTGGCCAGGTGATGCTGGTTGAAGGTGGCGAAATTGTTGCCCTGTTGGCAATAAGTATCGCTTGAAGGTGGTGAAGTACTAGGTGATCCAAAGGTCACATTGGGATTAGTATTTTCATCAAAGTTGATTGCCAATACTCTTTATACGATAGTCTCACTTAGGTCCGCTTAAGCAATACTTCAGCCTTCAACAACCCTTAAGGTGTTTACCTCACACCCTCGAAGAAACAATGCTATGAAGGCAATAAGAAAATAAAGGCAACTAGAAAAAAAAAGAGATACGGTAAAACCAACCTCTATATTACTTTTTCTCAAAAGAATATAAGGAATGCTTTCTCTAACTGAATGAGTAGAGCAAAACTCGATTGAGTTATATATAGGCATTCTAATTTTGAAGCTAAGTTACATTCATAATTTCACTTAAATTTAATTGCCTAAGATCATGCTAAGATCACGTCTATCTCTATCAGATTACATCACGTGAACCAATTGAATGACACTCCTATCCAAGTAGGACTCTAACTGATAAGATAAAATCTACAAGATAATAAAAAGATAGAGTTTACATTCAAATAGGAAACTAATGTCCTTATCCTCAAAAATCTCGACTATCTTCAGATGTTAAGTCCCACTGCAACTCTAACTCTTAGTTGTCACCATATCATCCATGATCTCCTCACGATCTCTTTTCGCTGATGATGCATTGTGATCTTATCAAAGCCCACATAGCATACTAGCCTAATCCAATGCTTTCCACAACAAGTCCGTTAGTTATGGTCTATTCATCGGAGCATAGGCCAAATCCTTAGACCACCAAGTCCTTAGTCTAGGTCGAGTCAATCTCCATAAGGTTCGAGACTCTACCAAAATTCGTACTAAGTCTGATCCCACTTGACCAAGGTTTGCCTTAGTGTTTTCGCATGCCTCCCTCATGCATATAATCCAGCTAACCTTCCTCCTAAGGTATATCGTGAAGGTGGCTGAGAAGTGATCCGAATTTTAAGGATCTAACACTAGGCTTGGAGGAGACCCGCTTCTAGCAGCTGCGATGGTGCAATAACCAACAAGTGGACTAGCAGTGGTTACACCTTTGCTTGTGGATTGCGGCGGTAGAAGTTAGGGTTTCATCCTTAGTGAAATTAGGGTTTCCGATAAATGAAGAAGAAGGGTGTTTGGAAACAAGTTTAACAAAGGGCATGATTGAAAATAAGGGTTATAATAGCGGTGTTTGGAAACAAGGATAAAGGTATTCTAATTATGAAATAAAACTATATTAAAGCTAGAATAGTTAGTGTTTGAACTCAAGATTAGCTTGTTCTTGCTTAGGAATAAGGTATCTTAATTTAGAACAAGGCTTGTTTGGTGATAGGATTAATATAATCCTAACAAATTTGATTCCAAATAAAAATTTAAAATAATTTTAAAATTAAATTAATTATTTTTCTTAATATGATTAAGATTAAAAATTAAATATTGATTCCTGATTAATTTCAGAAAAGCAATTTCTAAAATTATAATTAATTCGTGATAATTAGATTAAAATTAATTAATTAGACTCTTAAAATTAAAAATAAGTGTTTTTAAGTAGTTTTTCTAATTTATTAAAGAAATATTGTCCAATTAATTAACAAATAAATCTCTAAATGAATAATATAAATTAATTTCTTAATTAAATGAAAAGTTTTTTATTAAATTTTGAAAGTAGTTTCTTTTAAATATTATAAAATAGTTTTCTAATTAAGGAATAATTTCTAATTAGATTAGAAATATTTTTAATTGAATTAGAATGTTTTAATTGTTAAAACTTTAAAAATGAGTTTTTCTAAATTATGAGAAGTAAGAAACATAATTAGAAATTTGTTTTCAATTAAATTTTGTTAAAGGAGTCAAGATAATTCGAGATGGTTTCCAATTGGATTTGAAAATCGTTTTCAAATCAAATTAAATTTCTATTTAGAATAAGAATTTAGCTTATTTAGCAATCAATGACTTTAACCTAATTTAATTTTTCCAAGTAGTTGGAAATATTATTTTATGTTATGAAAATCAATAACTAGAATCAAACAAAGCTTGATGTTTTATGCATATAATTTGATTATGAGTACATAAGTTGTATACTTTATTTATATGTTTAATATATATATATATATTATATGCATGTTAAATCGTATGTTTTTATGTATGTGATATTATTACAAGTAATTTTTATTTGAAATTAAATTCCTTGTTAAAAATATTAAGAACATGTTTTGAACATGATTATTGTCTTCCATTATTATAAGAATAAATTAGAGTTATGTTTATTGTTAGTCTTGTTTAGCAAACTTAAGATCACTTTAATCCCAATACGTTTAGTTTTATAACAATGGGTCTTACTTAAGTAAATTTGTGTGAATTGGATGAGCAAACTCATGATCACAAGAATTTAGAGGCAAAGTTAGGAATAACATGTAAAATATGTTTTAGGGAAGAGTTGTCACCTAACAGATTTAAAAGTAACATAAGTTGTGATTGATACCTAATTTTAAGTTTAGTTTATTTGTTGAGCAAACTCAAGATCAATTAAATTTGAATGTGATCCTACCCTACTAGAAAGATTAAAGTAATCTTTTCAAATAATAGTAAGGGCTATCATTTTAAATAAAATAGTGTGGTAACCACATATACTATTAAAGTCCTAATCTTATTTGGTGGTCATAATATATAACCAACACTTTATTTTCTTATATTTATACTTTTTTTTGGTAGAATTTACCTTATTTAGTAGTGTTGATACTAAGTTAATGAAGTTAATTTCTTAGACATAGATTAGATTTGAGAAGAGTTCTAAAAGTTTGATAGAAAAGTTATATGTATATTATGCAATGTTGCTATTAATTACAATTGAGGAATTGGTGTTAAAGTTTTAAAGATATGTCAATATCATACAGATGATAAAATGACATGTTTAGTTGGCCGATTTCTCATAAACTTTGATGACATCATGTAAGATGTATATCAACATCATGATAGTAAATGTAATAGGTTTCTTGAAGTGGATCCATGGATATCAACTAAAGGCTTTGCTATAATATGATAATGTGTCATAAGAATAAAATGATTGCATGACTTTTCTTGCCTATACGAGATATCATATAGATCATATGTATTTATAGTTCATGCTTATGACTATTTGATACTGAATTTAGATTCAACATTTCTATAATGTTTAAGGCAAGATAAGGAATAAAATTTTGAGTAAAAGTAGTTGATCTAAGTTTATGCAAATAGTTTGTATAAGTTGTATCGAAGAAGACTTATGCTTAATATAAGCGGCCATAATACAAAGTTAAATAATCAAGACAATTTTTTATGTTATATTGGTTAAATAAAAGTAATGAGAATCATAATGTTACATACAATGATATATGTATACTTTTGGTTATGAATTGTATGCACATTGTGACACCTATTAGGTTCAAGAATAACCAAATCAGCCTTTGGTAAAAGGATAATGATTGTATTAAATTGTTAGATTTATACAGGTGATGTGTTGGATGGAATAACAATTCATAAAAGGATGATTGTAAAATTTTATTAGAAATATCAATGACTTTACGTGATATAATCATATGTATTAAATAAAATATTAATTTAAAATTTTGAAAAGTTCATATCATTTAAATCTAAGTAGAAATTAAATATTGAGAATGTTGAAGTACGTCGATGAAATCAATTTGCTGAGTTTTAGACTTTTGGTTATCTATAGGGAATGAGATTCTCTAGTGAACATCTCCATAACTAAATTCATAAGAATATGATTTTATGTAAGGAGGAAAATACAATATAACATATTAAATGATGCAATATTTATTTCTTCTATAGTGATGCCTAGTACAATGACTTACCTTCAGTGGTTCCTATTAAATCAATTATCAAGATTTCATCTTAGATATGGAATGCTAAGACTTTGAAAGAGTCAGTTAATAATTTAAGGATGTAATGCTTAGTTGAAGCATGTATTATACTATAAGTTTAGAACTAAATTGAATAATAAGAGATTATGAGATTTCTAAAAGTCAGATATAATATTACAGACTTATTGAACAAAATTTTTATTTCCATGTAAACTTATAGAAGAATGGTTCTCAAGATAAGTAGTGGAAGTAAGATGAAATTGAAAATGTTCAAATCTCATGACAGTACTTTCAATTGGAACTAGTGCCTTTGTTGATACATTAGATGTATAGTTAAAAGGTTACGAGACGTTAAAAGATTCACTTTTATGATGAATTCAAAGAATTTGTTTTAGATATTATTGTGAATTTATCATTTCTATAAGAAGGTTAGTGGAAGTATAATTGTCTTCTTCAGTGGGAGTATGCAGAGATATATTGATCATAGAGAACAACAATTGTAATTTTTAATTGTTAAAAATATAATTGTCCAAGAACAACTCTTATTAGATATGAAAAGGTAACAACTTCATTATGGGAATTAGATATATATAGATAGATTGGAATTTGATTACCTATTCTAAGTCCAAGTCCATAGATAATGTACTAAAGATGTTTAGTATTTGAGATATTTGATACTTGTGCAATATTAAAGATATTTATTATTCTATGTATAAGTTGATATTTAAGTTCAATGTTATATGGATATTAACTTTAGAAGTAAATCCTAATTAAGCTCTATTTTACTTAAAACAATATCGTTTTAAGATTAGAAAGGTTCTAATGTAGAAATGGTTGCTAATTAAGCCATAATACATTTTAATTTAGTGGAAATGATTAATTGGATCAATTAGTTCTTTAATGAACTTGATATAGTTCCTTATATTATTCAAGATAGTAATGTACCGTGAAAAATTAGAGCCAGTAGGTATGTAAAAGGAGCCAAGGTCTCATCAAAGATCTAAGGATATATTTAGGTAATTTTTATTAATTATGATGATAACTAAGATGGAAATTGTAAGATTTAAGCAAATGCTCATTATAGAGAATCTTATAAAATTCTCTTGTTAGGCCATTATCTCAACAGTAGCATGATCATAAGATGATATGGTATAAGATAAACGATTAGCTTAATACAAGTGGGACATTGTTGGTATATACCTTACAACCAATCAATTGGTTGTAGTTTAGTGACAAAATAATTTAAAAGTATTCTTTGTCTTGTGCATATTTAATTGTTTATGATAAAGTCTATGGAATAGTTATATATTAAAAATAAAATTATTATGAGATTATAATTATAAGATTTGTATTGCATTTATGTATTATTCCTATCATTCTATTAAGACTGAACATTAATAGAATTTAAAATGACTAACACACGTTATGTTTTTCCTTATTAAGGATGTAGTTGATCTCATAAACTAAAATATGGAGATCTTTAAACAACGTATAGGTGTTTATTAGAAAACAATTTCACTGAACAAATCCCATATGAGAAATTCATTTGAAATAATACTTATATTTCTATGAAAATTCTCATTATGATGATTGTATAAGTGAGCCTTTGACTTGAGATCTCCAAAGTTATCTTGTATAAAGATTACTATATTTTGATACTACTTATGACCTGTTCTATTCAAGGATAGCTTAGTTAGTAGTCACTGGATGTAGCATGAACTATATGAAAGTAGTTGAGTGATCAATATAGGATTCATCTATTACCAACATATTTAGGAACCTAACGAGTCACACATAAAGAATGAATTGAAGAGAAAAGATATTTTAATAAAGTTGAACTTGATTGTAAAGTTTGAGAAACTTTAGTATTAAATGTGAGATATTTAATAAATAAGGATCAAAATGAGATATTGGATCATATTAAGCAATAATTGGTATTTAATTAAAATTATTTATAATTTTAATTAAAGTTTAATTGAAACTAGAATTTAATTTCAATTAAATTATTGAAATGTCTAAAACCTATTATAAATAGACTTAAGCTCTAAGAGAGCTAGCACTTCTTGCCAAAGCCTTTTTGTAACAGTTATAAAATCCTCTTAACTTATTCTATGAATATCGTTAGAGGTCGAACACTTATGTGACTACAGATATGCATGCTTGATATTTTATAACATATGTGATATGTACTGTACGAAAGGAATTCACAATTAGTACTTAATCTTATTATGAATGATGATTGAACACATATATGGTCTTTCGATTTCATAAGCATTCGAAATTTGATTATTCACTCTTTATAAGATTTATATGACATTGACGTACATATTTTTTTTATTTGTAAAAACTTAGTGTTTCGACAATAGCTACTGCTTTAAAGAACATTGTCGTTAAACTTAATAACAGTGAGAAACTAAATGGTGACACTATAAAACATGGAGTATGAAAATCCAATATATGCTAGAGAAGCAATGGGCTCTTAAGCAATTAAACATAACCATGGATGTTCTTAAGAAGGGAAATACGACCCAACATAAAAGGAATCATGATGCGTATGAGCTATGGAAGAAGAAGAACTCATTTGCTCACATTATATTGCTAAGCAACATGGATAATGACATCATACATGAGTTCTAAAAATATAAAACTACTAAGGACATTTGGTCTATGTTAGTTCCATGATTTAGGTGCCTTAGTGATCGAGATATAGTCACTCACTAGTAAGTATGATATATATAAGAAGCACCTAGATTATATAATGCAAAAGCATATGAGGAAAATGTCAAATATGATATTTGAGTTGAAGGGTGTTGATCATGAATTGTCTAATGAGCAACAAATGTAAGTTGTAATTCGCCCCTGGCTTAGAGTTAGGAGAAGGTGAAGATCCATCTAACTCATAATGAAAGCATCAAAACTATTAAATATTAAAATTATTGAACACAATTAAGACACTCTTTTTACCTTAATCAAAACTATACAAAGGGTACTCAAAAAGTAATACTCCTAAATATTGATTAAAAAATTCAACTATTTTGATTAACTCAATCGTAAAAATCTTGATTCGGTTAACTTTTTGGTTCTATTTTTAATTTTCTACTTTGATTTAATAACTCTTGTTGTTAAAAATTCATCAGTTATTAATTAATCATTGATTTTATAAATTAATAAATTCTTATAAATCAAAATAAATCAATTAATTTTATTTAACAATTTTTTTAAAATTAAACTTCAAATTTTTGAATTGATAAGAAAACTCTCTTTCAATTATATTTTAATTCTTTAATTTTATTTAATTTTTGTAAATTTTATGACAATATAATACTAATTATCCCTTTTAAACATTAAACTTCTTCTCTTACTTTTTCATTTTTCAGTCAATTTTTCAAATATAGCTCCCAGGTTGATAAGCTAAAAATTATAAATCAAGACATTAATTTTAATTGTTTAACGATTGTTTTTGACGAACTAAAATGGCTTGTACTTGTAACCAAAAAAAAAACAAAATGGCTTGTACTTCAGTTTCACGTGACTTCACTTGCTCAAGATTGATGAAGTAACAAAGAAGAATTGGCTTTGAATTAGTTTCACGCCTTCACTTATCTTAAGACTGATCGAAGCAACCTATATTATATATCTTGACAGAATTTCCTGAACTACTCCATACCTGTCGGCACCGGTGAGGAGCTGCCGGAAAGCAGCTGTCGTCTCTTTCTTTAAATATAACGAGTTCTTTTTGGAGTTTGTGAGTTGCGTTCAGGAAATTAGTTGTGGTCAACGGAGTTTAACACGAAGTTGGATTACTTCAACGTACAGATGTCGTACGAAACTAATTAGTGCTAATTTGCTCAAAGGGCAACGTTTAATGATTTCGACGCCTGCCTCCTCAAGATAGGTCCTGCCTGTAGACATAGAGATTGCGTACTATAAATACAGACGGAGTTGGAGGGGCCGGACTTTCGTCCTTTCCAACCTGTCCGGCTTATCTATGTCCATATTCAGCTTGTTCAAATGGACCTCATGCCTTTGTTTAAGCATTTGGGCACGGTAGTTTTGGACCTTCTACTGATCCATATGCGGTCCACTACTTGAAGATAGTTCTATATAGTAGGCCCAAGGGTCAAAATGAACCCTCAATATGTAAATTTGTAGACATTATACTTTTTGATGTCTTTGAAATTTCAATTAGATTCTTGATATTTAATAAATAAACAATTTAGTCTTTGTTTGACTAGTTAAAAATGGTGAGTACAAAAATCATAATAAATAAATTGAAATTGTAGTCAATATAAAACAACATGGAAGTTGATTTCAAGTAATGCCGGACCAATTTGATAAACGACAAATACTATCTCTTTTCTTTTCAGGTAATTATTGTTACAATGAAAGCTATTAACTCTTTTTCTTCTTGGTAAGCATTGTTACAATGTAAAATATTAACTATTCTATAATTTCCGTTCTTTTGTTGTTCTTTCTTTTTGTAAAGAACATGTGTTTATCAGGCTGGGACTTCATTGATACCCACCTTATTAAAGAACCCTTGTAGACTAGTAAATTCTCGTATTACTTGATGCAACCCAACATTGTTCCTTTTTTCTTTTGTCACGAGCCATCTTTTTAATCTTGAAACTTGACTTTTAAGCATTATCGAAAGACGCAAATGTTTTTTGTTTTATATTCTTCCGACGATACATTAGAAGAGGCCCCAGAAGCTTGGAGCTTTGATGGAGATTCTTTAGTCGGGAGAGGGGACTCTCAAGCTTATATCATGACCAATCGCCAACGAAAAAGGTGATTCTGCTTAAGCTCACTGAGACAGTTCCGGACTTTAAAAATGGTCATGAAATATTTGTCCTACTTCAGCACTCTTTGTTTTTTGTTATATAAGAAACTGGAGAAGGCTTTGCTTACATCAGGTAATATTTGTTAAGACATTTTATAATCAGTAGTATACACATGAATTATTTGGAGTGAAGTTTGCAGAGTAAGAAAACCGTAATGATTTCTTTTATTTTATGTTTCCAACTCATGAAATGTTATTCAACAAAAGGGTACATCTCAAACCTGACAACTTCCGGAGTAAAACTTCCCACCTTTCTTAGCATAACAATAAGATGTCCCTGGCAGGACAGGAGGATATTGGAGTCACTTATTTTGAAGTACCACCTTTAGGGTATCACAATCTTCTCTTTGAGGATATGTCGGGGATCAGTTTTTTCCGACTCATTTAGCTTCGGTGTATTTTTCCCTTTATGTAAAAAAAAAAAAGTTCCAATTCAACTGACTTGCTTTTATGATACATCTCCTGTAACCAGTGAGTTCAGATCTTCTGGTCAATATTATGGTATTTTATTGTGTCCAATAAATTTCAGTTATTTATTTATGTAGATCCTACATGAATCTCAAGTGAGTTCCACAAAATAAATGGCTAAGATTTTATGAGACTGAATAATATTTAACAGAGGATCTGGACTCGCAACCAGCATTGTGAATGCACTTCACTAACCCATAAATCTTCTCCTTTGCTACTCCAATGTCTCCCACGGCGAACAGGTCACGACTGTTTTTAGCTTCTTTGGCCAGTCGGCGAAACAACTTCCGTTTCATTCTTATAAAAAGTCCTGGACGAACTGTTACACCTTCGGGGTTGCATTGGTAGAAGACGTTACGGTGATCTATAACTCCAAAAATATTTTTGTTCGAATACTTCAACATACAAATATTATGCCAAATTATTGCTGCTTTGCTTTGAGCACATCGTTGACGAATCTCCCCCGCTGCGGTCTCTAGACAAGCCTGGCAATCCTTTTCTTTGATGTCTCCTCTACAGAGAGCGAGGCCATAGACTTGGTCTGAGTTCTTACCCAATGAACTCTTAGAGAAACCTGAGGGAGAGATACTAGATGTTAGTGAAGTAATAAGCTGGTTTAAGTTTGATGCAAAGGCTTCACTAGTACTGAAGGCAGTGGAGGAACATGTAGTGTTGAGAGTCGAGTCATCGGTTCCAAGAACAGTTTGGAGAAGAAAAACAAATGAAAGAAGATAGAGAGTGTGTGTAAATTTGAAGAAATTCATCTTAACAATTGCTGGCTGTTTGCAATTGTAGTATTCGCAGCTTATATGTAGCGATAGAGATTAGAGAGTATTCAGCTGTTCTGCAGATGCTTGCTGCCAACATTATATGTGCAACCTAGCTATCTATATTCCTTTAGATTAACTTGTAATTTTTCCTTCATAAAAGCTAAATATATTGGTATAATACGAATCGTTTAAGTATTGGAAAACTGGAAATATGACACCAAATGCAGGAATGTCAAACTTTAAAAATTAGTCGCATGTAACTCATTGACATGAAGGGAAACTCTTATTCTACATGGAAAAGGAGAGAGATTCAACGAGACTTTGAATTGTGGTGGAGACAGACAAAAAAAATAGAATTATAGCAAAAAGAATGGCTTTTATTATTAAAAACAAGGTGGTTCCTACTCCAATCGTAATATGTACATAGAGAGCAAGCTATAAATAGACTATTATATAAATGGCTATTATATATGATAGAACTAAAAGGTTATGATCTCTTCTAATTTAGCAGCAACCAACTAATAAGAATATCAAATATATTTGTCAGTTAGTTAGTGTTTCTTTTACATATTGAATTATCAACTACATAGAAATTTGTTACTCTATGAATGTCTTTATTGCCAACCATATTTCTTTTAATATTTTTGTGACTATTATCCATTTTATCTCTTCATAACTTCTGGGATTCCTCGTCAGTCCGTGTACTCACACGTTATAGATATCAAGATGAGCTGTGTTAATAGAGACGAGGCTTCTAATACCCTATAGATCCACGAAATAAGTTTCAAAACTTTTCGAAGTTAATAGTTAGCATTGTTACTAAGAAACATGTAAGAGTTAGATGAATATAACAGCGATTCAACACACAAAAATGAAGGAGAAAAGAGCGGAATTGTATTGATTGTCTGGGAATTACAGAGCCTTTAATTGAAAGTAAAAAAAAAAGAAAAGAGAATGACAGATGAGCGAAGAAGAGAGAATCTGAGATGAGAGAAGAATCGCATGAACATAATAGATTTTTAGCGTAACCAACTCCTAGGAAATTCCCTTCCTATATAATCGTCACCACCCTCATGATTACAAACTGTTATTCCTCCTCTGACCTGGCATTTGCTGATGTGTCTTCCAAAACGAAACCTTGCAACCTTCTAGAAGGTATTTTTGGCCTGGAGCTTCTTCTCAGCTATTGTGATTCGTCTTGCATCATGGGCTCAGGTTGTTGTACGGCTCTGTCTATAACAATACCATCCCCATCGAGTGGAACCTTAGCCTCAAGGTTCAAGGCCGGAAACAGCTTGAGGATATGGTCCTTGTCCTCCCAGGTAGCTTCACTAACTGGTAAGCCTTCCCACTGCACTAACCATTACTCAATCATGAAGTTAGCTCGCTGCACCACCCTTTTGCCCAAAATCGCAGTAGGTAGCAGGATCAAGGAAGCAGCATAATCGACTAAGTTCAGTGGTGTTATCTGTGTTGTATTTTGTTGATTTTTTTGGAGGCTTGGTATTTTTTTAATTTTGTTGTCACAATTCCTATCTCATATTAGGAAGGAATGAAAAAGAGAGGAGATTTGCAAGTTATAAATAACTTCTCTCTCTTAATCAATCTCATCCCAAAAATTTGATAAATATTCAAAAGTTGTATACGTATCAAATTTAGTATTCTCTTCTAAATAAGAGCAGACTGCCTTAAGTGGTGCTCGGAGAAGTAGGCAAAATTGGCCGAACTCCGTTATCAATTTTCGGGTGTGTTCTTTCCTTATCTCTTTTATTTATTCCGCATTTATAGTATTCAATATTATTTGTCGGGTATATTTGTGGTGTTGTGTTTAATTATTTGGGTGTATTTATTGTTTGTGTGTGTACATGGGTTAGGTTGTGATAAATACACCGTGCACGTAATTTCTGTCTAGAAGGCCGGGTTTTAAGTGGGATCGTTTGTGACCCCTCCATCCTTTCCTGGAATTTTACGTGGAATGGTAATACTGTCTTAGGAGTCTGTTTGGCGGTCTTTCCTGGGTATTACCGAATCGGTTTACTTCACTAGTTGTTTACTTTAGAGGGAAAAATTACCCGATTTTTCCAACAGTTACATCATAAGAATGTAATTAAATTGGAAGAGATTGTGACATCCTCGGGTAGAGTTGTGGAACCAATATATGCACACTCAGGCTTACAAACATACACATATATTTGGACATGAATTTCTTCATTCATTAATCTCTATCAATGTTGTTTAGGTTCTTAAATTTTTTCGAAATATTTTTCAGGTCCTAAGAAGGATGATCAGGGGAAGCCAAGCAAGTGTCTTTTACATGTGCTAATTTTTTTTATTGACAGCCATTGTCATATTTAAGATATAGTTTGTTTATGAACATGTTCAATGCATTCTACATGAGTTAGTATCGTTATTGGTTTTCTTATGTGGAAGGTTGATCACTGATTAACTATATTGTTATAGGTTGTAGATGGAAACAAGTGCAAGGGTGCTATTTACATGGTTGAGTACATAGACCATGATTTGACAGGTCTTGCTGATCTTCTTGGGATGAGATTTTCAATTCCACAAATTAAGGTAATGAAGAAGAATGGAACTAATTCTTTGTATCTAATCACTCAGTTCGTAATGACTAATTTCGATGACCAACCAGTCCTCTAACTTCATACCTTGTCTTGCTTCTTTTATTTTAGTGGTACATGAGGCAACATTTGATAAGGCTTCATTATTTTCAGGTAAATCAAGTACTCCATCGTGATATTAAAGGAAAATCCATTTGGTATTGGTTAATTTCCACATCATGAGGCCTAGGTAGTGATTTGAATTTTCTCTGCAGGGTTTAATCTTCTTATAAACAACGAGGTTCTAGTTATTTATCTTTCTTATATGATGATTGAGGTATGAAGTTGCTCTGATCGACATGGATAAACCTACCTAATCATCTCAATTACGTTGTAATTTTTTTTGTAATCTCAATATTTATAATTTGTAAACTAGTCTTTGTATTTATTATTTTTCTATAAGAATTATTATAGCTGTAATTAAAATTTGGTGTACGAAAAATATTCTTTCTATTAGTATAATTTAATGATATTTTACTTTTTACATACAATGTTTCAAATTATTAATTATTTTAATAATAAATTAACAATAAACAAATTTAAATATTATATACAATAATATGGATTTAAAATGTCACAAATAATTATAATTAACATGGTATAACATTAATTTTTTAAAAACGTAGGTAAAAACCTTTGGTTACGTTTATGAATACATAGCTAAGAATATTTAGCTATGTTTTTGGAAACGTAGCTAAAAAATTTTGGCTACATTTTCAAAAATATAGCCAATAATTTTTAGCTACGAAAATCAAGTGTAGCCAAAATGAATTAACGACGATTTTTCAAAACGTCGCTAATAGTTTTTAGCTATGAAAATAAAGCATACGAAAAAACTATTAGTGACAATTAGCAAAAAATGTCACCAATAGTTTTCAACTATGGAGGTTTGGCAATGAATATAAATTGTCGCTAAAGCTAATCACTTTTAGCAATGATTTTGAGACTTTTAGTGCCGATTTGTTTGGTAACCAAATGTGGTTTCTTTTGTAGTGCCTCTTCTTTGCTCTGCTTTGCTTTGCTTTCCTCATCCTTGACCCTTCGTTTCTTAATTCTCCATCACCGTCTCAAGTCTGCTCCTGTCTATGCTAATTGGCTATCGTACGTAAATCTACTCCTTTGGTTCTTGGTTCTCAAATCTGCACCAGTCCATCATCCACATTACTTTTTGATTCTCATATAGTGTTGCTCACCTGCTTCTCCTTCGTTTGCAGCTCCTCTATCGTACAAAGTTGCTTCATCATCTTCTCCCATCGTTGGCTAAACTACTGAAGTTATAGTTTTGGCACCTTTTGGCTCTTGTGTTGGTCTATGAATTATGAGTTTTTGCTAGTTAGTGATTGATTTGGACTAGCTTGTTTGTGCCTTTTGTAAATAGTATATTATAATTATACATGTACAAATTGTCTAGTTTAATTTTAAGTAACACTTTAACTTGCTTTTGTAAATTGTAAAAATATTATTATTTATTAACTTGATTCATGTCATTATGTCTTATTAACCTGGTTTTGTTAGGGAACTATTGTGTTGCTGAATTTATGTATGTTATTAATGAGTATTTCTATGAATGGCTTCATAAAGACATTAAGATGAAGTCCTATTTATATAAATGTTTAGGTTATTTTTATTCTAATAATCATAAAAATGAGATAAATTTTGAGTTTTTTAAATTAACATTTGGGTTCTATATTATTGTCATTAAAAATAACATTACAAAGACACAAAGTTAAACTTTGGAAAGAAACATTTATAATATTATAGCAAACTTACAAATACACATTCATTATCCTATATTATGGATATTTAAATACATAATATAAAATAGTTCATGGGAATTGAAAAGAGAGACTTTAGGTAATTTAATTTCTTTATGATTATATTTAACTTAAGCTAATTAGGTTTTTTATGATTATATTAAAATGACTAATAAGATATGTCTTGATTTATGAAAGTATATTCATTGCTTAATATAATGTGAAAATATAAATGTTTTAAGAAATTATTTTTTTATTTTGTATAATAAAAGCTTATTTGCAATGTGCATTACCAAAAGAAAGTTGTAATGATGTTATATAGTTATGTACTATTGAATTTGTTATGTAAGGTTGTTATATATAAAAACTTTTCCTTTTGAAAATGAAGTTATTAATTTTATTTTGATATAAGTCTTTATTTATTTTTACAGATAAATAGAAGAAAGTTTAAGTATTCTTGATAATTCAGTCGTTTCAGGTTTAGGAAGATTTGATGATCCAGCTTAAGCTCATTCTATATTAGTTTTTGGAATGAAGAACTATATCATTTATTTATATTGTAACAAATATTTGAAAGGTGGGGGAATCACCAAATTAAAAAAGCATTTAGCTGAGATCAAAGGTAATACGAAGTCTTTTAAGAAAGTCATAATTTGAAATGAGAAATGAAAACTTTGCTTGAAGAGTATTGACATGAAAAAGATAAAAGGCAAAGACTGAACTACGAAATTGGTAGTGGAATTCTTTTTTTTTTTTGTGGTCAAGATAATATTGTGTATGTTGAAAGAGGTAGTCGTACCCAACAAGAAGGGAATGTTGCACCTAATGTGAAAAAGAGTTATGTTGCACCTAATGTGAAAAAGAGAAGATCATGTATTTAACTTTTTTTACACCAAGAACAACACTTAGAGTTTAACCTCCAATTTGTAGTGCCTTACAATTTAAAGAAGTAACTCGTAATGTGGACTTGGAAATGGCTAGATAGTAGTATGATATAATATATCATTCAATGATGCCTAGTCTTATTATTACCAGCTTATACAAAATGTTATTGACTTTTATGGTCTAGGATATAAAGCTCCGTCGATTGATTACTATAGAGGTAGTCTTTTGAGCAAATCTATTTATTAAATAAAAATTTATTTGGATGAGAGAAGAATGACTTAGTAGCTTATAAGTGTCAATCATATGTAATGGTTGGACATATAAAAGACATGAGCCTATTATTATTACCATTATTTTATTTATTTTTCTAAAGGAATAATGTTTTTAAAGTCTATTGATGCATCTAGCTTTATTAGAAATATTAATACTTTGTTTAAGATATTTAATAAAGTTATAAATGAAGTTGGACCTAAAATACATTGTACAGTTCATTATTGATAATAATTCTTCTTATAAACCTGCAGGAAAAAGATTACAAAGTAGGTATAATTCTTTTAATTAAAATCTTTGTGTTGCACATTGTACTGACTTGATGTTAGAAAAAATAAGAAATCCTAGATACTTTCCTATCATTGATGAAATTATGCACAAAGTAAGAAAAGTGACCAAGTTTATCTATAATTATGCATAGGTCTAAATTTAATAAGAAAGGGTTTTACCAATGTTTGGAATTTATGTCACCCTGTTATTACAAGATTTGTGACTAATTTCCTATCATTCTAGTGCTTTATTCTAATGAAGAAGGAGCTTAGACAAATGTTTATAAGTGACAAGTAGGTTACATTTCAGTATGTCAAGTCTAATGTTGTAATGGAGATTTCTATAATTATCCTTGAAGATCATAAATTTTGGCCCCGATGTTCATTTGTAATCCGAGTTTGTAAATGATTGTACTTTGTCTAGCTGATAATGATGAGAAAGTAACAATGAATTATTTTTATGATATCATAGAGAGGGTGAAGGAAGTAATCAAGGCTAATATGAAAAATAGGCCTTCCTTGTATACAATTTATCTTATAATCATCAATGAAAGATAGAAAAGATAACTTTACTCTCTAGTGTTCACAGTTGGGGCTTTTTTTTAGTCTTAATGTCTATTTTAGACCAAGTTTTATGATGAAATCTGAAATTAATAAGGGTGTTGGTAACTATTACAATAATTGTTACACATGAGATGATGCAAGATCTTTTAAGTTCACGAAGGTTTACAAGGATACTTTTGGTAATTTTAGGGTACCTATTACAATTCATCAAAGAGACAAACTTAATTTAAGTATATATTTATTCACTTTTGTTACTTCTTATAAATTAATCATTACTTTATTTTGTTTATACGTTACTTTTGTTTTCTTATAGTTATTTAATGGGACCAATTTTGATGTATCCACTGCTTTGAATTCAAATTTAATATCCTATAGAGGTTTGTAATTTAAATTTTGAGTCAATTTGTGAATGCAACAATGTGTAAAAGAAATTAAAATATATTTGAATTCATCTATTTTAAGAAAAGTAATAGATTAGAACACAAAAGATCAAACAATTGGATCTTTGTTCGATATAACTTAAAGTTTTAAGAAAGATATGATATTATCATTATTAAGTTAAATATTTTTTAATTTCTTAATAATTTAATTTTATTTGTTTACTACGACTTTTAATAGACAAGTAGTTCTATTTATCCAATTTGTCTTGATCATATCGATCTTTTAGAGGATTAATTGTTTTAAGAACCAAGTTTAATAGATGAAAATGACTTAAAAGAAAGTCTTAAATGAGAAAGTATTTGTATATTATTTGGTGCAATAAATTTGAATTATGATGATAGTGAGACTTGTCTTAATAATAAAGATTTTGTACCGAATAAAAATGGAGGTCAATGCGATTTGAACAAATATTTAATTGAATGAAGTTTTAATTTTTTAATTTCTTCTATTTTTTAATTTCACTTGTACTTGATGCATATGTTAAATTCTTTCTATCCAATATAAATATAAAACTTTTAATTATAAGTGTTTTTATTTCATGTTTCACTTCTATTTCGATATGTTCCTCGACAAAAACTCTTGTTTTAAAACTTATAGAGTCCTGAACCTTTATTATTCTTACTACATGGTGCTTTGATGTAATTATTTTTTATTATATAATGTAAATTATAACAATTTAAATACTTTACATTATTCTTAATTTTATATTTGTAAGATAATTAAATGATCTTTAACTATTTTGTTGCTTATATATAAAATATGTGAAAGTAATATTAATGGAAATAAAGAGATAGTTGTTAGTTCAAATATATATTATTATGATTTTTAGGACAATGTTGATGTAAAACTAAAAAGAACAATATATTGAAAGATTATTTGGTAATTTTAAAAAATTTAAGGATTATTTAATAATTTAAAAAATTTAAGAACTATTTAATAATTTTAAAAAATTATTTGAAATAGTGTTCAATATCAATTGTATTATACCATAACTAAATGTGATACCAATATGGGAACAATATTCATAACATACAACTTGTTACAATTGGAAGATTTTTTTTTGAAGAGAAAAATACTCAAATTCTCGTTCATGATGATAAAACTCACTCAGAAACTGAGGAGTAGAAACCCAAATCTGTAGATGCGCAACGCAAATAGATGCTCGAGCTAAAGAATGAGCATGTCTATTGGCTTGCCTACGAATTCACCTATAAAAAATATTTGGTAGCGATAATAACAAAGTCTTACAATCACAAATAACAGTACCCAACTCGAAAAGATCAAAGTCCGAAGAGCTAAGTGAAAAAAATAAAATTTGAGAATCCATAAAAATAGTGCCACCGCCTTCAATGTGCTGTTGTCTTAGAATTTGCAAGGATTGTTGAAGTGCTAGTGCTTCCGCAATCAAAGGATCCACACCACCAACATAATGACCAGAAAAAGCTATAATAAACTCTCCCTCAGCACTCTCCAACACTGTTCCAAAGCCAAGCTTACCTTCACGATAGAATACTGCTCTATCAATGAAAAATTGCCAACCGTTATTGTTGCTGTCCGTCGGAGAAGAAGATGAAAAACGCTGCAATAATCTATTTGTTGATGAACAAGAAGCCAACGCAAGTAACCTAGAATGATTCCAAAGCTCCAAGAAATTTGGAGCTTTCAAATGCGTTGTGTAGCATGTTGTATTTTTGTGAGACCAAAGCATATTATTTCTTGCCATCCAAATGTGTCTTGCAT
>JANZLC010000005.1:6130131-6143284 GCA_026413385.1 Erythroxylum gracilipes | reverse complement strand
TATCAATTAGGAGTCCACAAGTGCATAAAAAGATAGAAATTTGCAGCCAATTTATAAGACAAACTTGGCTCAATCACATAGATTGGGTCTTACGGGGTAGATCAATCTTGTGTAATTTTTTGTGAACTACAGTGAAAGTTATTAAGCTGGGTGAAGACCCCACAGACGTAGGCAAGGTGTGCCGAACTGCGTTACCAAACGTCGGTGTCTTCGTTATTTTGCAGTTGTGATTTGTTATTCACTTGCACGTAGAAAAATTTGTGGATAGTCTGCGAATTGCTTAACGATTTAATTATTTCAACTTAGATTGAGAGTGGAGATCTTCATTTACTGGCAAATTTGGCATGTGGTGACAAAGAGCTTAACATCGTTGCACATAGATTGCCAGAAAAAATTAAAACAGAGACGATGAAGTGTTCTTGTGATACCGACATGACCCCCCCATAAGTGATGAATGAAACTTATGAAGAAGTTACAATTTTAAAGAAGAATTCGCAGGTAAAACTAATTGATCATGGAAAAAGAGCAAGCCATTGTGAAATGAAAAACCTGGTAAACATAGTGGATCATGGAGGAGTTTTTGCTGCATAGCCTATAGCTTAGGATGAGCCAGATTTGCTGCGAGAAGATCAGTAACAATATCGAATTCCATGCACGAAATAGCCAAAAACTGAGACATAAGTACCCTGGATAAAGCGTCAACTATGCTATTAAACTTCCTTGGCCTATAAACAATGTCAAAGTCGTAACCAATCAACTTTTCAAGCCATTTTTGTTGGTCCGGGTCTGAATTACCTTAGCAGTCAAGTTTTTGAGTGGTTGGTGGTATGTAACTATTGTAAATTTCTTCCCTAAGAGATATTGACGCCATTTAGCGATCGCTTGAGTGATTGCAAACATTTCGCGTTGATAAGTGGAGGCCTGCTGCATTCTCGGGCTCAATTGCTGACTAAAGTACGCAATAGAGTGTTTGTCTTGGGAAAGCACCACACCAATCCCTTTACCCGATGCATCAGTCTCATTGGTGAAAGACTTAGAAAAATCGAGCAGCGCTAATATTGGGGCACTGCTCAATGCCTGCTTCAATTGGACAAAAGCATCAGCGGAAGAAGTAGTCCAATGAAAACTGTCTTTGCGTAACAAGTCTGTTAAAGGGCCAGTAATGTAGGCAAAATGACGAATAAATTATTGATAGTACTCGGCCATTCCTAAAAATCTACTAATGTCCTTAACCGAACGAGGCACCGGCCAATTCTAAATGGCAACAATTTTGTCCGAGTCCAACGAAACCCCTTGCTGCGAAATTACATGGCCTAAATAACCGACTGATTTGCAGCCAAATACAAACTTGGATTTCTTCGCAACCAGATGATAGGTTCTCAAAGCAGATAAAACCAATTGAAGATGGTCCAAATGTGAGTCCTAAGTTGTACTAAAAATAAGAATATCATCGAAAAAAATGAGAATGAACTTACGTAGCTAAGGGCGAAACACGTCATTCATTAAGCTTTGAAAGGTGGAAGGGGCGTTGGTTAATCCGAATGGCATTACGAGAAATTCGTAATGCCCATCGTCAGTACGAAACGTTGTTTTGCCCTTATCTCCTTTTCGGATCCGAACTTGGTGATAGCCCGCCAATAAGTCCAACTTAGTAAAATATCGGGTCCCAAACAACTCATCAAACAATTCATCGATCGAAGGAATTGGGAAACGATTCTTGACAGTAATGGCGTTCAATCCACGGTAGTCGACACAAAATCGCCAAGTGTCATCTTTTTTGCGAACCAACAAGACTGGTGAAGAGAAGGGACTTGTGCTCAGTTGAATTACCCAATCGTGCAGCATCTCAGAAACTAGTTTCTCCATGGCTTGTTTATGAAAATGTGGGTACCGATAAGGTTTGACATTAACTGGATTGCTATTAGGTAACAGATAAATGGAATGATCACAGGCATGGGGGGAGGTAACCCTTGCAGTTTAGTGAAAATATCTTCAAAACAATTTAAAATCGCAGTAATCTCAACATAAGGAGCTGTATCATCAGTGTGCTTTTGAACCAATTCTAACCTAAAGCACTCGACAATTGCATCGATTCGGTGCAAACGTCGAAGGCCTTTGAATGGAATTTGTTGAGCTGGGTGCGATGTATCTCCCTTCCACTGAATCCTCTGCCTATCATAATCGAACTCAAAAATCAATGCTCAATAGTCGTTCACAACCGGTCTAAGAGTGGATAACCAATTGACATGCAACACGATATCCCAGCCTTGAATCGGTAAGACAAAGAAGTCGATCTTAATTTCCTTGCCCTGAATAATCAATGGGACTTGAGAACCCATACCCGTACACAGTAAACGTTCCCCACTGCCCACTAATGCAGAGAAATGTGGAGTTGCAGTGATAGTGAGATTCAAGAACTTTGCCACTCGGGTCTGCACGAAGTTGTGTGTGCTGCCTCCATCGAGCAAGACTTGCACAGATTTGCCATGGACCTTGCCCTGGAAACGCAAAGTAGAATTTGTACACCTCCCTGCCAAAGCGTTGTAAGAAATGGTAGATTGAGGTTGAATAGAAGTTTTCGGTTTTAGGATTGGTGGGTCAGGAGCAACCGGTGGTAGTAACAACTCGGGGTCAGCCACATCATGTGGTTCAGAATTTGCGTCTAAAAGAAGGAGTTGGGATTTTGCCTTGCACTTATGATCCCAAGAAAACTTTTCATCACAATAGTAACAAAGACCCTGGGCACGGCGTTGCGCTGCCTTAGTCAACGATATGCGGTGGAAAGGCACCTTCGAACCACCCGGCAAGGTTGCTGTCGGGTTGAGGTTTTGAGAAGAAGGGGTGAATGAAGGCTAATAGGGTTTTGGGTTAGGGAGTAATGGTTTAGTGGTACCCAAACTAATGCGACCCACTCCCTTCTCCAACAAAATTCTTTTCTCATGAAGTTAGGCTAAATGCATGGCCTCATTTAGCGTGGTAGGCTTGTGAACCAAAACGAGATGCTTGATGTCAGACTTTAACCCAGAGATGAAACAATGGACCAGAAATAAGCTAGATAAGTACACTGTTCGGTTGGTTATGGCTTCAAACCGAGACTTGTAGTCACTGACAGTGGTGAGTTGTTGTAGCTTCGCTAATAAACCTTTGGGTTCCAAAGTGGTAGGCCGAAAATATTGCAGAACGGCAGTGGTGAACGCCGACTAGCTGCAGCATCGTCAAAATAAAAAGATGAAATTGTGACCCTCTGATCAGGGTGAATCTGATAAAAATCGAAGTATCTGTCTGCTTGCATCACCCATCTGTCGGGATTAAGACCAAAAAAGCGTGCCATTTGTACTGGTGCGGGTTTGTGGTGCCCCAACGGATTCAAAACATACCCAGCCATTGTCGAAGAGTTGGGTGTACCCTCCTCGGAAAATAGAGGTTGTTTCTGATGTGAAAAAGAAGCAAATTGAGCCAAAACATCTTGAAGTAGCCGTTTCTGATCTTCAAACGAGGCAACGATGGTGTCGATATCTTTACGCATCGAGGATTGAGACTCAGCAATGGCTTTCACACTATCATCCAACACCTTGAGCCTGGTTTGATGCTCTGTCATCTATACAGAGGTTAATGAAAGCACTAATGTAAGAGTAAGATGAATATAACAACGATTCAACACATAAAAATGAAGGAGAAAAGAGCGGAATTGTATTGATTGTCTAGGAATTATAGAGCCTTAATTGAAAGTAAAAAAAAAAATAGAGAATGACAGATGAGCGAAGAAGAGAAAATTCGAGATGAGAGAAGAATCACATGAGCATAACAGATTTTTAGCATAACCAACTCCTAGGAAATTCCCTTCCTATATAATCGTCACCACCCTCATGATTACAAACTGTTATTCCTCCTCTGGCCTGGCATTTGCTGATGTGTCTCCCAAAACCATTATTTTCAAACCCGGACTGGACGGGCCGGTTCGACCAGTGACCGGTCGGCTATCCGGTCCGGTGACTCTTAAAAATCGGTTTCTAATTGAACCAGTGAAAACCGGTGAAAACTGATCAATTAATCAGTCGAACCGGTCCGGTTCGACCACTGGTTCAATAAATTTTTATTTTTAAATATTTTTTATATTATTTGGTATATTTTTTTATTTTTTAATATTACTAATATTATATATAATTAAATATAATTATTGTATAATTATAACGTCACACCGGCTCGACCGGTTCTAATAAGACCTCCAGTTTAATGTCTGATCCGGGTTTCAAACCCTTGCCCAAAACGAAACTTTGCAGCCTTCTAGAAGCTATTTTTGGCTTGGAGCTTCTTCTCAGCTGTTGTGATTCGTCTTGCATCATGGGCTCAGGTTGTTGTACGGCTCTGTCCATAACAAAACAGCCAAGCAAGGAGTCATTCGTCCAGCATAAAGGGTTGTCGAGTCTCTCATCCTATATTGTTACTCCACTTATTTATACTTCTTGTACTTGAACGCGTCCAAATCTTTACGAATAATAAAATCAACACAAATTAAATAGACAAATAACACCAAATAAGTTTAATGATCTAATAGTCATCTTGAGCAACTCGTTACCTTATAAACTCATATGGTGTAACAATATTAATTTAATCGTTAATATACATAAAGCTTAATAATAATATATTTATAAATATTGCCTTTTTCGATGAATAAAATTCTAAATTTATATTTCTTTTATTAAATTCTAGTATAAGTCTCATATTGAAATTGTGATATATTTTAAAATTGTGAATAAAAATTCATAATATATTACTATAAAAATATAGAGATATGTAATTATTTATTTTAGGTTGGCATATTTTAACATTAAAAATGCCATAAGTCCCTTTCAAATTAATTTACGACAAAAATTAAAGTTGCTATAACATCTGCATACAAACATTTGTGTTGTCGGGAATAAAGCATGAAGATTAAAGGTAATAATACAACCAACTCATTTTTTTTTATTTTATATTGAAATTGCATAACATCATTTCTTTTGGATTGAAATTGTAAAGTAACCCATCGAAAAGCATATCTCTTCTTTATGTCTAATTGTCAGTATAATACTTTCCACCAATCCTATAACAAAAAAGTTATAATCCCAAATCTCGCTTGTCTAAAACATAATTCTAGCGTTTATTCTACTTAAATCTGTATCTTATTCTACTTCTTAATCAATCATTGCAAACTAATAAAGAATAATAAAAACATAAGATAAACAAATAGAGTTATCATTTCTTGATTCTTCTTGATTGATCTTAATAGAATCTTTCCTTTTTCAAGATTGTTTCTCTTTGAGATGCTCTTGAGTCTCCTCTACCTTGAGACTTATTTCTAGTCCTCTCAAGACATCTCTTCATTTTTTTTGCCCCAGCTGCCTCTCTCTTTAAAAGACAAACCCTAAGTTTTTGTCCAACATGACCAAAACATAGGAGCATAAGCTCCTGTGTTACTGAAGTGCCCTTTATAGAATTTTTGTGTAACAAATCATTGGTAAAATGGGATAAGGCACAGGTCCATGCTTCCATCATGTTGGCAAACATAGACTAAATATGGTAGGATATTGCATACATTTAGAGAAACATAATGCTCCCATCGAGAACATGGCCTGAACATATGAGCATGTTGGTGGCGTATTCGTTAGGTGGTAGACTCCTTCACAAACAAAATAGGCCATGATTGAACACTATGAGTAATACAATACCATGTCTGAGTCCTTTTCTTCAAATTTGCCAAAATTACTCCAAATTGACTCAAATCTACTCCAAATTTATTTCTTTACTTTTGCTTATTCTCAAGTAAATCAATTTTATTACTCATAACTTAAAATAAAAGGAAATTTTGAGAAAGCATTAAATAAATCAAACATATCGAATAAGATTATCCACTAGTTATTTAATTACAAAATTCATCAAATTGTTAAATATATAGCTACTTGCATCAAAATATAAATCAATACAATTTATTTCACAATTTTTCAAACTTTAACTAGATCAACAAAATTCAACTCAATGCATAAAATAAACATACATAAGAAAAATGCTTTCACTTTTAAACATGTTTATACCCCTTATTGAAAGAAAACATAACACCAACTTTAAACCACACAAAATCATTTAAATCTTATTTGAAAAGTCACATAACCTTTTCATTAACTTTAACTTTTTTACTTAGTTTAAAGTTAGCATGGTGAATTTATTCTTGTCTCTTTTATTCACATTTTTAAAAAATGGCTACTAGCATCATTCATTAACTTTAACTTTTTTTACTTAGTTTAAAATTAGCATAGTGAATTTATTCTTTGATCATTTATTCACATTTTTCCTTTTTATGTGGGATAATGAAAATACCCAAATAATTCACATTTACTTTATGTATATACAAAAAATATTACGATGAAAATCAACTATCCTTTTTAAAATTAATGTACCAAATGGAATAGTCGAACTCATAGTGCATTATTTTAATCAATATGCTTTCAAAGTTAAAAAGAAATTCAAACTTGCTCCCTATTAAGATATTTATTATAAAATTAATAAGCATGGCTACCAAGGTCACAATAAGCCCCTCCCTCATGCTTAGCTTGAACATTATCCTTAATGTATATTATATATGCAAGAACAATGAAAACAAATAAACAAGGAAAAGGGAAACAAAGTAAAAAGACTAGTACTTCCCTGCCATGATGATATATGGGAACATGAGTGTGTACTGGTGCAATATTATGAAAATAAGGCAACACAGTGGTTACATAGGAGCGTGCTATACCCATGTTTCACTAAAGCTGAAATTCAATTACAAATAAAGAAGACTCAATCTCTAGAATACATTATTGAAAAGTTTGATTCATCAGAAGTTATAATATTCTTTCTTCCACCAAATTGCAAGATCTAATAATTAAAAATAGATGTAATTGGCATTAGCTATGCAATCACAATTTTTATTATTCTAATAAAAATAAAAATGATGAAATTACTTATTTGGTGTAGTTATGCTATTGTTAGCCTTGATCCAAATTTTTATTGCTCTCTAAATTCTATTATTTTGGAAAGTGTTTTAAATTGTAAATGGTTAATGAGGCATTTGAATTCTTGGACAAATTGAGAAATTCATTAGCACGTGATCTCGAGTTATCCAATATTCCTCTCTATAATTCTTTCTCTTTGAGCAAAATGATTGACTAGCATATGATCATACCTTAAGGAATATCTTTCTCTATAAGATTTTGAAGAAATTCCTATTTTATTTTTTCTTATTTCCTATTTTACTCAATCTTTTTGATTCCTTTCCTATTTTGTTTAGAACTCTTTTTGAGATGATTTAGGGTTTCTAATTTGTCCAAAACTCTTCCTAAGATGAATTAGAGTTTTCTATTTTGTCTAGTATTCTTCCTAAGAAGAATTAATGTTTATGTAAACCTATATAAACAACTTTTAAGAGGGAGTAACATAACTCTCTATCAATAAAATTTATTTAAAGCTTTGAATCTGACAAAAGCTTGTTTTTTCTAATAATGGCAAAATATCTTCATGAAAGCACTCAAGGATTACTCAATGTTTGGACAAGAATCGAAGAACATAAACAATTATTTGTAATATTAAATAGTAATTGGTTAAAATCATAGGGCAACTGTAGACATTAATGCGAGGTGACAATAATCGAAGATTTAGAAAAATAGCTGACATGGAAGTTACACCTGCATAATCTAAATTCCAGTACCTTTTATTAGAGTTGATAATTTCAGTGATGATGAGGAAATCATCCCGAAAGGAGATCATCATAGATAAGATGGGGTGATTATGAATACAAGCTAAAGGTATATATTTCATCTTTTAGTAATAACATTGATATAGAAGCCTTTTTGGTTTGGACACAAGAAATAGGTTCTTTGATTATACTAAAATTCTAAATAAGAGAAAGGTAAAGTTAGTTGCTTATTAGCTTAAAGGGGAGCTATTGTTTGATGGAATCAATTGAAGGAGAAAAGGCAAATAGATGGGTGAGCTCTAGTGCTTACCTGAGTAAGGATGAAGCAATTATTGAGGAGATGATATTTGCCTCTAGATTATGAGTAGTATTTTTTTTAATGCTTTTCACAATTGTATTCAAGGGAGTAAGACTATTCATAAGAGTTTTTGATATTGAAAGCCTAAAATAATTTGGAGGAAAGTGAACTACAAAAAGTTGCTCAGTATTTGAGGGGTTTGAAGCCAATAATTTGAGATAAGATTGGGATTCAAATTGCCTTCAATGTTCATGATGTAAAGAATTTGGCTATATGAGAACTGAGATGTTGATCAATAAAAGGTGACATGATTATAGGAGAATAGGGGATAATGAGAAAGCAATAAGTGAAAAGGGAAAAGAAGTTGTTAGCTTTACTTCAACACGTGTTAATGGAGAAAAAGTAAATAATAATCGCAGAAATTCCACCAAACAAGTTGCACTAGTTACTAAACCCACTAACTCTTGTGCTAAACTGACTCTTTAAGATAAAATAGAGATTTAGAGGGATAGAAGAGCAGGTTGTACTTGTTGTAACAAAAGTACATTGAAAAGGTACTATAGTCTTTGCGAATAGATTAATCAAAACCAATTTGCACTCCTTTGGTTGCACATTTTAAACTTGACGTTGGTGTATTACCTAGTTCAGACGTAAAGAAAGATTACATGAAGCAAATTCCTTACTCAAGTACAATTGGGAGTTGGATGTATATCACGGTATGTATAATATCATATTTAGTATAGGTTGTTAATGTGTAAGCAAGTTTATGAGTAATTTTAGGAAAGCATAATAGGAAGCTGCTAAGTAGATTATGTTATTACTAAGTAGATTATGTTATACCTGAAAGGTACGAATGATATTTACATGATTTATTATTCTAGTATTAGTGGTATTGTTGGTTATATTGATTCTGGTTATGGTGAAGATCTTTTTAAAAGGAGATCCTTGGTGTATTATATATTTACCCTCTTTGTATATGCAATCAGTTGAAAAGCAATACTTCAATCTACAATTTATTTGTTTACAATAAAAGCAGAATACATGTAATTAAAGTAAGAGGTTAAATAAGATGTTTTATTGGTAATTTGGGTGTGAATGTGAAAAAACTCTCTCATTAGTGTGATAGTCAAAGTGCATTGAGTTTAACTAAAAATTTTGTCTATAATAAGAGATCAAAGCATATTGATGTCAGGTTGAACTTCATTCAAGATATTATTAAAGACAAGGTATTTTCTATGTAGAGGATAGATAGAATTGATAACTTAGTAGATATATTAATAAAGTCATTGTCTACAAGAAAGTTTAAATTTGACTTGATCAATTTTAGTATAGATTAAATCCCTTAAGGACATATAGGACAAGGAATGATTATTGGTTTGATGTTAAAGAATTTAAGTCAAAGTGGAAGCTAATGTTGCTATGTCTTGAATTTTATAGTGGCATGACCCAATTTATAACCCGATCTTAAATCTTAATTCTAGTGGTGATAGTTGATGACATAGATCATGTTCTGTATTTGTATTATTTTCTCATAGTAATAAGAAATTAACCTCTTTGCTCGGAAATGTTAGGCCATATTAAACGACGTAAGTAAATTTTATATTTTTCATGTTTATTTTCTTTCTATATCTCCTCTTTGTCTTTTAGCATGTCGTCTTGTGATAGCCTCATATGTGGGAGGTTGGAAACCTTAAAGCAGCTAAAGCGAGCATGACATGTCTAGTACTTCTATATTTATCCAAAACACAGAGTATTGGGGCATCATTAGGGATAAAACATTAGCTGTAAACATAATAGAAATAATTTCAAGTATTCAGAACACAACGCATACAGTGTAAATCCCTGAAAGAACTGCTACAATAGTGAATTTTCAGAGACATGTTATTGATACCAAAGAGGAAACCATTTTTTGTTTTGTTTCTTGTTCCTTTTTGTAATGTTTAAAATTAAAAAAAGTTACAATACAAGTACACACTCGGTTCAAGCTTTGGAACTCTTTAAGTTTCCATTCTTAAGAACACTTACACCAACCATGCCAATCAGAAGGATACTTTGTATTATCATGTTTGTAGAGCTCAATGAGGACATCACCAAGATTTTGACTTGCCAACTTTGTTTCATTTCTTTTCTTTTATCCTATCATCTTTGATTTATTTATACGTGCAGATTTTAGAAATTTGTAGCTCAAGTTTAGAGTTTTGGCTCTTGTAATTTGTTGTTGTCTAGTGTTGAGAAATAAATAGTGAAAGAGATTTCTAAAGAAAGATGAAGAACACATAATTTAACGAGGTTTAGAAACTGTGTGTTTCCTACATCCCCAGGAGTGAACTGGCTTTTCTTATTATTCAATTTGCACAAATAAGGTACATTATGTTTTTTGTAACCCTAAAACTACTATATAGTTACAATAAGACACGATTTAAAACCCATATTGCCACATCATCTGTACAATTGTTCATATGATGTCGTATGGACTGCTCCTAAAACCATCAATTTTGTACCGTACCACAGGGCCATTGCCCCCGCACCCCCAACCTGTCTTGTCGTACCCGGATGATGAACCGAGAAGACACCCCTCTCCACTCCAGCACCTACCCTTTACCAGTATATGAGTCACAAACACAACAATCTCCACCTTGACGAATATATGCCTCCCATGAAAATGAATACACCTCTAAGTCTTCTCTCACACCAAATAGGTTGGGCACTCTAATCAGGCTTAGCAACTAGAAACGTTGATCAAGTTCAAGAAATGCTTGAACTTATCAACTGTAATCGGTTTCATCAACATAGCAACAACAGTCTCTGAAGTATGAACCTTTTGCAGCATATCTGACCAGATACTATCAACTCCCTAATCTTATGAAACCTTACATCTATATTCTTTGTTCGTGTATGATAAACTTGGTTCTTGGCTAAATGGATGGCACACTGACTATCACAGTATACTTGAACTCCACTTTGTTTAGTAAACCCAGTTCCTTCACCAAACTAGTGTGCCATAAGGCTTCTTTAGCTCCCTCAGCTAATGCTATATACTCTGTCTCAGTTGTTGATAAAGCCACAATAGACTATACTGTAGACTTCCATTGTATAGGCTTTCTTGCAAGAGTAAACATATATCCTATGGTAGACCTTCTATTATCCAAGTCACCTTCATAGTCTGAATCTACATATCCCACAACTAACAGATCACCACACTCACTTCTAAACACAATGCCATAATCAACAGTACCTCTCAGATACCTGAAAATCCACTTGACTACTTCCAATGCTGTCTACCAGGCTTCATCATGAACTTGCTAACCTGACTCACAGCTTGTGCCAAATCTAGTCATGTGCAAACCATCATATACATCAAGTATCCTACAGCACTTACATAGGGAACTCTTGATATGTCATCCACCTCGCCATCTGTTTTGGGACACTACTCTTGAGACAATCTGAAGTGATTCGCCAATGGAGTACTCATAGGCTTACATAGTTCATCCTGAATATGTCCAACACCTTCTCAACATAACTACGTTGAGACAACCATAGCTTTCTAAGATCTCCATTCCAAGAATCTTCTTAGCTAGACCTAAGTCCTTCATATCAAACTCTTGCCCCAACAAAGCCTCTAAGTCCATCACATCATGAATATCTTTTGTAGCAATTTACATATCATCCATATATAGTAGCAGAAAAATAAACGAATTACTACCAATTCTCTTACATAGGGAACTCTTGACATGTCATCCACCTCGCCATCTGTTTTGGGACACTGCTCTTGAGACAATCTGAAGTGATTCGCCAATGGAGTACTCATAGGCTTACATTGTTCATCCTGAATGTGTCCAACACCTTCTCAACATAACTACGTTGAGACAACCATAGCTTTCTAGAGCCTCTATCCCTGCAAATATACATCGGCGAGCGCTGTGGGCGATTGCTCGCCTGCTCGGGCGAGCGCTCGCTCTCCCCGCGAGCGCGGGCACGGGCGTTTGGCCCTCCCGACTAATCCGACCTCCAAACTTTGAACACTCATAACTTTTGACTTTGAACTCCAAATTGGACAAACTTGGTGTCTACGGAAAGATAAAAGACCAACCTACAATTGTATGAAGGACTGAATGACAAAATCGGTCTCTAAAGAGATTTAAAAATATACACAAAGTGGCTTGTCGATCGGTCTTACACTAAACAACATCAGAACTTCCAAAAACCATAACTTTCTACTCTCTTGTCCAAAAAGCTCGCTCTTTATATCACTGGAAAGCTAAAATCTCATACTTAAGTTTTTCATTAAGGACTCAGACCCCAATTCCATCATTAACAAGCTCAAAAAATGTTATGCAAGTTACTGATCAGGGCAGCAGTTAATAACCTAATGCAGGTTCAGTGTTTGAAAACTCATAACTCCCACATATGGTCTCCAAATGTTACATGCTATATACCATTTTCAAGATAATTGCTTACTCTACAACTCTTCAGAAGATCACTCAAGCCAATTCAATTCACAGAAATTGATAAAATTGTTACCAATCAGAATGTGCACAACCTCTAAACTTAGTCTAGGTTTCATCAAAATATGCAAAATCAGTCAATAATCAACAGTCCATATCTCCCAATATACATATCTAAAAATTGAAAAATCAGTGGAAATGGAAAGATAACTTGATAGGATTCAATGTTCATGAAGACCATTTTCACCAATTCCTTCTAAATTAATTTAGAAAAATCATCAAAATACTTAGGTCATTGGTTCAGTTACTGTTCATACGGACAACAACAATAACTTTCAAGCCGAAATTCAACCTCTTAAGGCTAAAATTAGACAACAACTATTTCACGCAAAAATGTAGCCAACAAACCAAAGTTTCATTTGGCACAAACCTCACTCATTTTCATAACCATACAATTAGTTATGCTCAAAACAGTACAATAGGTCAAAAACCAATTTTCAGCTTTTCTACTCAAATACACTTCCTATCATGCCAATTCCAATTCTACTACCATAAGCATCCCAATTGGACACAAAATCAGTCCCTACATCATTCATACATTCACTTAGACTAAGAGTCACAATTTGGCAGCATCCTCTTCCATTAGTTTTCCTTAATCAATCATTCCAAAAGCAATACAACCTAGGCTAAAAACCAAGT
>JANZLC010000005.1:6107953-6130031 GCA_026413385.1 Erythroxylum gracilipes | reverse complement strand
ATGCAAATTTTGGGTGAGTTTTGCGAACTCAGTGAGGAACCATCATCGATGGTTCGCCCAATTCATGCAACACACAATCAAATCACAGTAATATCATAGTCAGAAATACCATATCACTACATACAAGCAACCCACAGTTTTGGAAGGCATTCTGGCCTTGTACCCATTTCAAGTATCCAGTCAAGTATGTATAAGGAGCCCATTGTGGTTTTATGATTGTAAATTATTATTAGATGACTGTAATAACTGAAAATGGTTAATTGTGGACATGGACTCAAGATTGTTACTGTATTTTTTCCGCGTGAATAAATGGTTTAAAAAAAAAGAGAGAGAAAGAGAAGAAAATGTCATACTGAGTTTTAACCGACTGATGTAGTACGTCACCCTCGCGGGGCACGGACTCGGATATCACCAACGATATCGGGTTCGGGTCACTTGGGAGTGGGGTGTTACACAAGTGATTAAACAAAATTTAACATAAACGAAAATAGTTGAGATAAAAAGAAACTCTCCTAAATATGTCGCTTCATCAACGAAAGAATGGGAAGTTATCAACCAAAAAATCTACTATGCATCTTTAATAGAGTCACTAAAAAATCCCACGCACAATAGCCGCAAAACGTCTCAAATCAACAAACGTTTCATCACCGAAACATTAACCCAATAGAGCTGCAATAACCACGACAATTGTTGAAGTTTTTCACTCCAAACCAACAGCAAAGACAGCAGCTACAAAGTCACTATAACTTCTGGAATTTTCGCACTCTAACACCAAAATGATAGCTACAAAATTATATAATCCCTTAACAGAAAAATTTTGCAATACCCAGTAAAAACAGCTGCCCAGTTGCTCTCAATGGACGTTTAAAACAAAGGAAAACTCTGCTCCCAAAATCATCCAAAATCAACAATCACACTGCCCTCTGTTGGTTCTTCAACAACAAAAGAATATACAACTGCTGAACAAACACATAATATCCATGAAAACCTCCTTCAAGTTTTCGGCAATCATCAAAGAGAATATCAATAGAACATCCCCATATACAAGAACAAAGACTTAGTGGAAGATAGCCACTAACCCAACCTATACGACAATCATCTCCTATATGGAAAAAATGTATTTACAACAATAATAAAAAAGAACCTGGACAGTCCACCACCGTAGGCACATCCAAGAACAAGGTACTCACATCATACAAGAAGCCTTGACATAGTAGAATTCTTCATTCATCACACCTTTTGGTCACGTGATGTACATCCACATCTTTTACAAGATTAGGTCTTTATCCAAGTCAAACCCATTGTGTCTTCTACCTTATCTTGATTTAAATTTGAAGTTTTTCATTATCTTGGAGATCTAATTATCAAATATGCCAAAAATTAAATAATAAGATATGTAGACCATATATCTTAACAATCTCCTCCTTTTTGACATTTTCATCATAAATAGGAAACTTCCCTTAAATTAAATAACTGGACATATAATCCATATGAGAAAAGAACTCCCCTTTAATCTAACATCCATTAAATTCTTCAAGTTCAAGAAACATCCAAAGAAATAATAATGAACAATTATCTAATCATCCAAAATTTTCCCCCTTGGAACAAAAAGATGCCAAAAAGTAAGACTAATTGTCACAAAGATATCTTAAAATCTCCCCCTAAATTGAACAGTCACAAAAACAATCTGATGTCTCCCCCTTGGGACAAAACAATACCAAAATGAAAAACGCCTTCAATGCGATCAATCTCAGCGAATAAAGAAGCATAAAAATCAGTAGTAGGTACAACGGAAGAATCATAAGAACGTGGTGCAACAGTAGAAAGCCAAGATGACAATTTACTATCAGTTAATACATATGCCAACATATCATTGCTCACTTCAATTCCACCTTCATAAGACTGATCAAATTCATAAACTTCCATCATCAAGCATAGCCTCATGTATACATCAATCAACTGAACCTTAGAAAACCCATAATAAAAACTCAAAAAGCCTAAATGATAACTCTTTCGAACTTTTTTTGTTTTTAATAAATAAAATCAAACTATACTTTAAAAATATAAAGCACACAGTCTTTGTGCCCCTCGAAGAAATTCAAACCTGGGCTTATTCCTCATCACATTATCTCGGTCATCAACTGTCTGGTTGATTTCTTCATTTGAAATAACTACTTATTCTCAGTCTGAATAGTTTCTTCAAAAGCAGTAACTAATTGTGAATTTGGACAGTTTCTTATTTTTCCTTCACTATGTCTTTGTGCTTGTACTTGACCCTTTTTAATCCAAGAGTGCTTCAGTAATATGGGTTGCTGCTGGAACTTTAATGGAGAGTGTCTAGATTTTCGGTTTTGACCCCTTTGAAATATCATTTGTAACAACTTATAACATTTGGTCGTATGTGCCTAATTACTCCACAAAAGTGACATATAGGTATGAATCTTCGATTTTTCTTTGAGATTTCTCCTTGTATAGATTTGGTCGCACCAATTTTCTCATCATTCGACTTGAAACATTCACCTCTATAGTCAATGCCTTGAAGATCTCCTTTAGTCTTACCAGTTTTCAATAACTTTTCTAGTTTTTCGGTACTTTCATTTAATATTCTTATTCTCTTTTCTGTACTGACCATATTTAACTTTGTTTCATTAAGCACATCTAATATAGATAACAACTTCTTCTCAAGGTCTTGAATGGTGTTCTTCATGGTAGGGTTTTTCTCCTTTAACTTCTTATTTTTCTTACATGTTTGGACCCATTTAGCATACATTAACTCATAGGCTTCATAAATGCCTTCCTTTTTATCATCTAAAGTATTGTCATCATTGTCATAATCTGAAATTGAGCTTTGAGCTAATTCGTATGCATTTTTCTCGAAATTTTCTGATTTACTCATATTTTCGTCATCGGTTACTTTCTTCTTGGTTGCTATAAAACAAGTACCTGGACTTTTGTTGTATAAAGCAACTAACGCAGCACTATTCACAGCTTCTTCTTCACTACTATAATCACTTCCGAATTCATTCTTACTCCAAATGCTTGTATAGGACTTCCCTTTTCTCTTCTTCAAAGTGTTAGCACATTTTGCTTGCACATGCCTGAGGCTTGACACTTATGACATTGAATTTTCTTCATTTTTCTTTCATCTTTTTGAGTTTTTCCTTGTTTGAAATTACTAATTGATGAGATCCCTTCTCTTATAGCCATAATTGCGAACAAGGATTTGCATCGACTTGATGTACCAAGTTTTGTTTTGATACCAATTGAAAGAACCGAAAGGGTGTAGTAGTTTCGCAAACTTTCAGTTTTTGCCACAGTTGTTTCTAGCAAAATCAAAAACCAGAAAGTTAAATGCACAAATATAAATCAACACCAATATTTGTTAACGCAGTTCAGCACACCTTGCCTATGTCTACGGGGCCTTCACCCTACTTAATTTTTTCCCTAACAACAATAGTTTTATACAAGATTTTACTGAGCCGATACCACTCAACCCTTGACACTATCCCTTGTCCTCACAACCCGTAAAAGAATTTCACACCCAATAGTACGACCACCTCGTACTAACCTCAATAGAGGATTTTCTCAAACAATGTTTAATGATAACGAAACAAAATAAACAACTCTAATGATCAAACAAAATTCAACATAAATGAAAACACTTGAGATAAAAAAAACAACTCCCCTAAATATGTCGTTTCATCAACGAAAGAACTGAGAAGTTATCAACCAAAAAAACTGCTATGAAACTTCGTTATAGTCACTGAAAAATCGACGCTCCCACCAAATTGGCGCTGGTAATCTCGATTATAACTTGTAAACTCATTCCGAGAAGTATTATTTGTAGTCATAGAGTTATTAGAAGCAGGCCCAAATCCTCTCCCCTCAGAAGTGAACCGAGTATGATATCCGGAGTCATTGCGACGATTGTTTCGTTACAAGGGAACACAAAACTAGTATTGACAAATAGTATTTCTAGTCTCATATGCATTCGATTGGTTTATGCATTCAGAATATGTTGGTAACGGTGGTTTAAGAGCCATGGTGGTAAAATATTTGTAGTCAGGACCTAGACTCATAAGTAAAGAGTAAACCTTATTCTTGTTAGGAAGAGGTTGGTTGGCCGATGGTGGCAAGTTCGTCACAAATTTTTTTGAAGTTCCTGAGGTGTTATGAGATAGATGTGATTGACTCCTTTCGCAGGTGATTGAGTTGCTACTAAAGTCTGAATTCTCGCTCCTGAGAGTGGCCGGTGAACTCTTGTTCAAAAGCTAGCCATAGTTCACATGACGTTTCATGCCCAATCGCGAGTCTAAGTGCCTCTATAGCTAGAGTCGCAGTGAAGAGGCCGAGGAGGGTTATGTCTGTTTGCTGCCAGTTGGTGAATTCCGGCGATTTCTCGTAGGCATCGTCGGCATGTGTGACGCGACTTGTGGCTGAAGACTCCTTGTTGACATCAACAACAGTTTTGTTTTTTGCTGGTTTTAATTATGACGGCGGCGTGATCGCTCTTGTGAGATGGCCTGAAACCTTGTAGGATCGAGCCATGTTCTTGACTTGGGTTTTCCAGACGACATATGTGTCGTGTGAAAGCTTTACTGTGATGAAATTTGAGATATTGATTGATGTGGTATTGTTTTGGTTGAAGCCGAAGGAAGACATGTCTGATGAATGAGAGAAAGAGATTATGTCTCCTGTTAACAAGGCTCTAATACCAAGAAGAAAATAAGAATTGGTTGAGCACAAAGCAAAGAAGACTTTATTGAGACAAGAAGCAACATGCACGCCTACTCTTATAACAATTAGAAACGAGTTAAAAGAGACAAAAATCCTAATCTTGGCAAAACCTTCTTCGTGGATGGGAAGAGTTTCGGGCCCATTGGTTATGATAACTCCACATGGGCCTAAAGTCCAAACATATGCTTCTTTGTGAGATGGATTCTCATCTATCTGAGAACACGCTGATGTAATTTATCATGACCAACATACTCTTAACTCTTTGACGTGTCCACTTGAGTACCATCCTTTTCACTCCGTTAATCTTTATCACTCTACCCAAGGCCAAGGGAGCTTGCTTTATCAAGGACAGCTCTGTCGGATCTCATTAGCTGCTGTCTCGAGACAGGTTTGATATTCATGGCTTTTGACGTCACCAGTGCATAGTGCAAGCCCGTGAACTTGGGCCACTGAACTTGAAGCAAAACCTGTAGGAGGAAGCTTTGGAAGATAGGGAACTAATAACCTGGTTAACGGCTGTTTCCATGCCAGGATCGAAGTGATGGCGAGAACAATGGTCCTTGAACAATTGAATTCCAAGAGTAGGATGAAGAAGAAAAGCAAATAAAAGCAAATAAAACATGTTCGTAAATTTCATGAAATTATACGTTGTAACAATGTTGGCGGAGAACAGGATGATTAACTGATGGTTCTAAGCCTAGTATTGACAGTTTATATAACTGGCGATATATAGATGCCGGTAGTTGACACTTACGGCCAATCGATAATTCCTTTCTCGGTCACCGATGATTTGGTATAGTATGAAACATACAGATGATGGCATCTACGTTAGAGTTAATGGCAACATTAAAGAGTACAATATCAATTACAGGAATGTTCATTGTTTTCTCCGACTATTACCTTAAAACTTTATTTAGTAGCAGAAAGATGCTTATTGAATATAATGGTTGAACATAAATGACTTCTAGCTAAGTACATTTTGACTCTCTCTCACGGCACATCTAGTGGCGGCTTTATCTTCTGCTCCTTTTAGTTGAAAATGTTTTGTATAGTTCATATACTCGGCGGCAATTGATAATCAGAACCAATATATCATACAGAACACTATCCGATCAAGTTCTTTGCAGAATGATCACTGTTATGGTAATTACCTGTTAAAAAATAGTCTTACTGGAGGAAATTGGTGTTAATAACTCTCAATATAACAAAGGTTTTTGCAAAGATCATGGTTTTGTCATATCCCCAAAAGACACCTAATTATCCTGAATGACAAATGTAACGCTTTCTAGATAGAGTTACGTAAGGAATAACACGTTATAGAATTATAGTCATTAACACTTTCACTTTCAGCTGTAAAATGATTGCTTGGAAAATTACACGTTGAGTCATCAGAAGTTATTAATTTTCTTTCTTCCACTAAACTGCGCGCAAGATCTAATAATTAAAAATGGATGTAATTGGTATTAGCTATGCAATCATCAATTTTTATTATTCCAATAAAAAGAAAAATGATGAATTCGCTATTGTATTGTTGTTATGCTATTGTTAGCCTTGATCCAATTTTTTAATTTCTCTCTAAATTCTATTATTTAAAAAAAAGTGTTTTAAATTGTGAATGGTAATTATAATTACATTACAGTTATAATTAAACTTGTTATTACAATTGTATTTACATTCGCATTGTAAGCTTGAATCGTCAAAAACTATAATGGTCTTTTCTTAATTAATTTAATTAATATTTGACTATGGATTCATAACTTTTTATTACTCTAATTCAATTTAAAATTAATGGATTGAATTTTAAATTAAATTCAAATTTTTTTAAAATAAAGGTTTTAAACTTTACGTCTAATCTAATCTGAAATTTAATTATATATAATCAAATAAAATCTTGAGTCGTGTTTATCTTTTGCACGTCTCATTTTCTTCTCTAATGACAGCTGTCAGCCTTGTCTGAAACTAAACAAACTTTAGTTAATCCATCAAGCCACGTCGCCACACATCTTTTCCTTTTCTCTATTTCACAGCCTCCACCTGTCCACCATTGTTTTTAATGGAAGAAAAAGAGACTGCCACATTATTCTAAAAGTGTCTTTTCTGTTCTTAGTCGACCTAACCAATGTGTAGGTATGAATTACTTTTTCTAATAAAAATGAGCAGATATTTTAAGTGGTCTTTTAGGTGGGAACATTTGAGTCGGAGTTAGAACTTTGATTAAATTAGACTGTCATAGTTATTTATTAATATAGTGGAAGTTCTTCTACTAATTTTGAAAAATCTGCTCAATAATTTTTGGGAGAAAATTCTAATTCACACCCAAAAGTGTACAAGAGACAAGGAGCAAATAACTTACTAACAAATTCTAAGGTATTCAACCGAACGAACTATCTAGATAAACCCAAACTAAATGTACACCAAAATATAATACAATAATATACAAGTCTCAATACACCCTTAAGTTGGCACATGGACATCATAAATGCTCAACTTGCTCTGAAAAAGCTGAAACTACGAGCGACCAACAGGTTGGACCTTAGTCCAGATATGACTGTGCAAATTATGCCTGGCTGAATGTGTTCTCGGATAAAGTGACAGTCAATCTCAATTTGTTTCGTGAGCTCATGAAACACAAGATTAGTTGCACTATAAATGGTCGATAAACTGTCACAAAATAAAACCATCGGGCTCGGATGATCAACTCCTAAAGATGTCAACAAAGGTTTGAGCCATAGGAGCTCACTCTTAGTAGCAACTATAACCAGATGCTCAGTCTCAATCGAAGAACGCGAAACAGTGAGTTGCTTCTTGGTATTCCAAGAGATCAGGGACTAACCAAGTGTGACGAAATAGCCTGTGATAGACCGTTTAGTGATAAGGTAACTTGCCCAATCAGAATCATAGAAAACTCGAAGTTGCATATCACAATCAGCGCAAAGTAGTATCCCCTGACCAGGATTACCCTTAAGATATCGATCAACACGTAACTAGTGGTTTTGCTCTAAGGGTGTCTCAGCTGGCTTACACCCAAGGAGGGTCGTCTTTGACAAAAAAAAAAAAACAGTCCTTCCGGTGATCTCGCAATCTCAATACCTAGAAAATACTTCAAATTGTGAAGGTCCTTGATGTTAAAACATCAATTAAGATATGTGTTATAAGTAGAACAAGCTCCAAAATCACTACCCATCAAAATGATGTCATCCATGTAATTGAGCATTCCCCAAAAAAAAAAGTACCTGATGATATGTAAATAAGGAATAATCCGCTTTAGACTGAATAAATCCATACCTCTATAAGGAATCACAAAGCTTAATGAACAAATTTTTAGAGGCTTTTTTGAGACCATATAAAGACTTCCGAAATCTACAAACTTGCCCATCTCAACCATGATCAAACCCTTGAGGTATTTTTATATAGACCTCCTCATTAAGATCACCATGAAGGAAAGCGTTGTTCACGTCCATCTGATGAAACTCCCATCCTCGCGCAACCGCAAAGGAGAGAAATGCTCGAAATGAGACCAATTTTGCTACCGATGCGAACATGTCTTGAAAGTCTAAAACCTCAATTTGTGTGAACCCCTTTGTCATGTATTGCTCGATCATACCATCTGACTTGTGTTTGACCTTATATACCTACTTGCAATCAATAGGCCTTTTCCCAGGTGGTAAAGCCTCAATCGTCCATGTGCGGTTGGCCTCAAGTGCCTTAATCTCACGTGCCATGGCCTCACGTCATCAAACATCCTTCACGGCCTCAGCATAATTGCTCGGTTCTATGGCTGAATCAATAGCTCCCAAGAATGCACGGTGACTACGAGAAAATTTTTCAAACCTTACAAAATCACTTAATGGATAAGGCGTACCTGAAATGCGGTCATAAAGTGGCAACTTGTGGAGGAGGTTAAAATCATATCATAAAAATCACGACAATGTCCGTGTCATCTTTGAACAGTATGTGGCCCATAATTACATCCAACTGGGCTCTCGATAACTCGAACACCTTTCCTAGAAAGCATCCCAACCCGATTCTTAGGTGAGTTCAAGGCTGTATTTCCAAGGGTCATAGTTGTTGAAAAAATAACGTATTCATCATACCTAGATGGCAAACGAGTTTGGTGACGTGGTCGTGAAGAACTTTCTTCAACTCGCTCTTCAATATTCGTAGAATTCGTGTTTTTCACCCTTAGAGAAACGCCACCTCTAGCAGAAGGACTCAACAACCCTCTCTCTTCCATACTTCTAGACTCCTCATCTCCCTCAATCCTGACTTCCCCACTTTCCCAAAAATCAACAGCGCCCTCAACACCAGGTGACACATTAGTAGTGAGAACACCAATATCCGCAAAAGGGAATACATTCTCATGAAACGTTACATCTCTTGAATAAAAGAAAGTGTGTCTATCAAGAACGTAAAGTTTCCATGCTTTCTTTGTATGGAGGTATCCGACAAACACACAGCGGTGACTTATAGATGCAAACTTATCATTGTCCTTATGATGCACGTATCGCAAACAACCAAAAACATGTGTATGATAATACAAAGGACGACTGCCAAAAAAAATTTCAAAGGGAGACTTGCCCTTCAAAAGCACCATAGGTGTTTGATTTATAAGATAAACTGTCGTGAGAACACACTCTCCCCAAAACTTTACGGGAAAGTGCGCTTAAAAACGCAAGGCCAGGACAACCTGCAAAATATTTCTATGTTTGCGTTCTACCCTCCCATTTTGTTGTGGGGTGTTGATGCAACTCATTTTGAGTATAATACCCCTTTTAGCATAGAACTCCTTCATCAACCCCAAAGTGAAATCAAGCCCATTGGCACTATGTATTCTTTTAACTTTCTTATTAAACTGTGTTTCAATTACGAGCATGCAAAAATCCATAAGATATTTTGCACCTTCACTTTTTTCACGTAATAAATATAACTAAATAGATTTACTCCTATCATCTACAAGAGATAGAAAAAATGTGCACCACAACTAGAAGCAATCCAATATGCACCCCACAAATCACAATGCATTAAGTCAAAACATTTAACAACAGTGTTGGAACTTAAGGGAAACGTAGAGCGAGTTTGCTTTGCTCAAAAACAAAAGTCCCATATGAAATTATTTTGAAATCTCAGTCTATTAACTTCAGGAATGAAAGATAGATGTCGAATTAATTAGTGCCCAAGGCGACAGTGCCACACTACTAAGGTATCCACTTGCTCCATCTTCAACTCGACATGCTCCCTTGGTGATTGGAAAAAGTAGAGCCCCCATAAGCTTATCGACTCCAATCGACGTCTTTAAGATACGGTCTTGTATCACGCAAAGTTGATCGGTAAAGATAATTTGACATTTTACCCAGTATTCATTTGACATATCGAGATCAAGTTACAAGTTAAGGAAGGAACATATAACACATTAGATAACACGACTTTCTCGTTCAATACAACTCGACCCCTTTTTGGTAGCAATCGTTCTTACCCCATTAGGCAACAAAATTGACATCGACATTGCTTCACCAACCTCTTCCATGAGCTCAAGTGTTCCTGTCATTTGGTTCGATGCACCGCTATCGAGAACCCACAAAAATTCACTACATATCTTACCGGGAAGTTTGTCACTATTTTCGCGTTCCAAAAGAGCAAGCAAATTTTGAAGTTGGTCACCAGAAAGATGTGGCACTCCCGAATTACCTTCAGATTGTTCCCCCGCTGTGTGAAAGGCTGAAGCTCTGCCTCAGGCCTTGTTTCTGGCCCATTGGTTGCTCTCAACCCACTGGTTCATCTTTGGGCTCACAGACTAGTCCGCTCCTTGTTATTGGTTTCCAGACCTTGACCAAGAGGACTGTTGGGCAGGGCCTTGATTCTACTGAGTTGTGTCAGGCTAGACTGAGTGGTTGAGCTCATGTCCATGAGGTCCGATCCACTAATCAGGATACCCCACCACTTCAAGACAATTCGAAGCTATGTGCCCTGGTTGATTGCAAACATATCACTTCCTTTCACCTTGATTACCCTTTGCTCCCTATCCTCCAGAATTATTCGAACGAGAATTTAATTTCGTTTTTATTTGAGTTGCCAAAGCCACCACCTCAACTCCATTATCTTGCTCGTGTGTCACTTGGGATAGACATTCTTGTTTCACAACCAAAGCATAAGCTTTATTCATGGATGTGAGGGGATCCATGTTTAGAATTTGCGAACGAACAATTCCAAAAAACAAGTTTTCCAACCCAAATAAAAATTGATGTAGTTTCTCCTCTCTCTCTTGAGCGAGTTCCTTAGAGGCATCGCACGTGCATCCTCTACACGTACAACTTAGGGCCTTCGTGTAACTTCCCAATTCATCCCCCTTAGCCTTAAGAATTGTGTAGTATTTAGCTACAGGCATCCCTCGCTGCCGGAGAGACAAAATTTCTCCTTTCAATTGGTGAATTCTTGGTGTGTTTCCAACTAAAAAACGCTCTTTCAAATCATCCCAAAGAATCCTCACAATGGGCGCATACGCTATACTCCATCAAATCTTCACCTCTAGTGTGTCTATTATCCAAGATCGTAACATGGAGTCGCATGATTCCCAATTTGCCAATTCAGTCGTTACCGCTGCGAGTTCCTCTATCAATCCATTAACAATCCTCACCTTGTTCTTGGCTTGTAAGGCGATCATATCGTAGTTATCACAGTTTAACACAATGGGTGTTAAAACTATACCCAAATTGTCCGATGATGATAAGAAAAACAGAGAGGAAAAATCAATTGCCCTCTTCCCCCTTTCGGTTTCTACCTCTCCCGCCATTTTCGCTGTATGTCACGTGGGGGCGAGATGTTCAGAGAAGAAAGCACTTCAGGCGTCCTGCTCTGATACCATGAAAAATACCGCTCGATAATTTTTGAAGAGAAAATTCTGATTAACATCCAAAAGTGTACAAGAGACAAGGAATATATTACAAAGCAAATAACCTACTAACAAATCTTAGGGTATTCGACGTACGAATTATGTAAATAAGCTCAAACTAAATGTACACCAAAATATAATACAAATAAATACAAGTCTCAATAAATTTTAATCTAAATTTTAAATTTATTCATCTTTCATTATTTTAAGTCAAATTTTAAATTATAATCAGTAATCATATTTATTGGTCGTTACACTTAAATGGTGTTTTCAACTTTTGAAGTTCCTTTCATATTTAGCTAACTTGGTGTTATTGGCTTTCTGCTCGTTTTCTTCAGAGGTGTCTAGAAAAGGATGGAGAACGAAAAGCGAGGAAGCATACAACCAATTTGATTATTTAAGTACATTAGGGTCGTCACTCTTAGAATGTTTTCCTTGAAGCACGGCACTACATTTACTAGTCGTATGAAAGCCACTTGGATTTGCACACCCACTCGCTATCATGATAAAAACTGTTAAGACTGGCCAAAGCCAATCCTAAATCAACATGTTCTTAGGTGCTTCTTTAGTTTTCCAAACTTTGGTGAAAATGGACAAAATTCCCATGGCCTTCATTGCATTACAGGTGTTCCACTTTCAATTGGACAGCTGTTTTTCTGTCACTGGATTTGGTCATACTTCTATTATTTTATGTTTCCTTATCTTTCATACGCTGATGCCGGTCTTTTTCGACCTCACTCCAACGGCTACTCAACAAATGACTGCCACTCAACACCATGTTATACGTTCGCACCGATATCCATTTCTTTCCATAGGACACACACACGTAGCAACCGCCTGCTGAATTTTTCTCGCGAAAATTCGCTGGGAAACATTTCCTCTCTTTTCCCTAAAAGTTCTACAAGTTGGACCATTTATTATTCTCTTTGCTGCAGCATAGTATTGTTAGTTTCCTCTTCTGTACAACTAAATGGAGTTTGGAAAGTACATGTATATCCCCAACACTTTCTCTTAGTTTCTGAAATTTATCAATAAATTATAAAATCGATTTGAAAAGGATTAATATTATGAACCACAGAATAATAACTTTTTTTTTATGTTTTTTAAGAAAAAGAAGGAATATTTTTTCCAAATTTTATGACGTTCCCTTAGAAATTTTGCTAACTTGGTGTTTTTAGGTTTCTGCCCGTCGTCTTCCAAGTTGCCAAGATAAGGATAAACGACCAAGAACATAAACCAAATACAATTAGTTCAGTACATAATGGTCATCACTGCTATAATGTTTTCCCTTGAAGCATGGCACCACATTTATTACACCTATGAAAGCTACTTTATTTTGTGCACGCCACGTATGAGAACTCTAATGGCCAAAACCAATCACAAGCCTACAAGTTTTTGGATTACGTCTAAAGTTTACAAACATTGCCATAAACTCTGGAAGAACTAAACAAAACTCGCATGGCCCACATTGCACGACAAGTGTTCCATCTTCAATTGGACTAATTGGATTTTCTGATATTTCTATTATTTTATGTTTCATTATCTTACGTATGCCCTCGCCGGTCATTTCAAACCTCACAATAAACCATATAATCCAATTGTTACTACTGAGTACTGACATAGTGGTCCCACTGAATGCCAATTATTTAACCTCCTCATCAATATCCAATTCTTTACTCCAAAGTAATTGGACCCACAGTTTGTAAATCAGCTCACCGCCTCCTAAATTTTTCTCGGGAAATTCGCCGGGGATCGTCTTATTTTTCGTTGAAAGTATTGTGATTGTTTCTTCTCTTCTCTAAAGGAAAAGATCGCTTCCTATTCTGAACTGCACTAAATTGAGCTTGGCAAGTAAATATTTAGTTTCTTGATGTTTTTGAGATATACTAATGGAGGTAGAAACCGTACGAGAATACCAACCTGAAAGCGGTTCTGAAGAAACCAGACGGATCCTGTTCGGGAAGTACGAGATGGGTAGGCTTTTAGGACAGGGAACATTCGCTAAAGTCTACAAAGGTAAGAACATGGCAACTCAAGAACATGTAGCCATCAAAGTGATCCACAAGGACCTGGTGAAGAAGCAAGGCTTGATGGATCAAATAAAGCGAGAGATATCGGTTATGCACTTGGTCAAACACCCAAATATCGTGGAGTTGAAAGAAGTTATGGCTACCAAGTCCAAGGTTTTCTTTGTAATGGAGTACGTCAGAGGTGGAGAGTTGTTTGCCAAGGTTGAGAAAGGAAAGTTGAAGGAAGATGTGGCTAGGAAATATTTTCAACAGCTGATCAGTGCTGTTGATTATTGTCACAGCCGTGGAGTTTCTCACCGTGATCTGAAGCCAGAAAACTTGCTGTTGGATGATAAGGAGGACTTGAAAGTATCCGATTTCGGATTTTCCGCTTTGCCAGAGCACCACTGGAACGACGGACTTTTGCACACTCAGTGCGGGACTCCGGCGTATGTTGCTCCAGAGGTTTTGAGGAAAAAGGGGTATGATGGTGCCAAAGCTGATATTTGGTCTTGCGGTGTTATTCTCTTCGTTCTGTTAGCTGGATACTTGCCATTTAAGAATGCGAATTTGATGAAGATGTATGTAAAGATTTTGAAGGCAGAATATGAATTTCCTCCCTGGTTCTCTAAGGGTGCCAAGGAATTGATCTCCAAGCTTCTTGTTGTTGATCCACGGAAAAGAATTACGATCCCCGAGATAAAGCAAACTTCCTGGTTTCAACATCGAGTTCCTAAACCGATAGTCGTTAGTAGCGATTTAGAAGACAGTGAGGAGAGCAGACCGAAAAATAAAGAAGAACGTTTAGTGCTAGGCAGCAAACATTCACCACCTTTTCTTAATGCCTTTGAACTTATATCCGCAATGTCATCAGTATTCGACTTGTCAAGTTTGTTTGAGAAGAGGAAAAAATGCTCTACTTTCACTTCAAAATGTCCAGTTCCAAAACTGGTGGGAAGATTGGAATCCGCGGCAAAAGAGTTGGACTTCGGTGTGGCCAGTGACAATGAATTTAAGGTGAAGATGCAGGGGAAATCAGAGGGAAGAAAAGGAAAATTGGAGATGACAGCTAAGGTGTTTGAAGTGGCCCCGGAGGTTTCGATGGTTGAGTTCTCCAAGTCATCAGGAGACACGCTTGAATACACCAAGTTCTGCGAAGACCATTTAAGGCCTTCCCTCAAAGACATAGTCTGGGCTTGGCAAGAGTAGCTTGTTGGTTAAAGTTTTATCATGTTTGAATTTTAGCCAGTTCCAAGATTACTGTAAATACTAAAAATTTTATGTTGCAAGTGAAGTGATCCATTTTTCTGCACTAAAATAGCATTGTCTCATATCGCTGTAGTCTATATCATGTAGGTAGTCTGTATTGAATTGTGAGGAATGTAACACCATCCATTTTGTATGGTAGTTATAGTTTCATGAGACGGTGTCATGAAATCTTCTCTACATAACACTTGTTTTGATTCTTCAGACCTCAAGTAAACTTGGTCTTATTGCTGTGTAAATATATAAAATCTAGGACAGATTAAATCCAAAAGGAAGAGATGGCTTCTTCAACAAAACGTTAATCATTTATGAAAGGGTTGGAATCATATTTAGTCATGCAACTTCCTGTGAAGACAAACCCACCAGCTTTGGTACGACAGGTGGTTTTCAGCATTCGTGTTGCTTTCTTCAGACATTTCTTGCAATCTACATTAGAAAGATCTCTACTGCACTGAACAAACCCGTAAATCGGGTTTGCCTGTCCCACCTTCATATTTCCTGCAGCGAAGAATTTCTCATTTTTAGAAGCTTCTTTGATTAGCCATCGAAAGAGTTTTCTTTTCTCCCGCACTAGTGCTATAGGATACGGCACTTTATTTGGACTGCAGCCGTGAACTTGGTTTTCTAGGTCACTCTGTGAGAAGAACTTGCTCTTTGAGTACTTCAACATGCAACTAGCGTACCATATTATGCCTCCTCTGTTAAGTGAACACCGCTTTCTGATCTCTTTTCCGGCATCATCAACACAAGTTCTGCAATCATCATGGTTCATATCGGCTCTACAAACAGCAATCCCGTGCACCGTGTCTGTTCCTTCGCCGATTGAATCTCGACCATAACCAATGTCCGGAGTCAAATCTGACAAGGAGATAATAAGCTTGTTGAGGTTGGCCTCAAAAGGGCTTTCGGCTTTGAAGTCGGGTTTAAAACAGCTGCTGCTGATCACTTCAGACCCAACAACAAGATGGAGAAGAGGATTGAATGAGAGTAGAAACAGAGTGTTGTAACATATTTTGAGAAAGACATTTTTTACCATTTGTTTAAGCTCAGGAGTGTGCAGGCTTTACACATCTCTCTATATATATGTATAGTACATTGCAGTAAAGCCCAAATGTGATTGAACAAGTGAGAAAAAAAAGTTCTAGAACTACTTATATAAGTAAAAGATATACACATAATTTTATTTATTCTAAAAGTTCTATTTTTTATTATAAGTTAATTAAAAATAATTTTAGAAAACATTCTATTCAAATTTTAACATATGGTATTAAATAATTGATTTTTTTGTATATAGTATACAGCAGTAGGACTTTTTTAGAATTTCTAATTTTATAAGTTTTTAATAATTAAATTAATAAAAATAGTTTTTAAAATAAATAAAATGACAAATTTCTGCCTTCTTTTTTTTCCCCACGAGGTGTCCTAAGAGGTCCCAACTATGGGAAGACACCTTTAAGCCATCCACACCTAGACTAATCCCCGCTTGAGCTGAGTAGAGCCTTTGCGGGAAGTAAAACTCTGACCCCAAGCAGCTGCATACATAAGGGAGTTTTTAACCCACAATCTCACTTAAGCTAGGAAAGTTCCTTACTCAGTGACGGAGCCAAAAGTTTAAGATAGGAGGGTTCAAATATTTAATTTTTTAAAATTTTAGGAAGCTAAATGTACCATTGAGCTCCAAATAATTCTGCCCTTGTATATGTATATATATAATAAAAATAAAAATATTTAATTTTTTAAATATTGGAGGGCTCAGTGCATCATAGACTCCCACGTAACTCTGTCTATGCCCCTTATTAATTCACCTGCGCTTTGTGGTTAAATTTCTGTCTCTTTTAACTCATCAGTATAACTATCAAAAGGAGCATATTCCCCCTACATACAGCCAAACATCTAAAACGTTTATACATGCACTTTGTTCCTTTTGCAGTTTACTATCGGCGTACATTGCAACTTTAGGATTCTGATTCCTGACGCTTATGCATATTCCCCATTTGTTCATTCCATAATGACAAGTGAATTTTCGTTTCCTTTCTTTCGAACTTTGCGTACTCAGTTCATTTACGTAAGAAGCCTCCATATGACAGCAACGAGATATTCACCTTTTATTGCTAATTTAACTAGGTTGGTGTCTCACGACAGCTTTTTGAGCTGAGAACATCTAGCGGTATCTTTTTACCGATGCATCAAAGAACATCTAGTGGTGTTCTTTCCCAAAAAATGTTGTGACAAAGAAATAATTCGTATGAGGACAAACTTCGATTTTTGTTCTAGTCACCAATCAACGTGGTGTTCTTTCCCAAAAAATGTTTTTATATGTATTTCTTCTTCTATTTATCATCTCTTGTAATTGTGATATATAGTACTCAAGTAATAAGATTGAACACTGGACCATCAAATGTGTGTTATAAAATGAATATTACATCAATAAAGGATATTTAAATTACAATGTTAATTATATACTTTTGTATTTTAATCAATGTTTCTCATTCACGGAAAATAATCCATTAGAGGTCTATTAAAAAAATTCAACATAGCACCACCAAGAGGTTTTCTTATTTGAAGCTTTTACACTCTCCAATCCTTTTCGATGAATGCAAAGTGATTAATGTGTGAAGTCCATCAAAATGATGAAAGCTAGACATTTAGAGCGTGTTTTTTGCACCGCATTTACTCGACTTTGTATCAGGGGTATGGTTTTTATTAACAAAGGTTTTCAAGGATGAGTGTACAATGCAAGAACACAATTTTTTTTTAAAAAAAAGACAAAACAGCTTCAAAACAATTTACGTTATCATAACGTTATCCATAATATTGTTCTCTAGTTGATATCTAGAAATCATAATATGTCAAGAAAAGCAAGCGACAAAATGACAGCAAAAAAGTAGATTTTGTGCTTGTATACTTCAATTTACGTACAATCCCTAGCATCGTAAATGAATATTCATGAATTGCCGGACCCAATTTCCAATCTCAAGTCCCTAAAAAAAAGGGGTATGGTTTTTATTGCATACATACATATACTGGCATCTTCTAATTGACCGATATCAAGTTAACAACAGGCATCTGTAAACTTTTACTTGCCTATTTATACGTAGATAGGGTAAAAACTAAAACGTGATCAAATTGTCCCCTCAAAGATGTTCATCTCAAAACATGTCATAAGCAACTATTGTTGTCTACTCTCATTCGCTCTTCTCCATCATGTTGTCGGGTTTGAAGTGCTTAGCGGTACTTGTTTTAAGCTTAATTTCAGAGCCAATAGCCCTTTTGAGGCAAACCTGAACATGCTTATAAGCTCCATGTCAAATCATACTTTTCAACTAGGGTATTGGCGAGACTCAATCGGCGAAGGAATAAACACCGTACATGGCATGGCTCTTTGTAGGGGTGACCTCAACGCAGACGACTGCAGAACTTGTATAAACGCTGCAGGGGCTGAGCTAAGAAAACGATGTACGTTTACCAGAGGAGGCATCATATGGTATGATACTTGCATGTTGAAGTACTCGGGGGGTAGAAAATTCTTCTCTCACATTGACCTGAAACACAAGTTTCATGCATGTAGCCCTAATGATGTGAACTATCCCAGGGCATTAAGACAACAGAAACGAACACTGTTTAGATGGTTGATCAAAGAGGCTTTCAACAGCGCCAACTTGTACGCCACTGGAGATGTGAAGGTGGCACTTGGAAGTCCAATTTATGGGTTGGCTCAATGCAGCAGAGATCTTTCCCCTCGATATTGCCGGAAATGCCTAAGAAAATCACAACGTTTTCTTAGAAGGAAATGTCGTAAAAAAGCTGGTGGGATGTTCTTTACAGGAAGTTGCATCATTGGATATGATCCGAACCCTTTCGCAACACCTGCCCTGCCTAATGATCATGATGAAACAAGCTTATTGAAAAGACGTGTAATAAGAACGGAAAATGTATATCATTGATTCCTTTTAAGGGTTTCTATGATTCGATAAAGTATTCTTCTTCTGGCTTTTGATGCAAGCACCAAATGAACTGCTTTTAACAAAACTTTTATAAAGTGTGATAGGAGAAATAAAATCTGAACTATATATTTTCTTTCATTGCCAAGTTTTATCCTTGAGATGTCCTCTCAGATTGTCGATTACTCCAATGTTTAGATGCTTTCTTTTTCTATAAAGAAGAGTAACTATCACTGTGGAAGTCTATTAAGACTTAAGAGGCACAATCCTTAACAGGAAAAAACATAATCATGTAAAAAATCGGATAAAAGTAAAGGGAGAATCAGCCAAATTTCATCTCGAGCAAGGTTTTAAATTATAGACTAAAGATTGTAATAACTTCAAACAATGCAAATATAATTGCGAAAAATACAATTACAATTATGGTAAGTCGTAATAACGATCCAGGCTGTAACTACAATATTACAAGTTGAAAAACCATAGAGGGTACGTAGTTTCTCAAACTTTCCAATTTTACCGTAGACGTCTTTAGCACAAACGAAAACAAAAGCAATTAAAAATGAAATAATAAAAAGCACTAGAAATTTGGTAATGCAGTTCGGAATATCTTGTCTACGTCTGCAAGGCTTTCACCCAGCTTAATACTTTCACGAAAGTACAATAAATTTATCCAAGGTTTTATCGAACCGACACCACTAAACTCTTGACGCTATCTCTCAACCTCACTTCCCTTGAAAGAATTTCACAGTCAATAGTACGACCGCCTCATACTAACCTCAATAGATGATTTTCTGAATCAATCTTTTAACGAAAGAATAATAAACAAATAACTCAAGTGATTAAAATTAACTAGAAACAAAAACGAAAACACTTGAGATAAGAAGGAATGACTTCCCGATAAATTAACTCCTTCTAAGACAGATCTGCAAGTTGTTCACCAAGTAAATTATCGTAGTCAGCTGCTGGATTTTGCGCCTAACTTTTAATCATGAATCTTCAAAGGGAGCCACTCAAACCACACTTCATAAAACCGAAAGGCAGCACCAAAATGACACATACATCAGAAAGATGAATCAATTACCTTGAAAACGCCACTAGCAATTTGACGTTAAAGAGTTAGAAATATGGATAGCTTATTCATGCAATGTCAAAAGCAAATCACAGCTGCACCAAAATCTCCATAGACAACCCAGCCAACAAGTACACTTAAGGCAATAGACACTTCATCCACCTTGGTCACGAGATGCTCAAAGAGTATTCATAAGATGGAGTTCTTCTAATAACCAATCAGCAATAAAATCCAAATAGACTATCTCAAGGAATGCTTTCACGAAGGAAAGACGTTGAAGCATAAAATGAAATTCCCAAGTTGATTCACGTAAAGGTGAAATTAAAACACAACTGCACTCTCATCCATCCAATCGACAACTACACAAAAAATTAATGTCACCTAGGTCCTTCAACTAAAGGTTTACCACAAAACAAACAAGTTCACCACCAAAAGTCTCACTAACGTGCAACCAACGTCAGAAAAACCAATCAACACCCATACAACACAAAACACACACCTTACACCCAAAAATCAATCAGCCATATCTCTCACCGTTAAAACCACGATGCCTTTTCAACTATTCACCAAAAAATCAATTGACACCACACAACAAAGACCAATATAGATCTAACCTTTTCAATTCATCTAAAATTCCAGCAGTACATGATGTATCACACTCCAACTTAAGATAGACTTCAATCTAAGATAAGATTCTTTTTCAACTAGAAGATTATCCATATAGCTTTTAAATCTAAGTCATTATCCAATTAATATCTTATATGTCCAATTAATAAATAATGTCAAAACTAATTACTTAGATATATAATATATATCCTAACACAAGTGATTCTAACATAAGCGCTTGGTAGTTAGCCAAAGTTTAACTCAACGAACTCCAATCATATAACAGGATTCTATATATTGTTTAAAGCCCGATTGGCCAACTTCCTAAATCCTTTTCATGTTTCAAAGTTTACATTTGATACCATTTAACACTTTTTGTCTTTCATTAATTAGATTTTGCGACAATTAAAAGTATATAACTTGTTTCTAAGTGAAAATATATGTATTACTATAATACATATTTCTAAGGGTAGTTGACCTCTTAAAGTGTCCCTAACCTCGAAGACTAGGTTTACAAAAATATAACCCCTGAGTTTAGAGCCTTCTTGATTACTAATGAAGTATATAGAAGCCATGTATACAGCCTAATTAGTTTAGCTACTTAATTAGTCAATTCATTTTTGTTTTATGATAAATAAATGGTAGTTGGGTGATTATAAATGTGTGGTTTCTAATTTTTCAGATTCATACACGAGAGCTTCTCTCTCTTCTCTTTTCCTTCTGTCATTTTTTTCTCTTCTTCTAGTTTCCAAGACTTTCTTTATAAACTTCATTTTATCATGGTATTAGAACTTTCTATTTGGCTTTAGTTCTTTTTAATCTCTCAAATTTTCTATCTTTCTGTTTGGCTTTAGTTCTTTTTAATCTCTCAAATTTTCTTTCTTAATTACTCAAGATTCTTACTGTATTCTAATCTTTTTTCTATTGTGAGTTTCTTAAATCCATGATCTTTGTTCTCTGTTTTTCATTTCTGATCTTTAAAATCACTACAATGACAAATCGCAATCTTGGTAGTCCCCTATTTCTTCATCCATCTGACAATCTAGGTCAACCTCTGATTCCTATTGTGTTTGATGGAAGCAATTTTAGAGACCGGCAACGTTCAATGCTGAAAGCCCTTTCAGTAAAGAACAAACTGACTTTTGTGAAAGGAACCCTAGCTCGTGATGACAATAATACAAATTAGTGGGATCGTTGTAATGATATGGTCTGCACATGAATTCTTGGATCATTTTCAAAGGAAATCCACAAGACTATTATTGATTTTGATCTGGCTGAGAGCATGTGGCAAGATTTTGAGGAGAGATATACACAAACTAATGGTCTTAGGCTTTTCAATGTTAGCTGTGAGTTGATTAATTGCAAACAATTAAATTCTTCTATTACTGAATACTATAACAAGCTAAAAAGTCTGTGGCATATGATGAGTTGTGTTAAAGCTCATATTAAATGCACATGTGGTCAATACTTGTAACATGTTGTCCCCTAACAAAACCTTGAGGTCTTGGGTTCGAGTCGTGGACTCACCCAAGAACCAAAGAGGACAATACCTGTGGAGTGATGG
>JANZLC010000005.1:6093429-6107853 GCA_026413385.1 Erythroxylum gracilipes | reverse complement strand
AGAGTATATGAAATGTGTGACATTCATTATGTCTTATTGAGATGAGGAATGTTGTGAGTTTGGTTATATGTGACATATTTGTGCATTTGATGTGAGTGAGTCTATCTATGATAGTTAGCTCACTGAGTTCGCAAAGCTCATCAAAAGTGCAATGTGGCTTTTCAGCTACGAGAGAGGAAACCTAGTTTCTAAGTTACTCTAGAAGAACGATTTTGGATTAAGAAATGACTCAAAGGTCTGTCAGCTGACATCTGCAAAATAGTAGACTGTTTTATATAGTTTACTTATGTCATGTAGAACTTTTGTATAAAAGCTTGTTAACTTTAAAATGTTTTGGTAATGCAAATATTTATTTTAATGACTACAGTGTAAATCATGTTAGCAATAGAATGAAGAGTAGTTGTTGTTTTTTTTAAGTATTGTGTTATTCTTTATAATGCCATATAAGAGAATATAACTGCTCTAACATGTCATTATCATAGGATATGTACTTAAATGTCTTCTGGAAGTTCTGGTATAAACTCTATAATAGTAGGGTGTTACATTTAGAATTGCTTTTAGCTGTTCTATTTATGTGATTTGGAAAGAAAGAAATCAATGAATGTTTGATAACTCTCAATTTGATACTAATGGCAAAAGGCTTGGCTGATAAGGTAAATCAAATGGTAGCAGACAGTTAGCGATTATAATCTGAGTTAACAGCCTCAAAATATTAACTAGTGTTCTTTAGTAAGTTGGCTTGTAGTGTTTGCTAGTTGTAAAGAAGATAGGTTTCTTGCCTTTAGTACGGCTTGTCACTCCTTGTTTGTCCATTCTTGACCTTTTATCCTGTTCAGTTTAAAATATTTTCAATTTTTCAAAAGAAATTCTACTACAAAATTAGTTTACTACATATATTTCTTTTATGTGAATCATCTTCCAAGTTGTGAGCTTATAGATTAATGAGATGAAATATAAATCTAGTTTAGTGTTAAGTATAAATATTATATTAAAAAAGGTATAAATACATATTTTGAAATGTCCTGGTAACTTTGTCTTTCCCTTTTCTCTCTAGCGGTGCAAGTTGTGTCATGCCCTGGTGCATGTGTTTGTTTTGTTAATCTTTCCCCTTGTCTCCTTTTCGTTTCTCTGTTTTGTTCATGATCGTCATGGAGCCTAATTTCCAACGCTTATCTATTCGTGACAAAAAAGATGTCGAACTTGTGATTACGGTTCCAGAGATAGAAGGGAGCTGTATCGATTACAACTTGAGCCTGCTGGGAAGATTTCTGGGTGAAAGGAATATTAACTTTGAGGCTATGGAAAGGACGCTCCTCAACCTATGGCGCCCCATTAAGGGTTGCTCGATCAAACCGTTTGGAGGGGAAGGCCTCTATCTTTTTCAGTACTTCCACATTGTCGATCTTCGGAAAATGATGGCAGGAGGGCCATGGAGCTTTAACAATTGTATTCTTTTGGTCCATCAACTGAGGGAGGGTGAGAATCCAGAGGATGTGGAATTTCGTTTTGCCGACTTCTGGGTTAGAGTACATGATTTACCCCCGGGTTTTGCGTCGGAATCTCTAGCGATCACTCTGGGCAATATCATGGGCACATTTCTGGAGTATGATATGTGTAACAAGCGCCATTATTTTGTGGACTATATGCGTATTCGAGTGAGAATAAACATCACTGAACCTCTTATGAGAACAAAGAAGATCCGCAAGAAGGGGGGTGACTTTTTTTATGTTGCGTTTAGCTATGAAAGGATACCTCTAATATGTTATCTGTGTGGGGTTCTTGGACATAGCGAATCTAGCTGTGTAAAGCTTACTGAGCTGCCGAAGGACGAGATCAAGCGGGAGTGGCTGGAGGAGATCAGATCGGAGGTGCGTATCCAAAACAGAATCAAGCCAAATCAGTAGAGAAGAGATCCCGCTTCTCCCGCTTCTTTTGAAGGCAGGTCCACCAATCAGGGGATTTCGTATCTGAGAGCTGACCGATTTAAGAGAAATCGGATCATTAATACGTATGGATCTTTTTCTAAACAATCTAATTTCGCAGCGACTGTTGACTTAACTAGAACTGCACCTGTTGTCCATGACATGGAAATATCTGGTAATGCGGCGATATCAGCTGAAGTACTAAGGGAGAAGGAATTTACTAGTATGGTCGTCGAGGAAGTTAAGAAACGTCCCCGCAAAACTCCTTGTCATGGTCCAAACTTTGGTGAGATGAACAGTAGTAGACTTTCATCATCATCGGCTGCAACTTCAAGCTCTACTGTTTTACCAACGGCCGGTCTTGCTAGTGAGACCCGCCGATCAGCATGAATTGCATCGCCTGGAACTGCCGGGGCTTGGGCAACCCGCAGGCAGTAAATGCATTAAAAGATGTCGTTAGAACTAATAAGCCTCATTTTCTTTTTCTTAATGAAACTCTTGTTACGTCTAGCAAGTTGGAGAAAATTCGTAGTGTGTTACATTTTGATTGTTGTTTTAGTGTTGATCGGCATGGACGCAATGGTGGTCTTGCTTTGTTTTGGAATAATAATTCGAATGCTTCTATTTTGGGTTACTTGAGTAATCACATCGATATGGAGATTACCCTTCCTAACAATTTTAAATGGAGGTTTACTGGTTTTTATGGTTTTCCTGACTCTCATTGAAAACGTAGTAGTTGGGAATTGCTTAAAGCTCTATCTCGACAGTATAGCTTACCTTGGGTTTGCATGGGTAATTTTAATAATCTCCTTTCCATTAATGATAAGTTCGGTGGAAGGGACTACCCTGCCTCCCTTATGGATGGTTTTCAGTCGTGTATTGAGGAGTGTCGCCTCATTGATGTTCCCCTTGAGGGTTTTGGGTATACTTGGGAACGAGGGAGAGGGTCAGACTTGTTGGTAATGGAGCGGCTTGATAGGGCTTTTGTTACGTCAGACTGGATTGAGTTTTTTGCTTTTCATAAACTCTATAATTTGGTTAGCCCCTATTCGGACCACAGTCCCATTAAGTTGGTTGCTAGCACTGTCATACCGGTTAAAAAGATTAGCAGATTCAAATTTGAGAATAAATGGTTGCTTGAAAGTGGTTTTATGGAGGTTGTGTCACGTGTTTGGTCAAGGGGTCGTAATACTGATCTCTTAGATAGAATCTCTAATTGTAGTGTGGCTCTTACTGAATGGAAGAAATTGCAGGATCACAATTTTACACGTAGGATTGCTTCTTTAAACAAACGTATTGAGGTTATTCGGTCATCTAGAGCTGATGACGTGTTACTTCTGCAGGCTAAAAATGAGCTCTCAAATCTTCTTGCGTAAGAGGCTATTTATTGGAAGCAAAGGTTTAAAATCTTTTGGCTCAATTTTGGGGAAGCTAATTCCAGGTTCTTTCACGCACAGGCCTCCAAAAGAAGGAGGATTAATCGCATTGATTTTTTAGAGGATGTTCAGGGGAATGTTGTCTCGGATATTGATATTATGTGCTCTATTGTTATGAACTATTTTAATGATCTATTTGTAGCTCCTCTAGAGGCACCAAACACTGTTGAGTTTGATGGTATTCACAAGGTGGTGACAAACCATGATAACTTGTCCCTCTTAGCCCCCTTCAATTTGGAGGAGTTTAAGACTGCTATTTTTGAAATGCACCCTGATAAAGCGCCTGGCCCTGATGGTATGAATCCTGCTTTTTTTCAAAAGTGTTGGAATATGGTAGGAAGTGATATCTTTGCATAATGTTGCGCCTGTTTAGACAAATCTTCCTCAGTTGAGTGCAGACATATCAAGCAGATCCTCTCCATTTATGAGGCAGCGTCAGGCCAAGCTATTAACTTTCAGAAATCTGGCGTCATGTTCAGTTCAAATACGAAACTCGATGTTAAGCAGGAAGCGATTTCGATCTTGGGGGTCTCTCAACCACTTGATCATGGCAGGTATCTGGGTTTGCCTTCTTTAATTGGGAAGAACAAGAAACAAGTTTTCACTTTCTTGAAGGACCGTCTTAGTAAACGTGTTCATAGCTGGACCAATCGACTGCTCTCCAAACCGGGCAAAGAGATCGTCCTCAAGACTATTGCTCAAGCTCTTCCTACTTTCTGCATGAGTGTTTTTCTACTTCCTCAAGGTATTTGTAATGACCTGCACAAAATGATGAACGCTTATTGGTGGGGCTCTTCATCAGGAAACCGATCAAAAATTCATTGGGCCAAATGGGAGAGACTTTGTGTTCCTAAGAAGTTGGGCGGTATGGGTTTCCGCGATTTACATTCTTTTAACCTTGCTATGCTTTGTAAGCAGGGTTGGCATTTTCTAGCTCACCCGGATGCTCTATCAAGTAAGCTTTTTAAAGCACGTTATTTCCCAAATTGCAACTTCCTTGATGCCACAGAGGGTCGAAACCCTAGCCTAATCTGGAAAAGCATCTTTTCGGCTAAGCATCTTTTAAGTCTAAGGGCTCGTTGGCGAGTTGGCAATGGTGAATCGATCTTAGTGTTCAAAGACCCATGGTTGAATCGGGACGGTGATTTCTTTGTTCGATCATCTCCGTTAAGCGGCATGGAGAACCTGAAGGTTAGTATTCTTCTTAATACTTTGAATTCAGGTTGGGATCGTTTGTTTGTAAATGGGGTTTTTAGCTCCAGACGACGCCTCTCAAGTGTTTAAAATCTCTATTTCCCCATTGTTGCCTGTGGATCTGGTTTGTTGGCAATTTACCAAGAATGGCATATACAGTGTTAAATCGGGCTACAGACTAGCCACCAACAACTATTCTCATCTCTCATCTTATGTGGTTGGTGGACAGTGGAATTCCATCTGGAATGCTCAGCTCTCCCCGAAGATTAAGGATTTCCTCTGGCGGCTGTTGCGTGATTTTATCCCTTGCAAATAGAGACTTCATGACAGAGGAGTCTCTTTGGATGTCTTGTGCAATAGGTGTGGTCTGGTGGAAACGGTTGATCATCTGTTGCTATCTTGCCCCTATGCTAGAAGTGTTTGGACTGCTGCAGGGATTGTTATGCACGAGGTTAATATAAAATCCTGCATCTCCTCAATGTTAGTTGCCAATATTTCTGATGCTGGAAAACGTATGATGGTTATTTGCTGGAGTATTTGGTTTCACCGAAATCTTTTGTGTTGGGAGCAAAAGGATGCCTCTCCTAGTGTAGTTGTGACTTTTGCGGATGAGTTTCTTAAGAATTGGCAAGAGGCTAAATCTACGTTTAATTAGCTTCGTACGAACTATCACACTTTTCCTCGTACTCAATCTTGGTGTACGCCTGAGGTTGGTTGGTTAAAGTGTAATGTGGATGCTTCGGTTTCGAAGAGGGATAATAGTTCTGGTTTTGGGGTTGTGCTCAGAGATGCCCAGGGTCGATTTTTGAAAGCTTTCTCGGGGCATATACCTTGTTGCGTGGATGCTTTCATGGCTGAAGCAATTTCCATTAAAGAAGCTCTGGCGTGGCTCAAGAGTGAAAATTTTGATAGAATTGTCCTGAAGTCGGATTGCCTAGAAGTGGTAAACAATCTTCTTAAGTCTTCCAATAATTTATTGGAGGTTGGTGTAGTGTTTGTTGAGTGCTCATCACTCATGGCTCACTTCCAACATTTGTCCGTTCAATGGACTTCGTGGAGTGCTAATAAAACTGCTCATTCGTTAGCAAGGGTCGCTTTATTTCTTGCAAACTGTTTTATTTGGGATAATATTCCTAGTAGTATTGTTTCTGTTGTTCGTGCTGATTCGTCTGCGTTTGTAATCAATTCTAAAGAAGCTTAGGTTCGGGTGTATAGGGTAAAGCTTATTGGCTTTGGGTTTAGTTGCTTCCTCGGTTTTGATTCCTTATTTCCTTAATGAATCCTTTTAATTTCAAAAAAAAGTATAAATATTATATTACAAATTTATACATAATAATTTATATCTGTCATTAACAATTATAACTTTATGTTTATTACATAATTAATATATCATTACTTATAATAAATTTTCGTTTTCATTATTAGTTAATAATTCTTCTACTTCCATTTATAACATATACACCATACACGTATCACGTAACTTAGAACCCATGTATGGTGTTTTTGTTCAGTTTATCTTCTCTTGTATTTTATTTCCTATTTGTATACTTTTCAAAATAAAAAATCTATATTCTTGTTACTATGTTTTTTTTTCTTTTAGATTCTTACTTTTTATATAATAAATTTCTTTTTCTCTAGTATTTATGATTTATTATGTCTAAAAGTACGAAACTGTTAATTTAGAATTTCGAAGTAGAAAGTTAATGAATTAAAGAGAGGACTTCTTTTTATATTTATTTTTTCTGTTAATATTTTTTAGAAAAAAGGAGTGAAAGATTTCCTCTATAAATATGTGAAGTATAACAAAGGGTTGAAAAACTTTTTGTTACGAACTTTTAATTTTTTTTTACTGCTGTGCAGGAACCTGAGTCAATTTTTTAAAAATTTCTTCAAAAATTAAGGGACTGCTTAGTTCTAATTCTATTTTTTGTATTTTTCAATTTTTTCTGTTTTTAATTTCTGTTTTTATTTAAATAAAAGAAAATTTCTATTTAATTTTTAATATCAATGTAGCTATATTTTTATCAATGATAATAATTATATATTAGATAAAATTAAAGATAAATTATTATTAATTAATTAAATTTACTTTAATCGCTTATATAATATTTATCAACAAATTATTAGTAAATTTGGTTTATTTATTAAAATAAATAATTTAAAATTAAAATTTTATTTATAAATTAAAATTTTAAAATATATTTTATTTATCAAAGAAAATTTTATTTAAAATTTATACATGTTGAAGATATCTTGACTTTAATTATACTTATTACCAATTATTTAATTTAATTAATAATTAAATTAAATTATTAAGTAATATTAAATTACTAATAATTCTTATTAAAATTGATATATTAAATAATTAAATAAAATATATTTAGTTGATAGTAAATTAAATTATGAAAAAAAACAAAACAAAAAACAAAAACTATTTTTATAATTTTCATAATTTAAAAAAAACAAAAACAGAAATTTAAAATTCAAACAAGTAAATTTTTATTGAACCTATAACAAAACGAGAAACTAAAAATAAAAATGAAAACAATCAACCCAAGTTAACAAAGTAATGCAACAGTAAGCAGTTGTAACTTATAAAATAGTCCCACAAATAGCCTTTTATTGCTCTAGCAGCGTTAGTGTTCCACTTACTAGAATGGTCGTGTCAGTATTAGTCCTTAAAAAAAGCAACTAGTTAGGGATGGCCATGAATCAGTTACTCCACTCTACCTAACCTTTTTGATAGGTAGTTTGGATTTGAATTTCTTAAATCTACACATTATAACGATGTTGTTTTGAATAGTTATATAAAAACTTACATCATTTTGAAAAAGAAGATTAGGATCGAACAAGCCTTTTATATAGGATTTTGGATTAGCCTCAAACTTGAAACCAATCAAATTAAATATGATTGGTAAAGTTTAAATTAGACTGAATCAAGTTGAAAATGCATCTCTAGACTTAATGGTGTAAGCATCCATTATTAGGTTGTTAGTTCAAGGTTTATTATTAATGATTTTGATAATAACTGCATAATATTCAAAATTCAAATTAGATTTATTTCCTTATATAGGGAACGATATAATTCTTAAAATAAAATAAAATCATAGGAATAATGTTTCCTTTCTTGCAAGAACCTTCTTAATGATCTTGCCTTATTAGAAATGATTCTACAATATCCGAAAGATCCTACTAATAATATATTTCATCAATCAACTCCAAGACATTGCCATATTTATTACTTAATGTCTGAATATTGGAAGATTTCAGTAGACATAATATCCACAATTCGTTAGACACAAAGTCAACTCAGAATCGAAATGAAGCAAAGGTTAGTTGAAGAAAATGTCTATTTAAGAAAGAGCCATTGCAGTTGCAAACAAGAAGTTAAGAAACCAGATTTTTGAAATACATCAAAGGTATCAATACTCTTGAAAGTCATACCTTTATCAGATTTCTTGTGCCTTAGAAAGTGAAAATTTTTCTTGAGAGAAATTATTAAAGCTCATATCGAGCAAATCACTTTTTCATTTGTTGAGAGCTTGTAAAGGCTAGTTAAATACTATTAATGTGAAAGGTTAAAGAACCTTGAAAAATATGTACTTGTGAGTTTGAAGAGGCTTATCAAATTACTACTTGGAATTTTAATGAAACACTCAAGTCAGATATTTGGGGATTGGACGTAGACTTGGGTTACAAGTCGAACCAATATAAATCGACTGTCATTCTTTCTCTCTTCAATTGTCATTCTTTCTCTCTTCTTAACTTTAAATTTTCACATTATAGTGTTTGTGTTTTATATTTGCAAGAGGCTTTTTCACTTTTATAATAGGCTCCTTCTGCTTTCAACTTGCAAGAGGTTCTTTTTAGTTTTAACAGGCTCCTTCTGTTTTAAAGTATTTTAATAGGATTTATCGTATAGTAGACTCCTATTATTTAGAAGGCTCCTATCATTTAACAGGCTCCTGTCATTTAACAAACTTCTATCATTTAACTGGCTCCTTTTTGCTCTTATCGGTTAAACATGCTCCTATCAATTAAACAGGCTCCTTTCATTTTGAGCGTTAATATGCTCTTTTTAATTAACAAGTTTCTTTCATTTTCAATATTAACAGGATCCTTTCGAAAGTTTATAGGACCCTTCTATTTATAAATTTATTTTGTTTAGTTGGATCTTATCAATTTGAAAGTACCTTGAATTTTTTTTAACACATAATTCACCCTCTCTTATGTGTATTTGCTTTATCATAAGTAACTAACTATAATCTCGAATCATGAGTGTAGTGAAAGACAAAATTTTAAACTTTTCCAATCGAATCTCACTAATTTAATAACAAAAAATGAATCATAAATAAGAGATTGAATTGTACCTTATTTGAATTCTTGCTAAAAAAAATTCTTAAGTTTTCGACCACAAATTGTCCACATATTTAATTTCTAATAATATCCATAAATTATAAAAAAGGTACTCGAGAGAAGTTAGAATGTTAGCTCCTTTATGCCTTATTCTTATTTATTAAAAAAACTAGTAGAGTTTGTTTCTTATTAAAATTAAATTTGAAATTTGAAATTTGAAATTAAATTCTAACTCTAATCATAATTACAATTTAATTTTAATAAAATCAAATATCTCATATTTTATTTTTAAAGTTTCTCAAATTTCATAATTAAGTCTTACTTATTTTTAATTAATTTTCTTTGTTTAATTGTTCTTTATGTGTTTCCTATTAAGTTCTTAATATATTAGAAATGATTATAAATTATACTTCTAATTCATAATTAGAATTATAGAAATTAAAATTCCTTTTATTTTATTTTTAGTTCTCCAATTAAACTATTTATAGATCAAGATTAACGTCAAGCAATAAGTTATGACCACCTAAATATTAGGAATATCTAAGTGGTTATAATGCATAATTTAATCATTTTGTCATCGAATGTTCAAATTGGGCATGGAGTATAAAATTATTGTTTACTCTTTTAAATCCAATCTTATTTATCTTTGCTACTTAGTAATTGATTTATAATTAAATTTTGAAAATATATTTTCAAATGTCAATTCACTCTGGTAAGAAAATTTTATAAATCACTACTAATTAAGAACAGAGAAAATGTTTCTCTAATTACTTTAGAGTGATAAATACTTTATTAACTTACCCACTGATCTTTATATAGTTCATACTATATCTAAATACTACTGGTTAAGTTACCCAAAATAAAATAAGTCATAAGTAGTATCAAAATATAGTAATTTCCTACATAAGATACTTTGATAAAGTTTAAGGAATAATTTTACAATTATCATTATGAGAAATTCCTTATATACATATGTAATATTTTATTTGAGATCTTCATAATCAGGTCAGTTAAGTAAACTTGTTTTTTTAAGTATCTTTATACATTAATTTATGAAATCAATTACTTTTTTCATTAAAAAAACGTTATGTATGTTAGTTTTACTGTTTTATCAATATGTCATCTCAATAAAACTATAACTAAGAACAATTTAAAAATAATACATAGATATAAGTTAGATCTTATAATTATAATTTCATCATAATTTCAATTATATAATAGTTATTACACGAATTTTACTTCTAGTATGAAATCTATCAAATATACTTAATAAAATAAATAAAGATAAAAAAAATTTATTAATTAAAATAATAATTTTATACATAAAATTATAACCTACTAATTTACTGTAAGAATATAAACTAATATCCATCACTAGTTACAACTGTAGACTTTTCACCAAAAATGCCATCTCAACACCTAATTGAGGGGGCATCGGCCTCTAGCTACGTACTATTCAACAATTATTTACTACTTAACACTTCTCCATTATGAAAAAGCTTTGCTTAAAAGAATTCTTGGATCAAGCAGTGTCGCAAAACATGTAAACTTTTTATCATACTATTTGTAACCATCATAGAATTGAGCAGAGTGATAATTCTTTCAAAATTTTAAGTTCATTATGATTCCCTATTCAAGGGTGGTGCTTTTTTTAGGAGAATCTGTAGGCCGATGATAATGAAGTATATAGAGGAGGTGTCCACTTGTACAGGCTAAATAGTTTAGCTACTTGATTAGTCAATTCATTATTTTTTACGATAAATAAATGGCATTATAAATGTGTGGTTCCTAAGTTTTTTTCAAATTCAATATATGTAAGCTTCTCTCTCTTCTCTTTCTCTTCCTTATGTCATTTTTTCTTTCTCTCTCTTCTGTTTGTTTCCATCACTTTCTCTAGAAACTTCATCCATCTGACAATCCAGGTCAACCTCTGATTCTTATTGTGTTTGATGGAAGGAATTCCAGAGACTAGCAATGCTTAATGTTGAAAGCCCTTTCAACAAAGAGCAAACTAGCTTTTGTGAAAGGAACCCTAGCTTGTGATGATGATAATCCAAATCAGTGGGATCATTATAATGAGATTCTTATAGTAGTTTCAAAGGAAATCCACATGACTATTATTGATTTTGAACTAACTGAGAGAATATGGGAAGATCTTAAGGAGAGACATACACAAACCAATGTTACTTGTGAGTTGATTAATTGTAGATAATTAAATTCTTCTATTACTAAATACTATAACAAGCTAAAAAGTATGTGGTAAATCATGAGTTTTGTTAAAGCTCAAATTAAATGTACATGTGGTTAATGCTCCTGTGGTATTAATAAGAATCTTGAAGATCCAGATCAACAGGACAAACTTATGAAGTTACTAATGGTCCTTATTGATTCTTATAAGAATACCAGAGGTAATATTCTTATGATGAATCCTTTGCTTAATCTGTCTAAGGGATATTCTCTGTTAATGCAGGAAGAAGCTCAAAGAGAATTTGGTGATTATGGTAGTGAAGACATAGGTCCAGACTTAGCCGCTCTTCTTGCTATTCAGGGCAAATACAATTCTAAAAGTAACTTTCACACATTATGAACACTATGAAGGACCACATCCTAGCGATAAATGCTGAGAAACTTATGGCTATCCAACTTAGCATTCTAAAAGCAAAGAGAGGCCTCAGAAAAGTGGGGTCAAGAATGTGCCAAGAAAGAAAGAAAAGAAGGAGTCAATGAAGTTTAATTATAGAGCTAATGTTGTCATAACAGAAGCTGGATCAACTGAGAAACCTAATCTGTAAATGTTCAAGGATCAACTATTTACATTACTGGACTAGTATGTCTCCCCTATTCATCAAGTCACAGACACACCAGAAGTAAACTTTGCATGTAATCTATCTTACTTTACTGTGAATCTTAAAGGTAAAACCTGGATTTTAGAAAGTGGTGTTACTCATCATGTTACTTATGATTATTCACTGTTATGTGATCCTGTTCCTGTTAATGGCAGGTTATATATTACTTTACTTGATGGCAAAGTTGCTAAGATCTTAGCTACTGGTAAAGTTGTATTGGTCGATGATCTTCAACTGAAGAATATGTTGTGTGTGCCTTCCTTCAAGTTTAATCTGGTATCTATTAGTATATTGATTGAAGATCTAAATTGTTCTATGCTATTTCAACACGGTTCCTGCTACATTCAGGATTTACCAACTAGAAAGAAGATTGGCATTGGTAAGCTAACTAATGGACTATATTAGCTAACTATCAGTCCAATAGTTCTGTTGCTACCTACTTTTGTACCTAATAAGCCACCTACCTTTGATGGTCTCAAGGTGTAGCACTTAAGACTAGGTCATTTTCCCTATCATGTACTTAAGCATGAACCACAATTGAGCTCCATTTTGGCCAATTGTGATTCTTGCTCTTGCATCATATGTCCTATAGCTAAACAAACAAAGTTAGCCTTTCCTTTGAGTATTAATAAAACTAACAAAGCATTTGAGCTTTTACACTATGATGTCTAGGGTCTTTATAGTTTAATTATTGTCTCTGACTATAGATACTTTCTAACACTTGTTGATGATTATAGCAAAGCTACATGGACATTTCTTATGCAGCATAAATCCCAAAATTTGCAACTTGTCAAGGAGTTTGTTAGAATGGTGCAAAATGAGTTTCAAACATCTATGAAGGTGTTAAGATTTGATAATGGTGGTGAATTTATAAGTACTAAAGTTACAGATTATTATAGAAGTTATGGAATTTCTCATTAAACATCTTGTCCTTCCACACCCAGCAAAATGGGGCTGTAGAAAGGAAACTGATAGAACCTGCACAAGTTCTACACCCACAGCACAGTACACACAAGCAAACACAGATATAACAAGACAACAATGGCAGAAATAGTCTCTACACCGAGGCAAGTAATAGACAAAGTAATTATGCTAGAATTCGAGGTTCTAGCACCTCCAGCCTTAGGCTCAACTCTACGTAAAAATGACAGAAGATTACATGCCCCTCTCTCACCCTCCCCGTACTGTTTTATTCCCTGTTAGAATAACGAACTTTCCATTCCCTATGACAACTTTGCCCACCCCTTGTCCTAATATGACAAAGCCTACCCCTCCAATGCCTTAGCCTTCCTTCTATGGTAAGTGACCTTGATTTCTGGACTCTTAAGGGTCGTATCAGTACCCCTATCAGTTGCACCTTGTCCCCAAGATGGAAAGCCAGAAATTGTTGATCAATCAAGTCATACGGCTCCTATGTTGCCTCCTCCTTCGGTAGCCCTTCCCAACAGATTAAAACCTCCCTGCCTTGAGAATGTGGCCCTTTACTCACTTCCAAAATAGCTGAAGGTTGAATGAACAACTCCAAGTTGGGGCCTAGATCCTTTAGCCAACTTGCTATATGGTGTTGTCCTCGGGCTTCTTTTAATTGCGAAACGTGAAAGATGGGACGGATTTTGGACTCCGGTGGTAAAGCTAGCTCATATGCTACTGACCTCATCCTTCGGATGATTGGAAATGGTCCATAGAACTTAGAAGACAACTTCTCATTAACCCTTTTAGCCAAGGACTATTGTCTATAAGGAGCTAACTTCAAATATACTAGATCTCCTTCTGCAAATTCAACATCCCTTCTATACATATCAATCCTTGTCTTCATGTACTGTTGCACTGTCACTAAATGGCTCCTTAACTCCTCTATTATGGCATCCCTCTCTTGTAACATTTGCTCCGCACTAGCCACTACCGTTTTCTATACTCCATATCTTAAAATCGGGGGTGGTTCTCGACCATAGACCACTTTAAAAGGGGAAGTACCCAAGGATGAGTGGAAGGAGGTGTTATAGCAGTATTCGGCCCAATACAACCACTTGTATCATTGAAGAGGCTTGTCTCTAGTAAAACAACGAAGATAGGCCTCTATGGTCTGGTTAGTGACTTCGGTCTGACCATCTCACTGAGGGTGGTAGGCGGAGCTCTGATTCAGTCGAGTGCCCGCCAGCTTAAATAACTCCTCCCACACTTTGCTCAAGAAGACCTTATCCCTATCGGACACTAGGGACCTCAGAATTCTATGGATTCGAACAATCTCCTTAGTGAAAAGCACAGTTACAGTTCCTACTGTAAAAGGGTGTTTCAAAGGCAACAGATGAGCAAACTTGCTCAATCTATCCACCACTACTAAAATGGTGTCATTACCTCCCGATCTTGGTAATCCCTCTACAAAATCAAGAGATAGATCCTCCCAAATCTGATTAGGGACTGGTAATGGTTGCAACAATCTCGCAGGAGTCAAAGCTGCATACTTCTGTTGTTGGCATGTAACACACTTAGCTACATAGGTAGCTACTTGTTTCTTCATTCCTTCCCAATAGAGCTTTTTAGCCAACTTCTTATAGGTTTTTAAAGTTCCCCCATGCCCAGCTAGATGCGACTCATGTGCTTCTCGTAAAAGAAGGGGAATATACTTTGAAGTCTTACTAAGCACTAACCTTCTATCATACATCAACCTAC
>JANZLC010000005.1:6056241-6079476 GCA_026413385.1 Erythroxylum gracilipes | reverse complement strand
AACTCTTAGTCAGGTCCTTGTTATATATATATATATATATATATATATATATATATATATACATATATATAGGAGTATAAGTCTATGGCTAGACCATTGATAATGCTTAGTTCTCCGCAACTATTAGAGGTGTAGTATTTTAAGGATTTATCCTTAAATACTAGGTCTATAAATATTCTTTCTCCACAACTTATTGTGTATTGCATATGATTTGTCATGTTATCATATATGTGTGTTTATACTAATATAAAATGTATATTGTGTAAGTATGTCATTATGTGTAGTGTGTCAATATGAAGTTACTCAGGAAAGCTGACTCTCCTTAACTTTATTTTTCAAGTGAACTACTACCAGCTTTGTAGCAATGATTCTGAATGATATTAGTTGTAATCATGGACAGATCCACATTGGGGGCAAGTGGGGGCACTTGCCTTACTGCCTCCAAAAATTTGTATATAAAAAATTATTATTTTAAGTTTTGATCCTATAAAAAAATAAAATTTTGCTCCCATTAAAAATAAAATTTTGCCCCCCTCTCAAAAAAATTTCTAGATCCATCCCTGATACAATATGTACTTTTTAATTATTTTGATATGATTTAGTATGTTAAAGAATTTTCTTCGTAAGCATGCTAATATTATTATACTTTACTATGTGTGTACTATATGTGACTGTTATTTATTTTTGAGATTTTACATTTATTTATGTCAGTAATAGTCAGGCTGTGATTTGAGAGTTTTGACTTTAAAGTCTTACATGTCAGTCACGCGTTCGAGTCGTAACAAATAATTGGTGTACTAATCATGTCAATTAACTATTACTTAGTGGGTGGCTTCATCAACAATTTTTGGAATATTTGGATTCTCAGGCATGGCGATCCTGTAGAAGTGGGAAAATTTTGTAGCAAAATGGTTTTGTGGACACACACACAAACATCTCATTTGATTCCATATATAAAGGAATACAAAACATCCAAAGTAGACTTCTGCAGAACACACTTTCTGCTGCAATATTACCTATTTTAAGCTAACAACTTTCCTTCCTCCAATATTTCCTATTTAATCTAAGCCAATACTTTTAGCAGCATAAAGCTACGAAACATAACAACAACAAAACAGAAATTTTGTCCTACTCCATTCCTATGAACAAAACAACTTTAGACGGACAAACCCAAAAAACTCTATGCAGCAAATCTCTGCTTTCTTTTGTCTTTTTCTCTGCAGCAAATCTCTTATTCCTTTTGTTTTTTTCTCTGCAGCAACTTCCTTTTTCTAGCTTGGACAACAACAGCAGCAGAGAAGTTTAGCATGCAAATTCATCTTCTCCAACAGATCCATTCGGGCTCAATTGCATACATAGACCTGGTGCATCTGGCACCTGAAGGCAGGCTGTCAAACGAGTCAGGAGACGAGCAATTGGATTGTCTTCGAAGACCTGATATAGCATCCATGCAGTTGCCACTAAAATAAGGACCAACGAAGATAGTGAATGTCAATTGTAGCCTATGTATGTCTTAGGAGGAGTATATTAGATCGTGATTAGAATAATATGAAAACACTTTTTTCATTGGATCATTTTGTTTTTCTCCAGTTTTTGATCACCTTATTAGTGGAAGCAAATGCTTCCTGTCATATTATTTAATACTAATCACAATTTCTATATCCAAGATTTTGACTTTCAAAGAATCAGTTTACCCTTATTTCTGCAATTTGTACGAAGTTTTACAATGAATTTGCAGCGTATGAAGAAAGAATGCTAATCTGTTTTGAAGGTGGAAGCCATGGTGTTAATGCAAGAAAAATTATGTTGGTCTGCAATTATTTGCTGGAATAGATTGGTAATGCGATGAACTAATAGAGCGAACTAAACATAATTGAGATCGTAGTATATTATGTATTATTCATGAACTTCTTTAGTCTAGGAAATAGAATAATCACTGGATTACTCAGTTTTAAGCATAATCACTGGATTACTCAGTTTAAGCACTTAATGCTTTAATACAAAAGACAAACACTTGCAGGATTCCTTCTGATCAATTCTAATCTGTCTGACATTATGATTGAATTTGCACAGGTACTTGTTGTTGTTTTGGAATTGAAAGGATACCCTTGTCCTGCAAGCTCTTAACGGTTTCATAAAGGCACTGTTTAACTGGTGTAAATTCCATCCCAACGTCCTTAAGCTTCTGATTGGTGAACTTGTAAGGTTTTGCTCTTGGGTTTTTCTCATCAGAGCATCTGCAATCGTAGGAAAATACAACCATTAGATTATGAAAAGTACGTGAACCACTAAAACAGAATGATTATATTACTCCAATTGTCTATGCAAGCCCAGGTAATTAAATAGTCCTAAACTCGGACATCAGCATGGAACCAAAACTCCGTATGAGAATAACAAAACACTTTTTTAGAGATATGGGACCAATACTGTTCTATTTTTCACCGGACTTTCCAAACCAAACATGCAAATAAAAGTCTTTTTGGGTTGGGGTCTTAATCTGACATAGACATGGGGGTTGGTGAGGCCCCATCAGCTGCACTGGTTTTCTCTCCTCTTGATTTCTTCGTAAATTTAAAATGACTCCCTTCCCTCCAATTTGGATGAGGTCATATTCTTTTGTTAGGTGTCAAAAGTGGGTATACCAAGAACACAATAAAAGCAAAAAAGTAAAAGGAAGATGCCACTCCCAGCTCCGTCCACCCAACTTAGTGTTGTCTTGCTTGCCAATATCCACGGCGTGCTTCAATAGCAGCGAAACCAATCATTACATAGACATATGCATCATTTTGGACATCTTTAATGACGAGGACTTTATTCTTTACCAAGTGTGAAAGCATAGAAGGATTGGTACTGGTACCAACCACGCTAGGAGTAGGTGAAGCCCCTATCATCTGACCTCTTTCATCTACCCAAAAATCGGTAAACAAAGAAAGAAAAAAAATATTGGAAGGGTCTCCTTTTCCAATATTAGACCCTTCCAATATTTTAGTGGAAAAATAATTATAATCCATTGAAATCAGATGTTCATGACTTCATGCACATAGAATATATATTTGTTGAAAAGGGCGTGATTAAAAAATTTGTTGGAATAGTATTCAAACTTGTGGTCTCAATGCTTAAACAAAGAGTGACTTCATTTCATCACTTTTGGTCTCAATTGGTAATAATAATATAACCACACAACAATGGCAAGGAGAACTTACTTGGACGGGATGGGATATTCTGGGAAGAACTTGGCGAGAATTTCCACCACCTCCCCACGGTGGAGCACGCTCTCGGCGCAAAGGTACCGACCAGAGGCGGAGGGTGTCTCAAGTACAAGGATATGAGCTAAAGCAACATCTCTAACATGAACATAAGCTTGAACAGAGTTGGCGTACGTCTTGGTTGATCCATTAAGGTACTTGAGTATGTGAATAATGCTAGCATTCACCGTGGATTGCAACAACGGTCCAAGAACCAAAACTGGGTTTACCACCACTAGGTCCACCCCTTTCTCTTTCGCCACTTCCCAAGCTGCTTGCTCCGCCACAGCCTTTCCATAGCAGTACCAGTTCTGAAATTTCCAATTTGAGTACTTGACCTTATGCAAGTCCACATGTTTATGGTTTTTATTTTATTTGGAAAAAAAATTATGATCGATCATGTTTCTGGAAAACAGTGGCTTGACAAGACTTGGTTTAACTTGAGGATTATCTGAACTTATCATTGTAGGAAGGATCCGTGTAATTAGAGAAGTAGGAAAGAAAGTTTATGCAAAAAGCCTTCAATTCTTGACCACGTCAACGGCTTTTGTCTTTTAGTTCTTATTATAATACCCACTTTGGACTCCTACTCCGGACGTATTCGCCACTAGAAAATGATTTCCTAACATTGAAACCAGAGCACAGGGTTGATTTTGAATCGTGCATTACTATATCTGATGGTTTTTAGTTAGGTTCTGAAGATTAATTGTTTGGTTAACTAAGGGAAGCAAGCAAATGAACGAGTTTAATTGTTAACCTTAGTGTTCTTGCAAAACTCGAGATCGCTCCAACAAGACTCGTCGACGACAGCATCAGGGTTTCTGTTGGGATCCATGTACACTGCTCCGATGGACGACGTGAACACTACTCGCCGGACTTTGGCTTCAGCAGCTGCAATTATTACATTCTTGGTCCCCTTCACGGCTGGCTCCACCATTTGTTCCTAAGAATAATAATTTAAAACAAATCAGAGCAATCCAAACCATCACAATTCACATGCAAAAAGAAGCCATCTTGTGAAGTCCCCTGTCTCACATGCAAAGAAACTTCAACCAAACCCTTTTATTTTCTCAAATTAAAAGTTAAAGCCTTGATGGCTACTTAACTTTTTCCATTTTAATTTCGGTTCTTAACACTTGATGTATGGTTTTTCAGTACAGGAAAGTGATCAATGTTCTCTAAAGTATGATGAAACATATGATTAGACTCGAAAAGAAAGTTAAAATGTTCAGGTATGGTGGATCCAACTAACGACCCACTAAAGCAATAATTGTGTCAAAAGCAAGGATTACTCACCCATACTGCATTTTTTCATTGCAGAAAATCTTTAAAACTGTAGTTAATGGTTGGAAATATGTGCTTTTACCTTTCTCTTTTTTTTCCCCTCTCTTTATTAGTCTCATTTCCCTTATAATTTCTAAGTTAGTAGGCTAATCAATTTTCTTTTCCTGTTTCTTTAAATTTTGAAAATATTTCTCACCAACCAAACAGAAATTAGGCACAGAAAAACGACATACTGGATCATCAGTGACAGGGGATGCAGGATGGAAAACACCATCACACCCACTAATGGCTTCCTTAAGACTCTCATAATCAAGAAGATCAACCTTGCACAGAGTCAGTCTCTCCTTAGCACCTTCAAGCTCTCTCAAATGGGCATTCTTTGGATCATCTATAATAATCATGCAAACCCAAACTCCATGAATATCTAAACCATCTTCACTTTCCACTGTAGAGATATATTCCAATTATAGAAACACAAAACCAAGTTTGCATAGCATAAACTAACCTGGATTTCTCATGGTTCCCTTAACAGTATAACCTTTCTCCAAAAGCAGCTTCACCATCCAAGAAGCAATAAACCCACCTGCGCCTGTGACACAGACGGTCTGGCCTTGGCCGGAAAGTGATGAACTGTCAGCTGTCATAGTTACTATAAATCTTTATTATATGCAAACTTTGTGGTTGGATTTTGGAAATTGGTAGAGAGAAAAAAAAAACTAAAGAAGATAGGTAATTAGAGAAACAGAAAGAGATAATTAGATGTTTGTAACGCAAAAGCAAGGTACGAAGAAAGAAGTGGATTTCCCATGTATTTATATGGAAAAAGGACTCACCTAACCCCGGTAAATACAAGGTGAAAGAGATATCTATCTTTCCTTTTGCTTATTCTTCTTCTTTTCCATCACGCAATATTACAAAGTCACCATTGGGTAGTGACCTGCTCCATTTCTCCCTACCCTTTATAATCCATACATTAAAGCGGAAATGGAACTAACTATTTAAGAAAGTAAATTAGTAAGCTTATACATTCAAGAAATACATGTACAGATCATGTAATGATGACTGTTGCATCCAAATATGGATGTAGGTCACCGAAAGATATAATCGTTGTTGATGATGTTAATAGTAACAGCCCCATTTTTGGTATCCAGTGCTGGTCTCTGGTGAATTGACACTGCAACGTGTGGCATAATCCATTCATCGCGTGTAATCAAAGTTGAACATTCCCAACATTTTATGCTTGAAGTAGATGCTCAGCCCAATACTGCAATTGGCATTAGTGACAAAACATGGCATCTCCAAATCCTAAAGTGGTAGATTCTGCTTCTTTGTATGTACACCAAGTCACTGTGCCTTCTTAATTCCAAAAATGTTCGGAATCAATTTGAAGTGAATTCATTCATTAATCATAATCATGATCGTTGGTGATTGTGATATGAGCTTAATTACAAAAAATATAATTATAATTACGATAAATCATGAAAACAGTTCAGATTTCATTGCATTTATTTAAACACAATATATATGAAGTTTGACAAATTATGCATGTCTTCTTATATGTAGTTCGTCTCCTGACAAAACATTTAAGCACAGTGGACTTTGAGTCAATAATTGAGAATGCAGAACAGGTGAATGGTAGGGTTCATATAAGGTATGTTGGAGAGTATTGTATGACATTGGGATCTTTTGTTAGTGATTGTAAAGCCTGCCAGTTGTCTTGTGACTGTTCATCTAATCTTCAAATGTGGCTTTATATCACGGAGAGTCGCCTTCAGGAATGGACAAGCCTAGCAAAATAATAAGAACCATAGAAATGGATTTTCTCGTACTATATTTTTTCATGGCCTAGGAAGATTTAGCATAATAATAAGAACAGACTGATTAGTATAAATGTGGTTCCAAATCATAAGTTCTTAATTCTATTTCTCATATTAAATGCATTCACATTATGAAAGTATTAAAACAATATAGCTTTTATATCAAATCTCAATGTGTATATGTTCGTAGAATAAACAGTCTCTTTGTAAAAATTACAAAGAGATGACTGCGTACATTGGTGACCCTCGCAAAGTGGAGAGCTTTGTGTACAGAATACTTTGACTTTAATCAGCATGTAACAAATTTGAGGAATTTGTTTAGAAAATAAATGATTGCGATGTTGGACAATTTTGTCCTTTTTTATAAAGTTGGACAATTATTAATTGCATCTTTTGGTTTTAAAATAAATTATCAGTTAAGTTGTGTAATTTGATCCAGATAAAGGTAATAAAGTGACCCAGTAAATGATCTAGATTAATGGGTTGAAGTTTGGGTGAAAAATGGATCTCAATTAGTATGGACCGGACTCATACCATCTTTGTGATGGGGAAGCCCGATATGGAAGCTATATAAAGGTTAAAGTCTCTTGCAGTTGCTCATATCAATCATAAGCATAAAGAATATCTGACCCGTTATGAGAGCTTACATATTGAGAAAACTGCAGAACGACTTAGCCCGTATCTCAGTAAATACTTTCCGTAAAGGTCCGGGGAGATTTGTAATCGTTTGGAGCTCGGAATCGACATCAGAATCAGAGATGAAACCGAAATCAGGTATTCCACATTACCTTCGTTTTTAATCGTTTCATGTTGATCCTGGGTACGTAATAAGGTCTATAATACGTATTACATATGGTATCAGAGTGGTTATGTGATTGGATCGTTGGAAACAAAGATTTTACAGTTTTTCATCTCATAAAGTTTTCCTCGATTTTTTATTCGTTTTTTAACTTTTTTACGTATATAATTACGTAAAAGTGGTATACATAAGGCTAGCTACGAAAAACGGGTAAAAAATGGACCGACCGGAGCGAAAAGTGGAATCTGAGACGCCAAAAATCGCCTCCGACATCGGAGGGAGGAGGAGACGTTTACACGGGGTAGCGACGTACGCACACGCCAATCGCGTCGCGACACGTCGCTCCACGTAGCGATGGACACGTGTTGGGCGTGCAGCGCACAAGCAACTCGCGACCTGCCCTCCTACGAATGGGTGAGTGCATACCGCGCACACGCCTATTCGGGCCATCCACGTGGCAAGCCGGATGGTGGGACATGTGGCGGCGCATGCGTTGCACGCGTCGTACAGTAGATCCACGTTTGTGCGTGGGCTGTATGTGACACACACGGGCGAGACGCATCTAGCGTGCATCGGCGCGGTTGCGTGCAACGCACGAGCGGACCCGTGCCACATGCACTAACGTGGCACGACACGTCAGTCGTACGAAGCTATAGTAATTTTTTAGAGAAAAAAACACAAAAAATTTAGATTTCCTATAAGGGTGCCCCAGGATGTTTTGGGTCAGTTTCAAGTGCGGAAAATTTATAAAGTAAGTTTTTTCATTTTTCTTGTTTTATTACATTAGTAATAAAATAAAGTTTAACTCCGAAAAAAGGAATTAAGGTATTTTGAATCTGATTTCGAGCGTATTTTCATGCTTCGGACATCATATAAGGGAGATACATAAGGTTTTCGTGTCTCGAGTCTCATGTTCGGTATTCAAGATTGCATGATAGTCGATCGGAAAGAGAACTAAGACATTATGAAGCCATTTTTGAGTGAATTTTCGTGAAATGAACTTGTCATAAGTGAGATACATGAGGTTTTCATGTCTCGGGTGGTCGGTTCAGTATCTGGTGATGTACGATAGTCACTCTACTGAGATTTTTCTTTTACGAAAGTCTCAAATAAAGTTTTCATAGAATGTCTTCAGCACGAGTGTGTGACAATGAGGCTGTGCATTCGGATTTGTGCATTTATTGATGTTGCGTTGTCACATACTATATGCCCATAAAGAATATGAGGATAACATAAAGATGTATCCCTTGTGTTTGCAGTCTTTTTGAGTGCTGATGAGAATGTCATCACCACAGTTGACTTTCGAGTTAGAATTTTGAATTGTTCTGCTTACACGTTAAGGGATGTCTTTGGTCTCATGTTTGGTTATTCTGCCCACAAGTGTTGGCCTTACATGAGATTTTGAGATGTACATAAAGGCATTGGATAGAGGAAAGTGTTACTTAAATGATCTATTCGCCCACAGGTGGTAGTGTCATGAGAGTTGATGATTTGTACTCTGATCGTTTTTATGTGTGGAGGTCTAGTTGCATATATAATGTATTCAGCCCACATATGTTTCATAATATGTATGATTGGATTTTCAGTAAAGATATTATTTAATGGCTTTGAGTATCGTTGTTATCCTACATTTGTGCTGATTTAAAGATTATCATCTTGAAGTCGCCTTTTCAATCAACAAAATCAGTGTCATCATTGAAACCCTGACTGATTTCAATACAAAGCAGTTTATAGAGGATGTATTGAATGCTATGGAGATAGTTGCAGTTGATATGACCATAAGGACGGATAGGCCATCTCCATTTACATCCATGAGCTTGAAAACTCATAAAGCAGCCTATAAAGCCTAGGATCGGTCTAACAAATTATATCTAATAACCATATGAGATCCATTCCTAACCATCTGCAAAGTGGACTTCCGAACACAGACATAGCAAAGAAGTTTCTTGATAATGTCTCCCAAAGGTACATAGTCTCATCTAGTGTTGAGACAAATGCCTTAATGAAAGAATTATTCTCCATAAGGTATACAGGAGAAAAGGGGAGTAATGAAGCACATATTGAGAATAATTCATCTTCACAGTAGACTGAAGATGTTGGGACTTCAATGCTTTAATAGCCCACTGTGTTGCTTAGGAGGAGAAACTTAAGCTTACTACTCCTACAGCCCTCGAAGTAGCTTAAGGGAAGACAAAGATGAAGCCCACTAAGTTCAAAGGTAGAAAGTTCAAATCTTCTCTACATACTGATACTGGTCAAACCAGTATTGATGAAGGTCCTAGGGACATAAAGAAACCAGTAGTATGAGGTTTAAAAGGAAAGACTAAGACCATCAGGTTACTCTTTGGCTTATCAATTATGAATCTAACCAGCGATAGTCGTATAGTACTTGGTGGCTATTTAGTGGAGCATCTGATCAAGATGCTTTCGCGATGCAATAGTTCATATCAAGGATAGAGCCAAATAAAGAGAAGGAGAAACTAATGGTTTACAGTAATAAAGAAGTGGAAGTAATATCTATAGGGAATGTATGTACTGAACCTTATTGTAAGGTTCATTTGAGTTTTACATGACACATTTTATATATGATCTTTTGATCAATTTTGGACAAAGAAGGTTGACGTTTTGCATTTAATACTTCTGTTGTACAGTTGTTTAATGTAAAACATAATGGTGCAACTTTCTTGTCATATGGTTTGTATAGAATGTGTCTTACACTGAATTAGATAAATGCTTCTTCGTATCTTGCTAAACAAGTTATGAAATGAAGGACCCTGATGAATGAGAAGTCATACATAGTATGGCATAAAAGTTTAAGCCATATTTTCAGAGCTAGGGTTGAGAGATTGGTCAAGGAAAGCATGTCTCAATTCTAGATTATAATGATCTGGGAATATGTGTTGACTGTTGCAAGGGTAAGTTGACTAATAAGGATATTTAGATTAACTCATGCTTTTGACTTGTTGAGTCTGATACATAAAGATATCGGTAGAACTTATACAATTGCATAGTGCAATTTTGAATGTATTCTGACATTTATTGATGATTATTCCCATTACAGTTACGTGTTCTTGCTTAAAGACTGAAGGTTGAAAACCAATTAGGAAAATTCATCAAGATAGTCAAATTTGACCATGGAGGAGAATATCATGGCAAACATGATGTTTCAGGACTTTAAAGGGTTCGTTTGCCAGATATTTGGAATCAGTTAGAATAGTGACTTAAATTACTATGCCAAGTAGTTCTAAGCAAAATGACGTGTTGCTGAAAGGCATAACTGTACCCTGAAGGACTTGAAGAAGTCAATGCAAAATATAAATAATCTACTTATTATCTAAAAGTTTGGAAACTCAGCCTTGCACACATTCGTGTATAGGGCTGCCCTACTAAGGTAGTATAATCCTTATAAAGAAAGATTGTATACTCATTCCGTTCATTGCTATGTAGTAAGATATCTCAACCACTTTAAGGCTACAACTTTTATTGTAGAAAAGGAGGGACCGAAATAGTGGAATCACAAACAGCTAAGTTTCTGGAATACGATGTCTATGATGATGTTGGGCCCATTGACCCTTCTGATGATAACAGGGCGGATACTACAGTTATCACATCCCCGCCACTCAAACAGTTAGATCTTGTAGATATAGGTCTTTGTACCGTGCTTATACAGGAACAGGAACCTATACTTGTAGACATAGAGCTTCCTGGGGGTACAAGATCTAATACAGTTAAGTAAATCCACTGGAGTGAGATGACCTGTTATCCCATCTGATTACATAGTCTATTAGGTATATAGGACTATCCTATTAGATATATTACGGATCCAGTTACTTTTATAGAATTTGTTTTTGGACCCAATGCAGATGTGTGGTGGGATGCGATGAATGACGAGATGCAAGCCATGAAGTATAGTAAGGTCTAAAAGCTAGTTGATTTGCATCAGTACTGCAAACTTGTCAGTTGTAAATAAAGTTTTTGGACCTAAAAGATTTCATGATAAAGTTCAGAGGTTCATAGACTCACTCAATTGCCTAAAGGCTCACTCAGGGAAAAAGGTTGACTTTGTGTTACCTTTTCTCTTGTATCCTCGTAGGACACATTTTGAGTAATTAACGCAATTGCAGCTCATGATGATATAGAGTTACATCAGATGGCTGTCAAAACCGCTTTCTTGAATAAAGATCTTTATGAAGTGTTCTATATGGTACAATCTGAAGGGTCTCAGGATCCAGAAAGAACTGACATGGTTTGCGAGTTATGCAGATTAATATATGGTTTACGTTAAACCTTTCGAAAGTGGTACCTTACATTTGATGAGGTTGTGACCTCTTTCGACTTCATGGAAAATAAAGCTAAAAAGATGTTTGTACGATAAGGTCAAGGATAGCAAAGTTAGCTTCCTACTACTGCATGTGGATGATATATTGCTCACATCAAATTACTTAACCATGTTGTATGAGGTTAAGCAACTTTTGGTCAAAAACTTTGACATGACAGACCTTAGTGTAGCATCTTCTGTCCTAAGTATTCAGATTCATCGGGACAGATCTCAACACTCATCAAACCTCTCATAGAATGCACACATTAAGTATGTGTTACAAAGGTTTAATACGGTTAATATTAAACCTGTAGTAGCACCTGTTTCTTATAGTGAGAGATAATCTTTGGTACAGTATCCAAAGAATAAAGTAAAGAGAGAGGTTATGAGGAATGTTTCGTATTCTAGTACGATTGATAGCCTGATGTATGCTCGGCTATGTACTAGATAGGACATTGCATTTATTGTTTGACTGTTTAGTTAATATCTAGTTAATCCAGTTGTAGACTATTGGAATGCAATCTAGCGAATGTTGAGATACCTAAAGGAATTAAGGATTATATATTGACATATAGTGCAGTCAACAAACTAAACCTCATAGGAAATTCAGATTCAGATTTTAGTTATGTGTCTGAATGATCGAAAGTTCACTTAAGGTTATAATTTTAAGTTTGCAGATAGTATAATATCGTAGAAATGTGTTAAGAAGACACATGTAACTTCCTTAACTATGCATGCAGAGTGTATGCTATGTGCTGCTTCACAAACAGTTTAGCTTAGAAACTTAATTTCTGAGTTGTCTATGGTTGATTCAGTAGCTATACCCATTTGGTTATACTATAATAATCATCTTGCAGTGTTGTTTAATAACAACAAAGAATATCACAGGGTCTTAGCATTTAAAGGACAATTATTTGGATTAAAGGTGTTGATACGAAAAGGTGATGTTAAGGTTTGGAGCATTTAAGGACTGAGGAATTGTAAGTCGATCCTTTAACTAAAGGACTTCGCCCACTTGTGTTTATGACATAAGTATACAGTATGGGTGTTTTGACGTCTTTAGACACTATTAGTTAGGGGATCGTTATGTTTGCTCCATATATATTTGTACATTTTGATGTATTATGATAGTACGATGGTTCATTAATAAAGATGATTATCGTTTATCCTCAGTAACATGTGTTGTCATACATTGTTATAATACGTATAAAAGTCTTAAGATTTGTGTCGATCTTGAGCATTTAAAGGTCATTGGGCATATATACAGATTGACCTTGTGCCTATGCCATTTAGACACATACAATTTTATATGAGATAGGGGGATATAAGTTTTTAATGCCATAAAGGTTCTCTAATGCAGTTTAGCATTCAGTTGGAGAAAATAAAGGTTTCTCTAATGCGGTTTAGCATTCGGTGTGAGAAAATATGATTTCTCTAATACAATTTAGCATATGTGGTTTAGTATAAAGTTGGAGAAACCGAGACCTGCAAACGAAGATTATATAATTTAAATCATAAAGATATCATCGTAGTTTGCCACACTCCATTTTCCCATTCATGTTAGTGAGGTATTAGGTGTACATGATTGTATTATATCTGTGTCATGCATGACATATCTATCTGATACTTTTCGGCATCGAAAGCCTTGCAGGACAGATTGATGGACTTTTATTATCTTTGAATCAAATATTTTGTTTTTAAAATTTATTCGACTAATTCGGTAGCGTGGTTTAACCGAGTTTTCAAACTGTTTTCAAACTAGAGTCAAAACTGCAATTAATATTTGCCCTAAGGGAAATTTGTTAGAAAATTTTGTCCTTTCCCATAAAGTTGGACAACTATTAATTGCATTTTTTGGTTTTTAAAAAAATTATCAGTTAAGTTGCGTAATTTGATCCAGATAAAGATAATAAAGTGACCCAATAAATATTCTAGATTAATGGGTCGAAGTTCGGGTGAAATGGATCCCAATTAGTGTGGACCGTACCCATATCGACTTTGTGATGAGAAAGCCCGATATGGAAGCTATGTAAAGGTTAAAGTTTCCTGCAGTTGCTCATATCAATCTTAAGCATAAGGAATCTCTGAGCCGTTAGGAGAGCTTACGTATTGAGAAAACTGTAGAAAAACTTAGCCCGTGTCTCGATAAATACTTTCCTTAAAAGTCTCAGGAGATTGGTGATCGTTTGAAGCTTGGAATCGGCATCGGAATCAGAGATGGAACCGAAATTAGGTATTTCACACTATCTTCATTTTTAAGCGTTTTATGTTAATCTTGGGTACGTAATAAGGTCTATACTAAATATTACATGTCCATCTTAAAAAGAAAAGTAAAAGGCACATAAATAAAATTATATCTCATAATTTAATTCCTATTTTAATAGTTTGAGTAAATACTCCCCTACATATAACATATATGTACTAAATGAAATAGGTCTATTAAGATGGCTTCTCTAGATTGCCACACCGAACATGCTTCGTATAGGTCTGCCTAGCTAGCTACAATTCAAAAGAAGGTAGATCAAAGTCAAATTACAACTACCTTAACTATGATCAATTTAATGCATTTTCTTTCAAATGTTCTACTAATTCTTTCTCGTTCTCAAAGTTATGTCTATTTGTTGGAGTTCTTAATTAGATTATGATAGATTAGGTACATCCCCACTCCAAAAGCTATATTATAATTGTAAAGAAGACCTATTTCATTTTTTTTTCATATTGCATTCAGTATCCACTTGACTATGTTTAGATAGAATTAATCCACTAGAGTACGCTAAATAATTAAAATAGGGGCTTTCTTTCTTAATTATTTAACTCTCTCTTCCTCACTACCTTCTTAAGAAAGAAAAGTGTGAAGGATTTGCTTTATTGTTACATGAGGCTAATTAATATTTTATGGGATTTGCTTCATTCTTACATGAGGCTAATTAATATTTTATGTATGTGTTCAAGGGCTCGAAGTGGCAGGTCTCCCTAATCCAGCATCGTTATGAATAACAATATTATAACAACATCTTTCTGTTTTCTCTATGCGGAGACATGGAAATTTTGAAACAACTACACGAGATGCTAGACAAGGAAAAGAAAAAGAAAAGATAACTTCCAATTATATGATGTCTAATAAGCCAACCATGCACCCGACATGTCCAGCATAAGGTCATTTTTATAAAAAAAAAATGGTTAACCCACGAGATATTTTAGGAGGGTCTTAATTATGAGAAGATATCTTTAAATCATTCATTCTCAGACTAATCTCTGCTTACATCGGGTCAGCTCGTAAGGATAAAGTACTGGTCAAACATATTTCTTCATTCTCAAAACTCAGACTCAAGACTTCCGATTAAAGGATGAGAGTGCTAAAACATACCAACCTGTTTGGTTAAGTCACTTCAAAATGTTAGTATCGCTTTAACTCACTAATCTAGAAGGTTGTTTCATCATACAAATGTTTGTGTCTCCCACGATCGTTTTACTTTTGTTGTTGATTCTTGATACTTTTCATGCGATTCACATTCACTTTCAGTACATACTTTGTAAATTCCACGATCCTTCTTATGGAAGAGACTTTTGAGCCATTTAGTTACTTATTACTTAAGATATGGAGTTCATTGTCCGACTGTCCTGACACTTTTTTTTTTTATTTTTTGGATAAATATTCTTCTTATGCCAAAATGACCTCATCTTAACGCAAGCTGGAAGAGTCAAAATTTACAGGTACTGTCACGTTCACCAACCCTCTTGGAAGTGCTTCAACAAGACTGACACGAGTTAAGGAAATTGTCAGATCAGTTTGGAGGGTCAAAGTCGTACAAGATCGACCCAACAATAGACTATAAGGCTCCAATTAAATGCATGGTTGGGCTCTAGGTGCGGACCCCTTAGAGAATAAGTTGAGCCTTGGTTGGTACCCGTCAAATTTCATCGACTTGGTCACATGTTTATAAAGTTCTTTTTATTAAATGTTATTAATAGACAATTTATCGTTATTATTGCTCAGATTAACCAATGTTCTTGAATGTGAAGTTAAGTTCTAATTCTTTTAAGTAAAATGATGTTGTTTTGTTTAGAATAATTAGATATTGAGTCAGCCTAAATTCGAGTTTGATCTATAAATTAGTCTATTAAAAACAACTAAATTTAAACTTATAGGTCAAAAATTATCATCCCTAACTTATACGATGATTAGTGACGATAATTTGATAGTTAAATAAATAAAAATTGGCTTATATCTTGCCCGAAAGAAATATGAGAATATCTAATTACAAGATTTCATTGTACTTACTTGAGGACTAAAGACAATAACTTAATTTGGTTTTCTTCCTGCTTTGTTTACTCAAGACATAAGCTTGAAAGTAACTTAACCAATCTCTTTCTTGAAGCCAAAAATTGCATCAGAAGCTCCATTTACTGACAAAAAAGGAGAGAATATAAATCAATGATTGCTCCAGTTGCCAACTTGTTATCAGGTCTAGCCTAAAAGGATCACATGTGCAATAGTCTGATATCACAAGTCAAGGCAAAAAGAGTTTATTTTTGTTAGTCAGAAACTGCAACTCTGGGAGACTGCGATAAGCATTTCCCTGCAAAGTTATATTTTTGTTAGTCAGAAACTGCAACTCTGGGAGACTGCGATAAGCATTTCCCTGCAAAAGTTTTCTCGCGCCTCTCTACCAGTACAACCATCAAGGTCGTTACGTGTTACAACTTCGGTCGGTCCAACGCCTCTGGAACTCACATATCCTGAGATCACGGAATTGCCTTGGATTTTATTGGACTTAATCCCATGCGATTCGTTATCTGACATTGACCTTAATCCCATGAGAATCGTTGTCTTCCAAGCTCAATGTCAATTTAATCCCATGAGATTCTTTCTCTTCCAAGCTCAATGTCAACTCAACGCGTTCTGCTATACTCTTGGTTTTTTAAGATGTTGAATGTTATCTGATCTAGACTTGTCACTTTTGATAGACAAAGGTTGTTACCCCTTAGCGAAAGTCGACCATCACCCAATTGTTTGGACGAAGATAAGCAAATACTTTTATAGCATCCAATTGTCAAATTTCAAAGTTAACTAAATATCATTTAACGAAAACTACGCATATTCTACTTAACTCAACCAATAATTAGAACAAAAAGTTACATCTAGAGACTTTTAAATATCACGAATTCAAATATGGTTTAGTTAGGGTTGACAATAGATTACATTTGAGTAGTTTTCTTTATAATTCAAAGTTTGATCCAACTTGAACCAATTAGACCAATCTTCAATTAATGCTCAAAGAAAATTGTCGTGGACTCCTCATTATCACCAATTTTTCAAACTTTTCATCACCAGACCTTCAATTTGATTGATTCATTTCGTTTATGATTGTTTGGTTCAACAGAATAGCCATTTTATTTATAGATTAGAAACAAACACAAGAATAACTAATCATTAAGACTATGTATTCTGTAAGTTTGAAATCTTTATCTATTCCGAGAACACCTATTCTTATTCAAGATAACTTTATCCTTCGATATATTAATAATAAAATAGAAGAAGAAGAAATTTAATAATAATAAGAAATTTAAAAATAAAAATAAAAATAAAAATAATTGATAAAATTAATAATAAATAAATAAAAATTAATAATAATAATAATAATTAATAAAAAAAGTATTAATATATTCCTCATCTTTTCTATTCCTAAAAATAACTATTTTATTCCTTATCTATTTCATTCTTTAACCAACCAAACAGGCTGTTAGTTTCTTATAATTAGTGTAAATAACACTTAATCAGTTAAACTTGAACTTACAGAGGTTTCAATAGAACTTTAAATCTTAAACTTTGAGTGAAGTGAACTTAATTCATAGGATAAACAAGTACCGATTCCGCTTTACGTAAATGGTTCTCCATAACGTATAAATTAAACTGAAAAAAAAAAACATCCAGAATCGCTATTTGATGACTTGAACAACTAGTTCACAAACAAAAACCCGTTGATGGGGCTTTAATTGAAACACCCATCTTTCACTACTGACCAACAGCGATGTTTTGCTTCTTCAGCTAGCTTTGATGTGTTGCTGGACAACATTAAGACCTTCACTTTCCTCCCCAAAATCCTGCAAACCAGTTAAAGAAGTAACATCAGCCCAAAAGCTGACAGCGCAATGGCTAAAATAATACCTGAAAATTCAACTCATACCTTCACAACTACACAAGAGCAGCCAACCACCTTCCTGGCCTTGCCTTCAGAGTCGATCTTACACAACTGCAGGTAGGTGCCAACAGTACATTATATTAGCTTCTATACATACCTTACAAATCATATACTATTTGTCAATAACCGTGAAACCTGTGTACCACTACTTTTATAAAACATGGAAGTATTGTAGAAACATATAAGTATAGGGCAACATTCAAACAAATCCTTGGACTTTAATCTCATAGCGTATTCAGCTCCCAGACCTTGAAACTTTTAAGGTCACATATGATTGAACTACATTCAAACTTTAATTTCCTCCTTAGATCTTGGAGTATAGATTTTGCAACTAATTGGAGTAGACAATGTGTCAACAGCGCGCAAAAATTGTTATCCAGATAGGTGCTTTACAGTGAAGAATCTATTAGAGTGCACAAATTGAAGACTTTCTGAAATCAGTATAGACAGCTAAAATAACAAATGAAAGAAAGAGTTGACAAACTAGTTGATAAAATATACTCACCCCGGCCCATTCGCCAAGGGTCTTTGCACTGGGGACGGTCAACAAACTCACACCATGGTCAGCACAAAGTGCTTTGACAACTTTGATATAGTCAGGCTGATTGCAGTCCTCTGCCAAAACACAAAGCTGGGCAGCATGTTTCTCAATTATTTTTGCACCTTCATGAAGCCCTTTGGAAAGGCCACCGTGAGCCAGAGATTTTCTCAACACAAGCTGCAATGCAGTCATCAAGTCCATGGGCTCACCAAGTGGCTGAGCAGATGTCTCAACGGCAACAACACCCTCTTCACTGCAAAATTGTAAGTTAAATCAGCAAAGCTAACAGTGCAACTGATGCTGTCCCTTCTTGTTCTAGGTTTACATGAAATCAAAAGATTCCATGAAGACCTGATCAATGGCCTACTTGAACTTGATTGATAGATGTAAGTGTGCTTTAATAACCATAGCAAGTCCAAATAAAAACAGAAGCGCATCACATTTCAGGAAGGGTCAAGCATCCAAACAGTTATTACATGAAATAAAGTTGGGGACCTTCAGCATTTGTGTGAATGCATATATACTCTGTTTATCTACTAATCCTATAACTCCAAAAGCAAACAACGAATGCTGAAAACAACAGCAATTATCAATTCAATTACAATGTGATAACCAAAAATTTGACCACGACAATATATGCCTAAATGCCAGACGATGTGTGACACAGGAAACAGAAGTAACAGATGTCATTTGAACATTCGTGAAAAGGAACACAAGTCGCTTACGCTGCCATTCTGCTTGTCAATTAAGTCCAAGTTCTTTATTCTCCCTGCAGAACCAAAAACCCCAAATGAAAACTCAATTAACAAAGGCTTGAAAGTTCTAATAGACGCTATCAAAATTGATAAAACAACTCAATGTTCTTTGTTGACAAATATCTTAAAAAGAAACATCACTACGCTAAGTAACATAACCAACACTATTGACTATACCCAAGAAAGACTGCAACTTTTTCATTAAAAAAAGTGGTGATCAGGAGTTATTAAAGAATCAAAATGATATCAGATTAGGCATAGAATGGATGCATATACGACATCCATAGATTGAAAAGACACAAAATTTAAAGACGAATCATATGAGGAAAATTCAATCTTGTACTTAGAAAAGGTTTCATAGAAGATAAAGAAAGAGTGAATAAGGTAAAGAGGGGACAGAAACCTTAGAGCAAAGAAGGCAGAACTCGACTGCGAATATATATATATATATACTGACAAAAACTTCAAAATATGAACTAAGGAACATCATTATACAGAATCGGCCAAAGGACAAAATTATTTGACATGCAGAAATATTGGAGAAGTTAAATCTGCAGTATAGGCAATTATTTACGTGACACTACTGGAGAAAAGAAATTATGACCTTAGCTGGAAGGATTTCTGATACCTGGTATAGAAATGCTGGACTTGACGGGATGGGACTCTTTGAAGAAGCTAGCAAGCAAAATGACAGAAGTCAACTTCCGTTTGGTGTGTAAAACTATGATTTTGATTGGCCAGAGGAAAGGTGATGATACAATTGGATGCTCTAGAGAGGAACACACTTGGGAGTTGGTTCTATTACCTATTAAATATTAAAGCAATAGGGAGTCAGTCAGTGGATTTAGAAGGTGAAGTATGGAAAGGTGGATAAATTCAAAGTAATAGTATTGGTTGCAAGAAGTTGTAATTAAGTGGAAGGTCTGATTATAAAAATTAGTTTTCTCCTTTTGCAACAATTAGTTTTCTATTTCTCCTTGCTAGAGCAAAATAGTCGCCCATCCAATAACTTGACATCAACAATTCCTTCCAATATGGGTTTTTAGAAGAAGTTTACATGTCACCACCACAAATGAAGTTTGTCTTTTAAAAAAGGCTTAAAGGGTATGGAAAAGTCACTACAAATGAAGCTTGTCTTTTGAAAAAAGGATCCTTTGAAGTAAGCCTCCCGTGGTAGAATTTAGAGTTCATAGAATTCTTAATTTTCGTTTTTCTTTTTAAAATGGTTTAAAGGGTAACATTTTTTTAAAAAGGTTCCTTTAAAGTCGTAAATCTCACTTGGTAGAATTTATAGTTCATAGAATTCTTAATTTTCATTTTTCTTGTAAAAAGGTTTAAAGGCTATGGAAAAGCCACCACAGAAGAAGTTTGTCTTTTTAAAAAGGTTCCTTTAAAATAAGAGTCATGCAGTGGAATTTAGAGTTCTTAGAACTCTCAATTTCTTTGGATTTTATTCATTCTACGAACGAATTTGGCACGTTTATATTAGAACAAGTTGGACTGAATTTTTAGTTTGATTAATTTATGTTGATGCTATGGTGATTATTGGATCCAATTAATGAACCCGAATGCATTTGACCATGAGAGCTTTGGATCCTATTTAAAAACAAAGTAATTGGGTTACTTTAAGTGTTGTTTAAGACTTAAAATTGTTATATCTACTCGAGGTACCTCTATGAACCATCATAAATTTGTTCTAAGACATCTTGGTTTCTAAGACATCTTGGTAGAGGCCAGAGTAGGGTTTGAAGGGAGCTTAATTGGTAAATTGTTGTATCTTAATATTACTTAATCAGATGTTAGTTATATATGTAATACGTAATGGTACCTTAGTTATGCATCTCGGATTGAACATGAAAAGGTAAGAAACAAAGAAATGCGGAAATACCTAATTTCGGTCTCCATAACTTCAAACGAAGTTTTCGCAGCCAAAACGAGTGCAAATCCACTACCGTCTTTACGGAAAGTCCTCTCCAGGACACAACCAAAGTCTTTTTATAGTTTTCTCAAAATGTAAGCTCTCTTAATGGGTCAGAGAATTCTTATGCTTACGATTGATATGAGCAACTGCAGGATACCTTAACCTTTATATATAGCTTCCATATCGAGCTTCCTCATCACAAGGCCAATATGAGTCTAATCCACACTAATTAGAATATATTTTCTACCCAAACTTTGACCCATTAATTTAGATCATTTATTGGGCCACTTTATTTTTTTATCTAGATCAAATTACGTAACTTAATCAATAATTGATTGAAAAACCAAAAAATGCAATTAATAGTTGTCCAACTTTATGGGAAAGGACAAAATTGTCCAAAATTCTCCCCTTTTGACAAGCATTAATTGCAGTTTTGACTCTAGTTTAAAAACAGTTTAAAAACTCGGTTAAGCCACTCTACTGAATTAGTCAACTAGGTTTAAAAATAAAACATTTGATCCAAAGATAATGAAAGTCCATCATTTTGTCCTGTAAGGCTTTCGATACCGAAAAGTATCAAATGCATGTGTCATGTGCATCACAGATCTAATACAATAACGTATACCTAATACCTCACTAATATGAATGGGAAAATGGAGTGTGGCAAACTAAGATGATACCTTTATGATCTAAATTATATCATCTTCATTTGTTGGTCTCAATTTCTCCAACTTTATGCAAAACCGCATATGTTAAACTACATTAGAGAAATCTTGTTTTCTTTCACCGAATGTTAAACAACATTAGAGAAAACATTTATATTCTCCAACTGAATGCTAAACTGCATTAGAGAACCTTTATGAGATTAAAAACTTATATTCCCCTATGTCATGTCAAATTTCATGGATACCCGTACTAAAACTGTATGCGTCTAAATGACATAGGCACAAGGTCAATCTGTATATATGTCCAATGACCTTTTAATGCTTAAGATCGACACAAATCTTAAGACTTTCATACGTTAACAATGTATGATAACACGTATTACTGAGGATAAATGATGATCATTACTGAGGATAAATGATGATCATTCTTTGTTGATGAACTATCATACTGTAATAATACATTAAAATGTACATAGAGCAAACATAACGATCCTCTAATAACAGTGTCTAAGGACGTCAAAACACCCATACTATATACTTGTGTCACAAATACAAATGGGCGAAGTCGTTTAGTTAAAGGATTGACTTATAGTTCCTCAGTCTTTAAATGCTCCAAACCTTAATGTCACCTTTTCGTATCAACACCTTTATGACCAAATAATTGACCTTTAAATGATAAGACCCTGTGATATTCTTTATTGTTATTAAACAACATAGCAACAAGATTATCACAGTATAACTAAATGGGTCTAGCCACTGAATCAACCACAGACAACTCAGAAATCAAGTTTGAGTTAAACCGTCTATGAAGCAGCCTCATAGCATGCACTCTACTGCATAGTCGAGGAAGTTACCCGTGTCTATTTAATACACTTCTACGACATTGTACCATTTGAAAACTTAAAACTGTAACCTTAAGAGGACTTTCGATCATCCGGACACATATCTAAAATCTGAATATGAACGCCCTACGAGGTTTAGTCTGTTGACTGTGCTATATGTCAATATATAATCCTTAATTCCCTTTAGTATCTCAACACTTGCTTGACCGCATTTCAATATTATACACATGGATTAACCAGATATTGACCAAACAATCAAACGGTGAATGCAATGTCCTGCCTAGTACATAGTCGAGCATAAATCAGGCTATCAATCGTACTAAAATACAAAACATTTCCCATAACCTCTCTCTTTACTTTATTCTTTGGATATTGTGCCAAAGATTATCTCTCACTATGAGAGATAAAGGCTATAACAAGTTTACTATTAATCGTATTAAACTTTTGTATCACATGCTCAATATATGAATTCTATGAGAGGGCTGATGAGTGTTGAGATCTGTCCCGGTGAATCTAAATACTCAGGATAGAAGATGCTGCAACAAGGTCCTTCATGTCAATGTTCTTGGCTAAAAGTTGCTTAACTTCATACTGTAACACCCAAATACCTCCTGGGAGGATACATGGATGCCACCCAAGACAGTACAATCACATCAAAACATTTCACACATGTTTATTTTATTTAGTAACTCAAACCCACACACATATATTACATATCGTAAATCTCGGAATAAAAATCCACAGAATATTTACAGGCCCAAAAGTGTTAACTATACAAAAACAGACTCCTTTGGCCATTGCGGTTGACTCGTCCCAGTCTTTAATCTCCTCGCTCTGAACCTACA
>JANZLC010000005.1:6043525-6056141 GCA_026413385.1 Erythroxylum gracilipes | reverse complement strand
TTGAAAAGATGAGGCTATTTTTGACATTTCCAATTCTTGTCCATAGGACAAGAATTTTCGTACCTATGTTTTGAGAATAACAGAAATTTCTATCCTCGTCCTCTGAAGACGGAACAAAAATTTCTGTTCTCGATAAGCAAACACTCAGAAGGACAAAAATTTCTGTCCTCGTCATCCGTCCTCGCGTCCTCAGACGCTAACCAAACGGTGTGTTAGAGTCAGTCTATGACTTTTTTTAAAATCCAAGTCTTTTTTATTGGAAAAAAAAATCGTTTAACCTAACCGATGCGTTGGATCGTGCTTTACAAAAAAAAAAATGGAGGGAGGAAAGAATAACTACCAGTAACGTTCGGTTTTGGGATGCGTAGTACGAGGATGGTTACTGAGACATCAAAAGTCAGTGCCATTCTCAATCTCTTGCAAGGCTGTAATAATCTGAAGAGGCTTCGCAAAATCCACGCCACCGTTGTCGTCAATGGCCTCCAACACCACTCTTCCATTTCCGACAAACTTATCTATTTCTGCGCTGTCTCTGTCGCAGGTTCTTTGTCTTACGCGGAACTTCTCTTCAGATATGTTCAAACCCCACAAACCCAGACTTGGAACTCCATGATCAGAGGATTTTCACAGAGCTCTGTTCCTTTCCAAACCCTTGGCTTCTATAATAGGATGCTCTGTTTTTCTCTCTCAAAACCGGATACTTTCACTTTCAGTTTTGTTCTCAAGGCCTGCCAGAAAGTTAAGGCCTTGACGAAATGCGAGGAGATTCATGGGTGTGTGATTAGAAGTGGGTACGAGAATGACGTTGTTGTGGGTACTGGTCTTGTAAAGTGTTATGCGGGAAATGAGTGTGTTGAGATTGCGCGGAGGGTGTTTGACGATATGGTTGATAGGGATTTAATTGTGTGGAATGCGATGATTTCGTGTTATTGTCAGTTGGGGTGTCACAATGAAGCTTTGGAAATTTATGATAAATTGAGGAATGAAAATAAGGGTCTTGATGGATATACGCTTGTTGGATTGCTTTCTTCTTGTGCTCATTTGGGTGCTTTGAGTATGGGCGTTCACTTGCATAGGATTGCTTGTGAGAAGGGGCTTGATAGGGAAATGTACGTTGGAAATGCTCTTATTGATATGTATGCTAAATGTGGCAACTTAGATGGTGCGCTTTCTGTATTTAATGGGATGGGGAGGGACGTGTTTACTTGGAATTCCATGATTACAGGGTTTGGAGTCCATGGGTTTGGAGATGAAGCTACGTGTTTGTTTGAGCAGATGATAAGAGCAGGGGTGACTCCTACTTCTGTTACGTTTCTAGGTTTGTTGTGTGGCTGTAGTCATCAAGGTTTAGTTGAGCAGGGTGTCAAGTATTTCGATCAAATGAGGTCTAAGTTCAATATTGAGCCTGGAATTAAGCACTATGGATGCATGGTGGACCTGTATGGACGAGCTGGGAAACTTGGAAATGCACTTCAAATGATTTCTCGTTGTCCTTTCCAGGACGACCCGATATTATGGCGAATCCTTCTCGGTTCCTGCAAAATTCACAAAAATGTGGCTTTTGGGAAAATTGCAATGAGCCATCTTGTCCAACTTGGAGCATTGAATGCAGGGGACTGCGTATTACTTGCTACAATATATGCTGGACAACAAGACTCACAAGGTTTTGCAAGGATGAGAAAACTAATAAAACACCACGGAATAATGACAACTCCTGGCTGGAGTTGGATTGAAGTTTTCGAACAAATTCACAAGTTTGCTGCTGATGATATTACTCATCCTGATATGACTGTGACTTACGAGAAATTGAAGGAAGTAACACACAGGGCCATCTCTCTTGGTTATGTAAAGGAGGAGTCTCTATTCACCATGCCTGGATCCTGCTCTGAAGACTTTGTGTGGAATTCTAGCACATGCCATAGCGAGAAGCTGGCAATAGCTTTTGGGTTGGCAAAAACTCCTGAGGGAACAACTCTGCGGATAGTGAAGAATTTAAGAATCTGTACAGATTGCCATGTATTTATAAAATATGTTTCTGGAGCATTCAATAGGGAAATAATTGTTCGAGATAGGATTCGATTTCATCATTTTAAAGGTGGATTTTGTTCTTGTCGAGATTATTGGTGAAATTGGGTCATGGAAATAGTTTGCAGATGAAACTAGATGTTGTAGCTAGAAACAAAAATTCTACAATTTTATCTAGTTGCCGTCAGATGAATGGTTGGGTTGCATCTACAGGCGACTAGAACTGATTATTGTTGGGATTTCACCCATGGTAACATTGGATCATGCTTATCTTTCAGCACAGCATGCAGCAATGGTGGATGCATTGGATGGATAGGAGTGACTACTTGATTTGATCTTCTTAACCCACGCATACATGGAGAACTTAAATATTTTATTTGCAGCGCAGCGCAAGGCTGTTACAGCTGTTTCTTTCCATTTTTGTGAGACTACGCAGTTGCGGCTTTCTTGCTAGCATCATATGCGAAGTAAACCTTAACCATGGAGTCATTGTCCCCCCCTTCTCCGGTTAAAAGCCAAAAGTTTGCTTACAAATGTTTCTCTCATCAACAAAAAAATTTAAGACGGGGTAATTTATTCTCTAAATTTGCTTCTCTAGGGTAGATTTCGGATTATGAGAATTGCAATTATTCTATTATTACAACCTGTAATTTGTGAGCACACACTAGTTTTTCTGTATTTTCTTACTGCAAAAGCTGCTACTCCTATGATATTAAATCTAACATACCATGTTATCGAAATCATGCAGTTATGTGCTTTTGCAGGTACATATGCTTCACCTCACCATAATAAATCAATTAGAGACGTGGCTCGGCATGGATAATGCTGGATTTAATCTTTTCGCGATGAATGTGAAGAGCATCCACTTCTTGGGAACAGCTCCTTTATGAGGTCATTTCTTGGAAGTCTCAAGTAACATAAAGGGTATGATTCTTCCCTTGTCTGAGCAAATTGTGACTCAAGCGAAAAACTGATATTTCAAATCGTAATTTTTGGCATATGGCTTACTTAACCAATACAGACAAAACATCATGACGGCAATAATTGTTTTGGCCAATATTCCAAAATTCACACATCAATCCTTGTTTTTAGGCGGCAACTCATGAACAAGCAGCCACTAATCCATCTGCAAAGTTCGGTACAAGATGTTCCACATTTTCAACCCCGGAAAGATGCTACAAGTTAACGAGTTGTTATAGAGTGTGCTTATAGGACCATTAATAAACTATTTGGCTCATAAAAGATGCTGGCTCGAGATCGTAGCGAAATCGCCAATTCCCCATATGCTCTATTGTCCTATCTGTTCAAAGACTTCTGCATCAGCTGACCAACTTGAAACAACCTTCCGAACCAAAAGATGAATAAAAAAATGTAATTTCGTAATTCATGTTCATTAAGCGACACAGTTTACTTTCAAAGCTGAAAGTGTTTTTTGCTTTTCTGATGCTCCTGTCAAACAACTGTTGTTCTTGTCAAGAACTGCACAAACAATAACATCCTGACTCCACCAGCGATTGGGGTACCAGTGCAATACCAAGGCAGGCCAATTTGTTTGAAGTAGGTGTAAAACAACAGAAAAACCATAAAATATAGAAATAGTGTAAGCTATTACGAAAATAATAGGAAGAAAATACTCATAAAATTAAAAGACTTGTTGACAAAAATTGTACAACAAACTGTGGATGCATTGCAACGGGTACAGTTGGATAAACATCTTTCTTGTAATTTTTTTTTCTATTTTTTCAGTTTCATTTCTATTTTGCACCATCAATGAGCAGTCTGTCCATTTTCAACGCCTAAACCGTACAATACGCCAGCATATTTCTCCAAGGAGCCGCTAAAGAAATTATCTTTCAATTTCTTGAATGTACATGCCGTGAGTAAACTATCTGAACCCGCTTGATGGCATATGCCAACTCTCTCCACTTCCAACAACTCTGCGAGTTTGTTCAACCCTCCATGAAGACTATTGCAGAACTTCATCAAGTGCTTTATATCATAAAGTGTCGGGAAGTAGATGTTGATCAAATTAAAGAACCCTGCTTGAGTCTCTGGCAAGTTCTTGCACGTCAAGAGCTTAAGCAAGTAGCCAAAATCATAACCACTATGAAATGTCACCCAATGCACACTATCATTCAAGACAATCCCTGATGACATCAAAAGCTCACCGAATCGCATTGCATCAATACCCATTTCATTATTCTTCTTGAAGTCAATCCCACTTTGCCGCAAAAGCTCAATGGAATCGTTAGCAAAAACGTCCTCATTCACATTGAATTCTCGAAAATTGAATTGCCAGATGCAATACTTGTCAGTTCCACAAGTAGGCAAATTCCCCTGCTCATCTGAAAACGTGAGACCCAATTGAATCAACTTCAACATATCCACATTTTCCTTTAAGGTTTTATAGTGATAGTCACTGCTGTTCTTAAAATTGCCAACGGGACGCAAGACAATGCCTGGAAACTCCGTGTCCATCGCAATGTAAGGGTAATCATCAACAATTTCACGGATAAGCGCGAATTCTTCTTCGATATTGTCATTCCACACCTCGCGAATCTGAATTGAATCGCCTTTCGGCAACAGCGACATTCCTTGGACACAAACCAGAAGGAAACCCACCGCAATAAAAAGCAAAATCACGAAACCCCAGGTCTCCAATCCAAACGTATAGTCAGTTTAGCAAACCCTAAGAAATCAACCCGATTGATAAGATATCAACAAATCTGCAATAAAAGATCAAAACTTTAATGCATAATCACCATCTACAGAGAAAACCCATATCAAAAATAAAAAAGAACAGATAACCCACTACAAATCAGAACACAAATGTAAAGAATCTAGACGCAGATCTGATGAAACTCGCATAAGACCAGAAAAAAATCAGAAAAAGAACATTTAAATATACATTAGAAAGATTAGAAGAAAAAGAAACATGCGTCCGACCTGAACTTTGGTAGATCAGAAGCAACAAATATGAGATCTTGACCAGCAAATTCTAGAGAGATAAGCGAACATCTAGAGAGAGAGAGAGAGAGAGACAGAGACAAAACGAGAGAGAAGGAGCGTTCCCTTTCTTCTTTCTGTCTCCCTGAGACTCCAAGGTATGGTGTAATTATAAAGGAGAAGATAAAGGAGGAGATATTTTTATTTTTAATTCTAGTTTATTCATTATACTATTTGAAGGAATAGAAAACATTCAAAGAATTTGTTTACTGAACTTCTTTCTTTTCTCGGGAAATGTTTGTTTGTTTCTAGAGAAAAAAGAAAATTGTTTTTTTTATATAGATTTTCTGAAAATTTCTGGAATTTGTTAAAAGGAAAGTTTGAGTGGAAATTCAGCTATTGGTTAATCTTTTCCCTGCTCACCTCCTCAACACAGGGGGAGAGAGAGAGAGAGAAAATTCTGTTGAAATCTTCCAAGAGAAAAAAAGGTTTTTCATTTTCATGAATTTGTTAATTTTAACTATCCAAAAATGAGAATCTTTTTGTTTGTACTTGGAACTTTCTAGTAGTTTTCATAATGTCAGCTTGCTGTACAACTTGATGGGCTTCCTCCACGTGGACTCTTTTAAACCTATTAACGTATAAATGTGAGATTAGACAAAATAATTCATATTTCTTAACTAAATATTGCTTTACAATCTTAACTCGTACGTATTAGAATTTACATTTTTAATATGTTCCCTAGAGTAGTAGTGTTTTAAGTGGTTTGAATTTTGGCTATCAAGACGGGAACAAGAAGATAGAGGCTAGTCAAGTTTATACTCCTTCAAAAGTTGCAAACTTTTATAGTTTTGGAGCTACTAATATAGATTAGTAATGAAAGAGTATCGAGAGACTATTTGTATAAAGAAGCTATTATGTAGATTACTATTGAAATTCAGGCAGTTGTTGAGTGAAGTCTTTTTAAGTAGCCAATAGAAAAGAAAGAAAGATCATGTCATTGAGTCCAGTGGAAGCACATAAACTGCATAACTAAAAGAGTCCACATAAACTGCATAACTAAAAGAGTCCTCGTTTGGAAAACAAAGTTAAAACTCCAATTCAGTAGAGGACATCACGGGGTGCATTGTAAAATAGTTGTTCATCTACACATGATAACGTAACATCTGAGCTTTTCATACTGATGACAGACTCTATAGATGATGCTTCTGTTTTTGCAAGGACTCCACAGAGGAAGCTCGCTTTTGAATCCTCTCCTTGTTCTTCCAGATCCAAAGTCACCTAGCAATTAGATCTTAATATTATATGGTTATGCAAGCATAGAATGTACATGCATGTGATGATTTATATTTGTGCTGCATGCATGTGTAATTTCCATTGGCAATCACAATAACGACGTTTTCATAAATGTCAGAAAAATGTGCACTCACGTAAAAACCACGTAAAATGCCCTAGCACATGAAGGACTATGGAGCACAAGAAAGTGGTGAATGCCTGAAGTAATGTCCATAGTATGGCATGCTGACAAGCACTGATTTCTAATTTGAAGATAAAAGAATATTTTCCAATATCCTGGAATCAGAGACCTCTTAACATGTATTGCTCTTACTACACAGCAGTATTGACAAATTGAGCAGAAAATTTAGATTTTGTTGGTCCTTTCAAAATTAATTACTGGACACCATCAGAACTACTATGAATCACCAGAATGTATTGAACAAGATATTAAAAATGGGTACCTTAGGAGGAAGTTCTCCTCCGCTTGCTGACCCTCATATTTCTGAATATGTAATTGATCACCTCTTTCAATGTGGCTTTCCTTCCTTCTTTGGAGTTCCAGAGCTCCGAAACCGGGTATCTTCCACTTGGATTATACTCATTTAACTCTAATAAAGCAGTTGAAACTTCCATGTATATCTCATCCCCCCATTCCTGCCTGAGATTTTGCAGCTTCTCGTCTGCCTCATCCACTACTTCAATTTCCTGCATCATGCAGCGTACTAAGTGACTACCAACCATCCAGCGCACCTCCTAAGGATAGTAAAGCTAATATAATACCTGTGAACTCCCTTCATCCTTAATTATCTTATATGGATGCCACAATGGATCCTTCACTTTCTCCTGCCACAAGGTACAAAATGTGGTGCCTTCCATATCTCCATCCTTTTCTGGAAACCTTTTTTTGCACATCTCAATAAATTTCTTCGAATCAAGTTCTCCCATTCGTTTAATGTCAACATGTGAGCGGGTACCCAACATTTTTGGCAACATCTACAAACAAAAAATGGCGAACAGTTATTCACCAAATAAAGAATCTTCTAGTGAGTGCTCTGAAGAATTATTAGTTTGTATTTTTTACCTAAATAGTTCTTTATATTCTTTTCATAGTTCTTTTAGTTGATTTTCACATTCATCCAACATGAGTCATCTACTCCCTCTTACTGTCAATCATCACTTTAAATGAATAGATGTTCTATCATCTTCGACACTCCACATATAGATAAAGCTATGCATATTTTATAGGAGCACGAAGAGGGAAAAAAGGAAACACAAAGAGTAGACCTCTATTAATTTTTTACGTGCTAGTTGAAGCTCATCATTGCTCTGGCGCTCTTTGACAATAAGAGCTAGATTCATAGATTCCATGTCACTCAAATCATCAACTTTCTCCTTCAACTCAGCCTTCATCATTTCCATCTTCTTTTGAACTGCAGCATCATCTTGATCTCCAAGATGATGCATCACCTGTAGTTTGCCTTTTAACTCTTGAATTTCCATTTCCAACTTCTGTTTGGCATCCAACTGCTTTTCTAACTGAAGTATCTTATCTAGGGCCTCTTGTTTCTCCTTCTGAAAAATTCAATGAACTCATCAGTAATCAACAATAAAGTATGCCACTTAGGTCTACAATAGCGTGCACTTAAAGTAAGCAGCAGACCTTTTGTTCTTCAATCAGTCTCAAAACATTTTCATCAGCCTTTTTCTGCTCCATTGATGCTAACTGGAGCGAATTGTGTCTCACGTCATTCTACAAGGACATAGAAATCGGTAAGTTCTGTATGCACTTTTTAACTACAGATTATTCACTGATTTAAACTCCACCAACTGGATCTACAGAATTAGACTTCCAATATTTGATTTTTAAGAACCAAAAGAATTATAAGCATTATAATAATATGTCAGTTAACAATTGAATACCATACCAGAAGCTAGCTGCAATTAGAAATTAATATTGATGAAAACACAACAGGAGAACTATGAGAGTTCAAATAAGCCAATCCTGACAAAAACCAACTTTGTGCTGGATGGTTAACAATTCTTCATACGAAATAAATTGGTGAGACATGTTACCTTTTTCTTCTCTTCCTCAAGTTTTTGTCTATCACGCTCTGTTTGTACTTCACGCCTATTCAATTCTTTGCTCCACTGATCAAGTTTCCTTTTCTTAGCCTCCAATTCATTATTCAGCTTCTCCTGCTCTTCCAAAATCCCATGAATCTTTTCACGTGCACGGCGCTGCATCTTCCTTGTTTCTGTGAAATGATAAAACCCTCGTATATCAAATGATAACCATTTTCCAGATGGCTTTCTTACCATACATCCATTACATCAAAACAATTGGAATCGTCAACTTTTTGAGCCATGAAACCAGTAAAAATTAACTAGCCTTCATCATCCTCCACTCTCTCCAATATCCAGAATAATTCATTCAAGAAAGGAAAGTAAATGTTTATGTCCAAATCTAAGCATTAATGCAGAAGACACAGCTTGCACTATGCTGCCAAGGCTCAAGAAGCAAATTTAACTGAAAGTTTTATAGTTGAGTGGGAGAATAACCAATAAGACCTAGGGTAAGTACAAGACACTAAACATCCTTCTGGTTAAGATAAGAATATGTGATTTGAGATTAGTCAAGTATATATGCAAATCAAAACATAAATTTAGACACTTAGTGACAAACCTTCAACGAAAGCTTGGTGTAGATTATCTTTCTCCTCAAGCATCCTACTCAAAGACATGCTCTTCTCATTGTACTTATAATGCATCTCACTCAGATTCTCATTAGTCTGATCAATTTTGTCTGCTAGCTTTGCCACAATAGTGCTTCTACTCTCATTTTTTTCTTGGACAATATCAGAAATTGTTCTCAGCTTTCCTTCTTTACGTAGATATTCCCCTATTGGGTCTTCAGCAGTATAGTCATCAGCACGTGCACCCCATCCATAAGTGCTCAATCCGGGATTGGATTGCCTTTCCTTCCAGTCTCTTTTCCCAAGATTTACAGTTTCAAAGGACTTCTCAAAGTTTGATGTTGTCATGAACCCATTCCAGTCGTCATTAAACTTCACTATACCCCATATTGTATGGTCGTGTTCATACCAAACTGTATGAACATCTAAGGGCTTGAAATTAGCATACTTTTTCAACCAGTATCCACTTTCATGCAATGCAGCATTGCTTGGCTCAATAACCTTTTTGACTATGATTCCCATCCATGGCCAAACATACTGATCGGCCACCTCTTTAAGTTCCCCTGAAGTTGTAGCTATTAGAGCATTTTGTGAGGTGTGACCTGTTTCAGTTTCTAGATCAACTTCCAAATACTTTGCCAAAGCAAAATGATTTGCCTTCTGCTTTGCACTTCTGTTAGCAGAACCTTTAGCTACTCCTGATGCATGTTGAAGCAGATCCTTATACTTGTACTCTTGCTTCTTTTTTCCAGCACAGAAGGGGCATTTTAAGCCGTTAGTGGTCTTCACTGTGTATTTTCCAGCTCTTAACTCATTATAGGGTTTGTCTTTGTAGTCATCAATCTCTGATTCACTAATGTCGGACTCTTCTTCAGAACTGCAATCCATCTGGTGAAACCCTGAAAATGATCTATGCAAAAAGTGAAATGATAAAATAATAACAATTAATACATGAACCTCAAATGATATACACAACTAGTTCTAGAAAAAGGCTTAGTGTCGTCTGACTTGAGTAAGCAGGACAGTTAGACTAACATAAACTGTTTCTGCAACTTTAACATAAATGCCATTCAGTGAAGACAAACCCGTTCTACAATAATTTCAGATGAAGCAGCACCTTCAACACAAAAGGCCACAAACTTTTCAGAGCAATCATACAAATTCAAAGCATAGCCACAAGTCCCTTACTTACAAAGGTGAGCGTGGCAGAAAAATAAGATGTTACATAAAGAAAAAAGATAAAAGAAAATTTCATCCACATACTAATTTCTTGTGTTGGGTTTAAGTTTAACCCATCAATTCATACACAAGTAGTAGCATCAACAGTTCATGAAATGTAGTACCAAATTCCAATTTCTCAATATAAGAGGGAATTTTGGGTAATGAAATTCATGAAGCACACACAAAAAAAAAAAAAGGGTTTATCCACACAACTAAAACACCAGTTCTTTTAACCGTCGTAATTTACGTCTTATAATCAAATAAACGCAAATGTACACTTAAAACAAAGGCTTCATACAAGCCAAAGAAATTTAAAAAAGAAAAGAAAACAGACCACTTCTTTATGAACTATTCCACCTAAGAAAATCATCCACTTGAAGTATGCAACAATGGACACAGAAAAACACCAGCTTTGCAGGTAAACCACCAAGAACAGGAAGAACCCATTTTTATGCTCCTTCAGAGCAAATACCAGAGAGAAGAGTTACCAGAAATCAGATTGAAGAACCGAAACGCCTGACAACACAGTAGTTCACAAGGCCAAAACTTGTGGGAAGAGACAAAGAAGTGAATCCGAGACTCACGTGAAAGGGAGTGATATCGTTTTCCTTGTTGCTCTGCTCGACTTGTTCGGCTCCGACGAAAAGGAAAGAAAATGGTGAACCGGTAAAGGGAATTAGGCTTATAGGCTGAAACTTTGTAACTTTACTTCTTTTTTTTTTTTCAGTTCAGTTTGTGTTTTTAAAAATTATTATTTAGTACCTTTTATTATAATATTAAATTATTTAAATAAAATATTCTTAAAAATTGCATATTATTACACTTTTTAGACTACCTTTATGAAATTTATATTAGTTTTTTTTGTTACTTTTTTTTATTTATGTTTTTATTGTTAGTTTGTTACTCTTATTATGATATTGTATAACCATTCTTCATATTATTTTTATTTAAAATAATACAATATTACGATTTTAAAATTATAAAATGAATCTCGGAGGCGGGCGGCAGGTTTGGATGATTTTTTCGGAATCAAATCTTTTACGGATGTGACGGGCGGGGATTGAACCGATGGATTCACAATCCTATGCCTTGATTGGCTACATCCGCCTTTACCCTTCCCTCGCATCCTTTCTGAACCGGCTATTAAAGGTCATAATTATATTATAGAATAATAAATAATAATTTTAAATATAATCATTAAAATAAAAATCAAAGTACTAAAATTCTTCAATTAAGTCCAAATGAAAACTCAATTAACAAAGGCTTGAAAGTTCTAATAGACGCTATCAAAATTGATAAAACAACTCAATGTTCTTTGTTGACAAATATCTTAAAAAGAAACATCACTACCTAAGTAACATAAACAACAAAAAAGAATCAAAATGATACTCCATGAGATTAGGCATAGAATGGATGCATATACGGCATCCATAGATTGAAAAGACACAAAATTTAAAGACGGAAAATTCAATCTTGTACTTAGAAAAGGTTTCATAGAAGAGAAAGAAAGAGTGAATGATGTAAGGAGGGGGGGACAGAAACCTTAGAGCAAAGAGGGCAGAACTCGACTGAAAGATGAATGCTTTGCAAAACCCTAAATTCCTAGATTTTCTTTGGGCCAAATACTGTTTGAGCCCATTTTTAACTTCTTAGCATTGGCAGTAGTAGCTCATCATTAAACCTAGAGTCAGTCTATGACTTATTTTTAAAATCCAAGTCCTTTTTATTGAAAAAACAATCGTTTTAAAAAAATGGAGGGAGGAAAGAATAACTAACAGTAACGTTGGGTTTTGGGATGCGTAGTACGAGGATGGTTACTGAGACATCAAAACTTGGTGCCATTCACAATCTCTTGCAAGGCTGTAATAATCTGAAGAGGCTTCACAAGAAAATCCACGCCAACGTTGTCGTCAATGGCCTCCAACACCACTCTTCCATTTCCGACAAACTTATCTATTTCTGTGCTGTCTCTGTCGCAGGTTCTTTGTCCTACGCGGAACTCCTCTTCGGACATGTTCAAACCCCACAAACCCAGACTTGGAACTCCATGATCAGAGGATTTTTACAGAGCTCTATTCCTTTCCAAACCCTTGGCTTCTATAATAGGATGCTCTTTTTTTCTCTCTCAAAACCGGATACTTTCGCTTTCAGCTTTGTTCTCAAGGCCTGCAAGAAAGTTAAGGCCTTGACGAAATGCGAGGAGGTTCATGGGTGTGTGATTAGAAGTGGGTACGAGAATGACGTTGTTGTGGGTACTGCTCTTGTGAAGTGATATGCGGGAAATGAGTGTGTTGGGATCTGGTTCTGCCGGATTCTGGCGGAACTGTACGTTGTCGTTTAGATCCATGTGTTGCCTGCTTCCCGTGTTGACCTTGTCGCTGAGATTCCTGCAAAACAAAGAAGGCACGTCGGGGGTTGTGTCCCGATTAGCCCCTCCGACGCTCAAGTTAGTC
>JANZLC010000005.1:6028324-6043425 GCA_026413385.1 Erythroxylum gracilipes | reverse complement strand
ATCACTTCCATAACAATTCTACACCAATAAGCATCCAATTTAATCAATAAATCACCCACAATTTAATCAAGACCTCCACTTGACCAATTGTCCACAAAAATGGCAGCAACCTATACTCACTCATCCATCCTTTCCTACACTCATCTAGCATCATTTAATTCACTCTAAACCATTTCAAACATCTACTTAAATTCATTAAATCTTACCTCATCAATCATCAATTAAACAAACCAATTTCATACCCATCTATACCAACACAATTTTCATGCAATTAGGTTCACAACCATCACAAATAATGCATTTAATTAACAATTCATACCATAAAACATAATTCTTACCTAATGTAGCTTCAAAACTTCCAATCTTCCAAACTTGTCACAACTCTCTACCTCCCACCATAATACAGGATCATCATCACTTCAAGGAGGGCTAGGTTAGGTTTTTAGAAACAAGATGAAGAGATAGCAAAGATCTTGAAGTGGCTAGTGTTGAATAGTAGCAAAAAAATCACATGGAGAGTGAGGGTGTCAAAGTCGTGAATGGAGAAAGAAAGAAGAAGAGAGTATAAGATGAAAGATAATGAAAATAACCTTGTTATTCTAAAGTTTCATGGGTTTAACATAGAAATTCAATGCTTAAAGAGTGTCGAGACACTTAACCACAAAAAGGACTAAAATAACATCTTTTATTTTGACTTAATAAAAATTAATCTCTAATTCATTTGTCACTCAATTTTTTTAATCCAATTGTCACCCAAAATCCCAATGACTCAAATCAATAATTCCTAAAATCATGTATCTCATTTCCAGTGCCATTGGACAGTAATTTCTACTACCGGTAAACAATTAGTCTGCCACTTGGCATTTTTCCTAGTCCAAAAAAGTACCTCGAAAATTTCAAAAAAATTTCTAAAATTCTCCAAAAATTCAAAACTCACAAAGACCCTCTCCAATCACTTTTTCAAACACAAATATCACATTTTTCATAATAATCACATTTATGATCAAATATACCAGAAAATGTCATGAATGCATATACAGTCATTTTCATGTGCAAAATTTACTATTCACATGTAAGTATATGCATGAATATGCCAATACAATTTTAAACACTCATAACCCGTGCCAAATGACTATTCTACCATTCCCATCAGTGATGGGATGTTACAAGAGGTCTGCTGACTAATGAAATCTATCTATGGACTCAAACAGGAGGGAAGACAATGGCACAAAGAGCTGACCACAAAACTAAAGGGTTTAGGTTTCAACAAAACTGAAGTAGACCATTGCCTATACACTAAAGGCCAGGACAACAATTTTATCGCCCTCATTATCTACGTGGATGACATTCTCATCACAGGCACAAAGGAAGAAAACTTAAGCAACATCAAGGATGCCCTACATAGAGAATTCACCATCAAAAACTTAGGATATGCTAAGTTCTTCCTAAGTGTCGAAATAGCTAGATCGGACAAAGGGATGCTACTCAGCCAAAGCAAATACATAAGGGACGTCTTACAAGAAACAAACCTACTAGATTGTAAGCCATGCATCACACCCATAGTTCCAGGAAGGAAACTTACCACTGATGAAGGCGAATTGCTCACAGATCCAAAACTCTACTGAAGAATTGTCGATCGACTACAATATTTGAGCTTCACCCGACTCGACCTTACCTACATCACACAACAACTCAATCAATTCATGAAATTGCCAAGAGAGCCCCACTAGAAAGCAGTCATACACGTCCTCAAATATCTCAAAGGAACACAACATCAAGGCCTATTCTACTCATCCAACTCAACCCTACAACTCACCGCTTACTCCGACGCAAGCTGGGCCAGCTGCGTGTTCAGCCGACGCTCCCTAACTGGCTTTTGTGTGTTCCTCGGACAATCTCCCATATCATGAAAAACAAAGAAACAAACGACTGTTAGTAGATCCACGACAGAGGCAGAATACCGAAGCCTAGCTTCAACTACATGTGAATTAAAATGGGTTGTGCAATTACTCCGATGTTTTCAAGTCGAAAGCAGAGGGGCCATACCTCTATACTGCGACAATCAAGCGGCAATTTACATCTCAAAGAACCCCGTTTTCCACGAAAGGACCAAGCACTTGGAGATCGACCTCAATCTCGTACGCGACGCAGTGAACTTGGGTTTTTTAGATCTCCAGCATATCCAAAGCAAACACCAACTCGCGGATTTGTTCACGAAGCCCCTCACCGCACAAGTCTTTGAAGATCTAACTCTCAAGTGCGGATCTATCTACCTTCCAGAAGCTCCGACTTGAAGGGGGGTGATAAGATTCTCGGGTCACCCAAGAATAACCCTACCCGAAGGTGAAGTGGGCTGGAGAATAAATGGGGTAAGATAACTGGAGAATGAGACAAGAGAAAGGGAGTGCGCTGACCCAACCCAATTATAAACTCACCCACACATAAATAAACTCGGACCAATCATGCAAGGACCACTTAATTTTTATTCTTTTGTCTTCTTGTACATAGCACTAGAAGTTTCCACTAGCTGGCAATTCTGTTACACATCCCCGCACAACCTCTGTAGCAAATAAGATGTCCCATGTACAACATAAATACCCTCTCCCTGTACAGATCAAAGTTATAACGAAATACAATTTTCTTCATCAAAGAAAACTTTCTTTACAAAATGTAATATCCGTACTCAATGAGGATTAGTAGCTTCATAAGCCTTTTTTAATTGTACATGCGTGGAGACAACAACTTGTAGGAGTTTGACCAAGACACGGTAAATAGTAAGCACATGTAAGCTACAGAACGAGCATATCTACTGTTAATGTTGATGAAACAGCAGGCGCACGCAGACATATTTAAGAACAAACCTTCGACAAAAGCATGGTGGAGTTTGTCCATATCCCACTCAAAGGCATTGTATTTTCACGATAGTTAAGTGGTCAATAATATTCTGTTTTAACTGCTTATTTAAGCCCACTCTTAAGCATATACTATATAACTCTTCTCATTAACCAAATATTATGCAAGGTTTGGCTTGGGCAGAGATACAGTTCGCATTCATCTTTACCTTTCTTGAAATGGGTTTGGACTTGATGGGGGTGAAGAAACCAAAACTAAATGCTCCCAAGTCCGACCAAATCTTGCTGGGAAACAGAAGTAAAAATAGCCATCCTCAATTCCAAAGGTTGGACATAACTTAAAAGTGGCTAGGTGAATTAATATGGTGCATAAAATAGTTCCAACATCATATTTAGAGGGGGAAGAAATTTCTCTGAACTCTTAAGCATTGGTCCGTAACATATGAAGTCAATTTAACTGTATGCAAACACATCGAATTAATATGATAATTATCATTAAAAAAAATATATTCCGACAAGGTTCTGTTCTCTCTAAACCTGTTCGTTAAAAACTAAAAAGAAAAAAGAAACATAAAGCATAAAAAGAGTAGTGGGGATCGCAGATTAGCCACTTTAAATGAGTTGGGTCAAGAAGAGAGTATGAACCATAAATACATGATCGCATATAAGGCAGAATCAGTACCACCTATTGTTATTCATAATTTAGACGTAGCACTTCTTGAAAAGAAAAGGGTTCCAACTTTGCAACGTTTATTGTGGTCGATTTCAATCCATTGGTACATATAAGCCATAGAACATGCAGTAAATAATGATGACATATGTGATGATGAACAAATATATATTGGTCTACCGCCATATACATCCTATCGTCTCTAGTTTACCACAGTCTATATGTCGGCCATTGCCATACTTAGATGCCCTCATATGCTATGTGGTCGATCCGTCTGCATCAAGAATGTGAAAGTGGCCCAGAAAGAACTATCATATTCAATCTGTAGTTTCTCAGTTTGTCTTGAACTGATTAAATCAAATTTAAGCTGAAAATAATAATAATTAGATTCATAGTAAAGCTTTTAAATATGAATTAATAATAATACAAGGGAAAATTTTTAAAGATAAACATAAGGAGAATTTTTATGAATAGGATCGTAAATTTTTTCTAACAAAAAGATTGAAGCATGAAATGAGGATTAGTCAAATGTGTGTGGAAATGAGTCAAATGACATGATGAGCCATTTTCCAGGTCCATCTTCGCCATAAAAAGAAAAGGAAGAATGTGAATGAAAACGTAAGATATAAAGGTCATGATTGCTTGCTGTAGAACTGTCAAACTGTATTATTCATCAGGTTCATGAACATTGTGTATATACAGTCCCCGATGAGCCTCATCTGTTCATCCTTTAAGCTTTTATTCTCATTCCATTCTTTACTGTTAGTTTCAGATCATTGACGTCTGAGACTGTGACCCTTCAAATGCTATACAAAGCCCACAAGCCACTGTCTGCTCTGCCTCCTGAAGCACTCTTTCTATCATGAAGTAAGCGTTCTGTATATGACAGACACTAATCAATTATTCTCCAAACTCACCTTTTTGGGTGTGCTAAGAACAGATCAATATAACTCTTCTAGAACAGCACAACAACTTTTAGTTAATCTCCTCCAAAAAAAAACTTTTAGTCAAGTCTCGAAAATTCAGCAAGAACCAGAAGCCTAGCAGCTTATGATAGTTTTTACTTTTTAATAATTCTTCATCACCCTCAAGTAGTAGTTTTAGCTACCATGATTGTGTCACTTTAGTTCCCCATATGAATTACAGATGGGCATCTGCTTAAAGAATCATGCAATTATCTTTGACTGTAATGATGTTTAGATGAGTTTCTTATTGTTCTTTAATTGTTTATTAATTTGCTAAGAAAAGATTCCTGGTATACTATACAATAATCAACATTTTTAATATTGACTGTAACAACATCATTAGGGCATTAATGCTTTCTTTGGGTTTTTATATTAGTGTAATGCTTTAACAATCACAAACTGTAGGCTTTTTTCATGTCTCTTGTAATCTAACTTTATTAAGCTTGGTAGGAGAATATTTCAGTTTTGTGAACATTTGTTGCAATTGACTTGACATAGTTTGTGGGAAGAAACAAAAACAGGGAGAAAAAGGAATAGGGAAGGAAAAAGTCATTGACTAATTTGTATGTCTTTAACAAATTGATTATATCAACAAAGCTCGTTCAGTTTTTAGTGTCCTTTTTTATTGTATTTATAATTTTAGATTGCAATTTATAATTGTAATTGTGATTATAATATTGTAACTATGGATTAAACCATTGCTTATTTTTTGTAATTATATCTGTACCATTTAGGATTGTCATAATGTAATTTCTAATCTACAACTGAAAAGGTTGATCCTAGTTTAAGTAGGTTTAGAATGCAAATCCTGTATATACGAGACTGATCAATTCTCCACAACAATTGCAAACATCAACCACGAGAAAAGGCCAAAACTATACTAGAATGATGTTTTGAAGAGACTTGATAGACTGGTCTAATAACTCTTTTACTCTCCATAATTGAGTGAAGGGCATTTGAGTATTAAGACCAATGTCTCCTGTTGAAGGCATCTTTTCCTAAGTTCCAAATACACAGACTTTCTTACTAATGTGCCACCCCTCCACTTGAAAAGCTCTACCGACCTCACCTGCTTTTCCCATCTCCAGCAGTTCCAGCCATTAATCTCTCTTCTCTGTCCCAGTCTTTAATTATTCATCGGGATTCTCTCAAGTCAACTTCTCTTCACTCTCTTATGTAATATAAATAGTGCATCTTTCACTTCCTTCAAAGCATAGAGATAAAAACAAGTCCTCTGGTTGATCACTACAACGTTTTCCTTTTTCTAGTTGTTTTTCTTGCATCAGATTACTGATGGACAATAATGAAGAGGTACCATCAGCTCCTTCAACTCCTGCAACACCAGGGACTCCTGGTGCTCCTCTATTTGGTGGGTTTAAGGGTGAGAGAGGGGGTTGGCATGCCAGAAAATCCCTCCTTAAAAGCTGCAAATGCTTCAGTGTTGAAGAATGGGCTATGGAAGAAGGAAGGCCGCCTCCGGTCTCTTGCTCTTTGCCCCCTCCTAATATTTCTCTTGCAAGAAAGGTGCGTGAGTTTTTTTTTTTTTTCTTATTTCGTTTGTCATTATTGTTAGATTCAACTTACAAGTTACAATATGGGAGCTTCTTTAGTCTTTTCAGACGCCAAAACCAATGTGGTCATGTTATTAACTGACTCATGTGACTGACTGACTGTTTTTTTATGGTGTAAATGCCCAATGCAGGTGGGGGCTGAATTCATAGGCACCCTCGTTCTAATATTTGCCGGGACAGCGACAGCAATAGTGAACCAAAAAACACAAGGCTCAGAAACACTCCTAGGGCTTGCTGGCTCCGCAGGACTCGCTGTTATGATCGTCATCTTGTCCACAGGCCACATCTCCGGAGCCCATCTCAATCCATCTGTCACTATTGCTTTTGCTGCGTTGAAACACTTTCCTTGGAAACACGTAAGTAACTAATAACATATATACGTTCATGTTAATTCCTCACATCCTATCTTATATGTTCTTGCATGATATGGTTAAAGTTAATTTTATGCATAGGTACCGGTGTACATTGGAGCACAGGTGTTGGCATCTTTATGTGCAGCGTTTGCTTTGAAGGGTATATTTCATCCAATAATGGGGGGAGGAGTGACTGTGCCTTCAGGAGGATACGGTCAAGCCTTTGCTTTAGAGTTTATTATTAGCTTTAATCTCATGTTTGTTGTCACAGCAGTTGCCACCGACACTAGAGCTGTAAGTACTTTTTATTTCATCTTTTCAAGACCAATCCTTCTCATAAAATCTACGCCATCTGTTACGTGACAACTTGCAGAAAAAATATACGAATTACCACTAGCTTACAGTTAAAATGTCTTCTTAAAATTTGTCTAGGGTTCAAGTTCATCTTCTCTTCATCTTAAGTGCAGTTGAAATGAACAAAACATTTTGATGTGCATTATTGTTAACTGAAGAGAAGTGAAGAAGAGTATTTGACTGAACCTGTGTAAAGCTAATTAATGTTCCAGGGCAAATTTCCTGAAGACTCTTTTTTTAAAACAAGGAACATCAGTCCTACAAGAGTTTTTTATCGACAAACCTGTCAGACAAGAGTCAATGGAGATGTCGGCAAACATAAGCAATTTTGTATGTTTTGGATCCATAAAGACAAGGGTCCGTTTTCCTTGGATCAAGATCAAGTTGTGCAAGTTACCCTTTTTGACAAATAAAAAACAAGAGGACTAGCCAACATCTCATGCTCTCTCTCTTGTGCTCAATATGGGTATTTTAGTTTCCTTATCATCTGAACCATAGACAATGGCTTGTCCACTAGTGTTATAATGTTAAGGTAAGGACACGGTTGCATTTGCATGTGGTAGTTTGTCTTTCTCGGTTCCAAGTAAGAGAAGCAAACACATGAGTCTAAGTTGTATTCCTTTTCATGTCCTTTGTGCCTGTCATGTGCACATAACACGAGAAAGAGTAAAAAGCTTTTTGCTTGTTTTTTCACCAAACTACAAAACCAACCCTTTATCTCTTCAAGCACGTATCCTTCTCCTTTCCAGGAAAGCACTCATAAAGCTCAAATCTTTTTCCATTTGAGATGCACATGCCTATCTACCATGCACGTTGGTCGATCCGAACTTCGATTCTCCGTCACCACTTATCATTAACTTTCGAAGTTCCCGGCCTGAAGGTTTTAGTGCAATAAGGTCAAAAGCTTGGACCAATACTATAAAGTTTTTTTTTTTTGGCTGTTCGTATTATTGACACCTGAGTAGTTTGAAATTGGTCGCATCATTTAACAGTTCTGGATGAAGAGATGCCTTGATCTTCAGGGCTTATCTTGGTAATGGAAAGAAATTTCTTTCTCCTCACCTCCAGTGCTAGAATAAGAGTAGAGGTGGAGAACAGAGTTTAGGAAAAATTGGTCCCAACAGTAACTTATATATGAGACGTTTGGGTATTTTAAGGTTCAATAATGAAGGTATGTACTGCAACATCACACTCCGCAATTTTTGATCACTTAGTTCATTGGCATGTGAAGGTGGGGGAGCTGGCCGGAATTGCTGTGGGGGCCACTGTCATGCTCAACATACTCATTGCCGGGTGCGTTGCTCTCATAGATCACCGGTGGTCATATGTTCAGTCTTTTAAGTTTTAACTTACGCATATGCGTAAATTTTCCATGATACAAGCTAGAAATCCTTCATTTCCTTGACTTGAGCAAACAAAAGTGAGAGAAAACCAACCATATGTCTACATGTTCGGACCAATTGTTATCAGAGCCCCATAAAACTCGATTGATGAGAGAAAAGTATAAGAATATAATTAGTATCTTGCAATTTGTGATACAGAGAAACAACAGGTGGATCCATGAACCCGGTGAGAACATTGGGACCAGCCATAGCTGCAAATAACTATAAAGCAATATGGATTTACCTCACTGCCCCAATCCTCGGGGCATTGTGTGGAGCAGGGACTTACACTGCTGTCAAGCTGCCGGAGGAAGAGAACAGTGAAAAGCCTTCAACGACAAGGAGCTTCGGAAGGTGATAGATCAGGACCAGACCACCCACAGCTCTTCATAGAGAATCTCAGTACTCTGCTATATTAAAGTGCAGATCAAAGAACAACATGGAAGTACTGCAAATTGAGTCCTTAGGTATATATAGACAATAGAAGTTGATGTGTCGTCTTTATGAATAATTGATGAATGGAGCATTGGTCTGTCTGCCCGTATATAGTGAAATTACGCAACACATTGGCTCTCTGAAAGGTAATTTCATGCTTCTAAAGATCATCATTTGGCCTCTTTCTTTCTCTTTCATCCACGCCCACAATTGCAATCTGATCGTAACACGGTTGCAGTATGTTCTTCTTGGTTGTTCCTTCTTGCATAATATTAAAGCTTGAAATCCATGAAAAACTCAAAAAATGTGCTCGGATCCCATGCCACTGAAATAATTGAAATCAGATGGAGCTTCTAAGATTTTCCTTAGAGCTAAACCGACGGCCATAGTATATATATTGGAGTTTTCTAGTGCACTGAATTTCTAACCATGTCAAAAACAATCGTCTAGTCCTGTCAAGAACCTGTAGTACTTTCCAGTACAACGTGTGAGTACTGTAGTTATCAACAAAAACATGAATCTCATATCTCAATTCTCAAGCCCTTTTCCATTCTTCAAGTACCTTAATGTAGTGGATTAACAAGAACCATTGTTGTAAATTATGATCCTACAACAGCCAAGAGAACAATAAAACATTATCAGGAGTCTCATTAAACAATCAGCTATCCTATTAATTCTAACAAAGGTTAAGAGTAGAGGTCAATTTCCCTTAACTAATGCATATAGTAAGGCAAAACAACACTTCGTTTCTACTGAGACAGACAAGATGCCAACTAAATTGTAATAGAACAACACAAACAGAAATCTTATCAGCTTGCAGTTTTGGAAAGCATCTTTGAAGAAGCCAAATTCGTCAACTTCTGCTCGTCTTTCTTTCTTTTTTTTGCTTTTCCTCTATTGCTGTATTCATGGATAACAAGAGACTTTGAGATGTCCTAATACCTGACTTCTTCAAAACTTCAATGCTTCTTCAAATGCTTGCTATTCTGTCCTATCTATAAGAAACACAAACGAGTTAAGTAATTGAACCTCCATAATCAACAGAGTAGATTACAAACCATGATCATTTCAAAGATCTATATTAATCGTCAGTAACTGAACATCTAAATAATTGGCCATTTCAAGGAATCTGGGTTCTACATAGAACATAGAAAGATAATCTACACGGTGATGAATAAGATCAAAACATAGTAAGAAAAAAACATAGCAAAGGCAGTTGGAATTCTAAAGTTAAATCATTTGTTTGTCATCTAACATCAGAAAACTACCCTCAGCTACTCAATTAGGCACCTTCACGCTCAAAGAATGGAGAATCCTAAAACCCAAAACTTCAACTTTACAAGTTCAAACATTCCACTTCAAAAGACCGATACCCATCCACAAAATACCAAAGACCCAGAACGGAACCACCAGAATAAAACTCTCAAACGGGCAAAACCCGCCTGGTCTGACCCGAATTGGAGTCCTTATCAACCCATCTCTTCCAAACCGACAGAACAAACGCAGCGATCAAGACACCGAGAAGATCCGCGGCGGCGTCTTTGGAAGACGCGCCGGCTGACGGGAAGATGCCTAAGTGATCGGCGGCCTCTTTTGCGGCTCCAGCGGCGAGAGAGATGACAGATCCGACCCCAATCGAGTGACGGCGGATAAACGGGTAGCGAGTGAAGGAGGCGAGTGCAGAAGAGATGAGTGTTATAGAGAGACAAAACATAACGTGGTAGAGCTTGTCTCTGGCCAACCATGGGTCTTCATCGTCGTTAGTCATCGTCGTAAGTTTGTCCTCTTCAAGGTCCCAGGAGTTGGGAGCTACCCAACTCCAACTAGGACCAGGACAATGCACGGTTGTGTTTAAGGTTCACTTGAGCCCATTACAATTCAGTTATTCGCTTTTGGAATTTGTAGCAAATTAGGCCCAAAGATTTGGTTTGGAGCAGTTTAAGAGCTTTGCCTGAATTAGGTCTGCCAGTTAGGGTCTAACTTCGTTAGCAACAGTTATACCGACCAGAACATCCTTAACAACAAATCGAGTCTTCAACTATAATGTTCTGAATATCGATGGGATACCAATTTGAGAGGAACTTCGTTTTGTGGAATAATTAAATGAAAGTAGCAAAAATTTTATCTAGAAATCAAATCCTTCGTAATTAGAAAAGACAAAACTTGGCATCTCATGAAGCCTAGTGGGTAGGGATGACATCTAAGTTCGGAACTAACCGATCCGGTCCGAGGTTAACGAGTCAAGTCTGGATTGATTGGTTTCGGACTATACTAATGAAAAATTATCGAGACTTGGACTCGAACTCAGGCCACAGAGCTAAAGCTCAGCTCGAGGCCTTATATGTTTTAGAATATATTTTTGTGTTTTTGACAAAGTAAAATCACGTTGTTTTAGTTTATATTATTATGTGTCGTTTTCCTTGACCTTTCCTCTCTCTCTTGCGTAGTTTTCTTTCTATACCTTTAGACTTAAATTTCTCTCTCTCTCTCAGACTAGTTTGAGATCGGTGTTGACCTGCTGCCCACTTCACCTTCCTCTGCATCCTTCGCCTTCCTATTCTAATCTTTACACTCCCTCCCACCACCCCTTCATCACACCGCCTTGCTGCCTCACTTCTTTACTGCCCTGCCGTCATCTTTTTTTTCTTCTTCACCACTGACCCACCAAGGTAAAGTTCTTTCATCGTATTCTGGTTTTGAATTTTTTGATTGAAGATTGAATTTGTGAAATACTGAAAATTTTGAGATTGTTGTCATTTGGAGAGTAGGCTTACACGGTCACATACATAGGCGTTTGTATATGGCCATGTAAGTGACTATGAACTTTCAAGAAATTACATGGTCTTACACACACCTATGTAAGTATGATTAAGTAACATACATGGTCATATATATGTCTGTGTAAGTGACATACAAGGTTATATACACGTTCGTATAAGTGACCGTGTAAGTTTGCACAAAAACGTCACAATAACTTACATGGTCATATGCATGCCCGTTTATGTGACCATGTAACATGTTGTGTGTTGTGTAACATGATCTTAATAACTTCGTATATGTGACTGTGTAAGTCACTGATAAACTTTAAATCCATTATTATGATTTATGATCTCCTATTCTCTCCCATGTTTATGAATTATCAATTATGATTATAAATAACATATATATTTATATGTTGATTGCTTCAAATGGTGAGCATATTCCTTCAGTGGAGAGTTGTAATTCGGTACCAGAGACAGAAGTGATAATTTCTAACCCTATACCAAGTGAGAATATAAGTTCAAGTCAATTAAAAAGTGAAGTTTGGAATCACTTCAATAAGACTAAATCAATTGACGAAGTAGAAAAAAGCCAAATGTAAGTATTGTCACAAGATGTCGGCTGAGAGTTTAAAAGATGAGCCTCTTATTTAAAGAGACATATGGATTTGTATAATAAAAAGAATATCGTATCAAGAGGTTAAACATTTTTTATGCCTAACCTTATGAGAGGGAAGAATGAAATGACTGCAACATCTTATGACAACAATAAATCAAGATTTTTTTTATTGTTTCTATGGTAATTGGTATTGAACATCCATTATTTATAGTTGATACCAAAAGATTTACGATGTGTTGTAACTCACTCCAACCAACCTTCAAGGTTCCAACTCAGAATACTTTAAATAAGGACATTATAAAGATATACAAGGATAAGAAGAAAGAAATTTTAAGAACATTGTTGAGCATTGAAGGATGAATTACTGTTACAACAAACATATGGGTTGTCGATAATCAAAAGAAGAATTATATAATGGTGATGACATATTATGTTGACAATAGCTAGACTCTACGAAATAAGCTTTTAAGGTAATTTATATTCTTTAATATTATTATCATTTACTTTTTGATTATGTTATGATTGATGTTGGTCATATTTGTACATGATAGGTTCATTTATGTGCCGACACCTCATACAAGTGATAAGTTGACAAGCATTTTGAGAGACTATTTGATAGATTGGAATGTCGACACCAAATTGTCCACCATAATAGTCGATAATTGTAGTATGAATGATGTTATGATTGAAAAGCTAAATAATAAGATATATGTTGGGAGCTTGTTGATTGATGGAAGGTTATTCCATATACGTTGTTTTATACATATTTTGAATTTGATTATGAAGGATAGGCTGTAAATGATAAAGGAAGAAATAGATTCGATTCGGAATAGTGTAATATATTAGAGTGCAACACCTAAAGAGTTGAGAAATTTGAAAAAACTTCACGACTAATATGTATTTTAAGTATGAAGAAGTTGGTTTTAGATTGTCCAACCAGATGGAATTCCACCTTCAAGATGTTGGAGTCGACAATCCAATATGTTGAGATATTTACTAGACTGAGACAAAAAGATACTTAGTACACTTGCATGCCTACAGAAGACCAAAGAGAGTTAGCTAGAGAACTTTGGGCAAAGTTAGAATTATTTTATATTGTGACTGAATTGTTCTTAAAAACAAAATATCTAACTTCACATTGTTGCTTTAACGCTACTTACAATCTTGTCTTAGTTACTTATATGAGAACATAATACAAAAAAGGTAATTTTTATTATTACCATAGTTTCATGCATTATTCAATGGTGGTTGAATATAGTATATGCATAAATATGAAGAGTATTACCGTGATGGGACATTTAAGATGCACTACTTAAATAAACAATCATTAAGTGTTTGGTTGATGAGATCAAGTTGGCATTTTGGGTTCTCCAAAGATGTGATTAATCATTCATATATTTAAGAAATTTTATTTAACAATGGAATATTGACTTTAAACATTATCGGTCTTTTTTTAATGCTTCATTTCAAATAAATAAAATGCTTTAGATAGTTAACTCTATCAAATAGTTTTTATTGATGTTTTATACTATTATTGAAAGTGGTGGATGAAAGGAAAAAGAGGGAAAAGAAAAAGGAAAGAGAAAAGAAAGGGAGAGAAAGGGAGAGAAACAGAGGGAATGAGAGGGGAATAGAAGAAGAATAGAGAGGAATCGAGATAATTTGGCAGAGTAGAGAGAAAGGGAAAATGCAATAGGATTATCATTAATTGTCAAAAACATACAATAGCCATTTGGGGACTGTTATTTATAGTTATTCATAACACCCTCCAATTGACAACTTCCATCCACTACAAGTACATATTTTCGTATCAATACCCCCCGCCCCCAAGAACCCTTGCCCTCAGGGGTTTGAGACAGAAAATTGAGGAAATTACTATTGGAAATGAAATAGTGGAACCCATGAGGCCTCTTCATCTAGCAACCCTCTCCATTGCACCAATATTGCTGTAATTATTTGCCCTTTCCTCCTGCCGATCCTTTTATTCAAAATCTTCTTATGAATATGATTATCAGGAGCTATAGGCCATTCCATAGGAGGATGTCTAGGCTTTACTGAAGGATCAAGACATAACTTCAGCAAAGAGACATGGAAAGTAGGAGGTATCTTTGAATTTGGAGGTAGTTCTATCCTATAAGCAACTTCCCCCACTCTTTCCAATACCTGGTAATGTCCAAAATACCTTGGAGCCAACTTTTGTGAGCTTCAAATAGCTGCAGAAATCTATCTATAAGGCTGTAATTTTAAAAAGACCCACTACCCCACTTTAAAATTACAATCATTCCTCTTCGCGTCAGCTTTTTTGCTTCATTATATTTACTACTCTATGCAAATGGTGTTTAAGTACGGTAAGCATGTGTTCCTTAGCAGTAAAATTCTTGTCTACAACTTCTAGAACAGAATCTCTTAGGAGATAGGGAATATGCAACTGAGGTTTTTGTCCATACAGCAGCTCATAAGGGGTAGCTTGAGTTGTTGTATGAAATGAGGTATTATACCACCACTCAGTTGTAGGCATCCACTTACTCTACTCCTTAGGATTCTCCCAACACATGCATCTCAAGTAGGTATCTAGGTAACAATTCAGAACCTCATATTGACCATCCGTTTAGGGATGATAAGTAGAAGATTGTTTCTGTTTAACACCCAAAATATGCAGAAACTCCTCCCAAAAATTACTGACTAAGATTCGGCCTCTATCATTTATTATTTCTATGGGAGCACCATGTAACCTGTAGCTGTGATCCAAGAAGTTTTGAGCAAGCATAGAGGCTGTATAAAGATGAGAAAGAGATAAGAAATGAGCATATTTACTCATTGTATCAATAACAACCCAGTGTAACATCCCGTTTCCATCCAAAGGGTTAGACCCCTAAACATTTGGTATATGGGTAATATGGGAGATTGATTGGTTGATTGGTTACTGGAAATAGACAATTACTGTCCAATGGTACTGAAAGGAGATACATGACTGAAAATGAATGAATTGGGTGACACTTGGATTATAAAATTGGGTGACAAATTGCATGATAAATGAAGTAGAGATAAGGGATGTCTCTAATCCTTTCATGGCAAGTGTCATGACATGTGTCATGATACTCATTGTGAGCATTAAATGCTCGTATAAACCCACGACACCTT
>JANZLC010000005.1:5994762-6013796 GCA_026413385.1 Erythroxylum gracilipes | reverse complement strand
TGAAACTACAACTAGGAACATTTAGGAATAATACTTAAGTGTATATTGAATCTCATAATTATGATCTCATCATAATTGCAATTACACAGTAATTATTCCAAGGATTTTATCTTTATGAATAATAATTAAATTAATGACAAAAATATAAAGATAAAGAATACCTTGTATTAATAAATAATAATGTCATACAATACAACCAAAATAAATTGGCTGTTAGGGCATAAACTAACACTTCGATCTATGAAGAATTCGATAACTATGGTGTTCTAAAAGTCTCCATATCTGGAGATACGATGGTCTTGCCTTGTGAGAGGTTTTTGTTGGAGTGTATTTTCATCCTTTTCTCTTACTACTATTTTTCGTTGATGGCTATAATCTTTGAAGTCGGAGATTTTCTCTAAGTTCAGATGTTTGAGGAGTTTGCATTACCCCTTGTAAAAGGTAAGGGTGGAAATTTCATCTCATCAGGTTTCTTTAGATTCAAGTTGGCCTTATTATCTGCTTTTTCCATACTGCAGAGGAAGTAGCTTTGACAGGTAAAAGAAGGAAAGAAAGAGTTGTTACTAAGAACGAAAATGGTTAAAGGCAGGATTTGAAGGGAGTAAGTTAATTTCAGAAATGCCCTTAAGGTTAGCGCAGACGAATGGGTATTCGAGCAAGAAACAAGAAGAAAATATGGTGGGTAGGAGAAGGTTGAAGAGCAAAAAGCAAAAAGCAAAAAGCAATACACTGAGATGAGGACATAGACAAGTAACAATGAGGAATGGTGGTTTAAGGAATCCAGAAGGATAAGATGAGAGAGCATTGATGATTGAATGGGATGATGAATTAAAGAACTTTATAGCGGATAATGTTTTAACGTTTTTCCATGAGAATCTTTTTATAACTCAACAGAAAATTTGAGGATGTAAATGAAAATTCTTTTCGATAGGGTAAGAATAATCTTAGGAAGAACAAAAAACTCAACATTTTATATAAAAATTTGTATTGGTTTTATGTGATGATTTTATCAAATTAAAAACGAAAATAAAAAACTATATACCTTATAAATTTATTAAAATTTTATTGTAAATACAATTAAATCTATACATAAGTTAAGCTATGTTGGGCTGATTAATGTTTAATCTATATATTTTAAGATTTGCTAAACTTATACTCAAATCAACATATAAAATTGGTTTCATTTTAAAATTCATATTAGATTTTTAAAAAAAACTTTAAAATTTTAATCCAATTCATAAGCTCGTATCTTTCAAAAAAATTTCAGTAATTATCAAAATATAAATATAAATTGAATTGATCATTAAATAAAAATTAGATTTTAAAATAAAAACATGAATTATTACAATATTATAAATAAAATAAAATTATTAATTTATAATAATAATAATAATATCTACACATTATAATATTTATATAAATATTAATTATTCTAATCTAATTATTGAATGATAAATTATAGGTTATTTGTAAATATTTAATTTGGTACAAACTTTTAGCTTTTTATATAATCTAAATTTGATTATTAAAATTTTTACACTTAATCAAATTTGATCAATAAAATTGATTCTTAAAATTTAATCTTTAAAATTTCAAATTAATCTGCTATCGAACAAGATTATGCTATTTTGTGTAAGTCTTTTCCTATTCTATTAGTTATGTTAATACATCATTGAAGTTGGAATCAACAAGATTAAGGTGAAATGGAAGAAATTTAATTGTTTTAAAAATGTTTTTACTTTTAATTATATCTAATACCAAAATAATTTCCATTATATAAAAATTAATAAGTTAGAGAAATAATATTTTTATTAAAGAATCGTCCACTTAATAGGGGAGGACTTTTCAAGTATTAAAGGTTTTGAGACCAATTTTCTGATGATTTCTTAATTACCTTGAAATGTTAACGGTATGGTTTACATAATAATAATTATTATTATTTGAAGTAAGTCTATCATAGAACAATTTATCTAAAATATATAATTAATAATTTATTAAATAATTCATTTTAAATATGTAATCAATATTATTGAGTTTTGGATATCACACAAAAAAGAGGATGAATTGTGTGTGTTTATTTTTAACCTATTTGAAAATTAATAAATGAATTATCTATTCTAACGAGTTGTTGTGATAAATTTATATATGATAATCACATAAAAATTGCAATAATAATTAAATAGAGTAGAAAATGATAGACGAAATTAATTATAACAACTTGACCAAATAATTATTGACTGACATCCACTATCCGAGCTTCACTTGAAATTTTATTAACTTCTTCCTGCAATAGGTCTCTATACAATATCTTTTTTTTTCACAAGTGAAAATTAGGTTAAAAGGAATCTTAATAGTGCGCATCTCAAATAATTTCGCCAATTGTAACAACTATAACAATTGTGCAATCATATAACTCAATATATATATATATATATATATTCTCCAATCTCTTAGGCTCTTATATACTATCTAGCAGGCTTAAGATTTCTTCCACAACTCATATGTGGTCTATTTATATTCAAAACAATTTAAACTAGTCATTAAAAATAAAAACTAGTCATTACAGCAACTAGTAATAATAGCATTAGTCGATCATTCTACATATTGGTAAACCATACTCACTTGCATTGTCTTCGATATTAGACTTTTAACTATATTGGTTGACAATGTAAGTGAGTAGTTGGGCAATACATTTTGATATTTTGATCAAGATTAGACTTTTTAACTATATTGGTTGACTATGTCAGTGAGTAGTTGGGAATATACTTAAAACAAGTTTTGCCAAAATTTCACAAATTTTCAAGGATAAAAAACTACCTTTTTGGTAAAAACTTGATTTAAGATTGTTTTAAAAGTTTTACGAAACTTGTTTGAAGATCAAGAGTTTCTTTTTAACTATCAAAACAAATATCCTCTTAATTATAAAAGGATTTATCCATTATAACCTATATAAAACATATCAAGAAATGATTGAGTCCATAATTTATTAAAATGATCAAGATAAGGTTAAAAAAAGATTACATTATTTCTTTAAAGTTATGTTTGATTCCTGTTTTCTCTTAGTTCATTATTAGAATTATCTTGAAACTTTCTTAAATTACATATGTGCTCTAATTTGCTCATTTTCTTCTTTTAATTACTCAGTTAATTTTCACTCATTCTATCGTTCCATTGAACTTGATATTTCACATATTAGTTTATTAATATCACTAAGGATAACAATGTAAGTAGTAACATATTTTGTTATCATCATAACTATGGGTTCGAACCTCACTTAGTTTAACAATCTCTCCCTTTTTTATGATAACAAAATATTTGATGACATCGGAAAAGATAAATGATATTGGGCAAGTTCTTCCTATGCTAAAGCAATATATAATACATATTCCTCCCTAATTCATATAACATGAAATATGCAAGTTTCAATATCACCATTCTTTCTCCTTTTTTGTTAGCACTTAAAAGGTTATATAATATATACAAATATTTAAGCTTTAAAAGAAATAAATAACTTCTCTCTTTCCCTTTTCAAAAACTCTATATATAGGTAAAGAGAAATATTTATAAAATGAACAAACAATTCTTATAATTCTCATTTATCAATTTTAAAGACCAATCTATCTTTCTCCCCTGGGTACACACAAGAATAGTTTATCTCCTTAAATAAGTCAAATCAATAGGCTCAAATTGTTATTATTATGAAAGTAAGTGTACACTTTCTTTTATGTATCACCAATAGTTACCTTCTTTTCTTTCTCATTTAGTTCAATAATTGGTCTTTTGATACTAACACCTTACTTAACATTTGTGAGGGATTTTGGTAATTTCTCTTCTAAAATAAATTACTAAAGATACCATTTTTGTTCCTCGTTTAATAACAGTGGAGGTAATGCCAATTGTTGGTATTCATTTGATAGTTTAGTTTTAAAATCCTTTTCAACCTATACACAAGTGTGACATCTCTCATAATATAATTTAAAGTTTACGGATTATGTGAGTGTGATCTATAAAAATGTGACATATATACATTTTACGTTTTTATGAATGTATGAGTGATATAATGCTCTCTTTTAACTATGTGGGATAAAAGGAGTTTTTCTTGTATAATGAAAAGTATCTACGTATGAATTAGTAAATGACATGCTTCTTTCATAGATAGTTTAGTTTTTAAATCCTTTTCAACCTATACACAAATGTGACATCTCTCATAATATAATTTAAAGTTTATGGATTATGTGAGTGTAATCTATAAAAATGTGACATATATACATTTTACGTTTTAATGAATGTATGAGTGATATAATGCTCTCTTTTAAGTATGTGGGATAAAAGGAGTTTTTCTTGTATAATGAAAAGTATTTACGTATGAATTAGTAAATGACATGCTTCTTTCATAGAAATATGACCTAATACCAAATGAGAACATGGTCATACCTTTATGCACATAATGTAACCTATACTATGATAAAAAAAGGCCTATATGAATGAGGAGAATATCAAATATTTTTTTGTTTTGATCAGGCATGAAAATTATGTCTTATTTTATCTTATAAACTATGTCTTTTAGGTTTAGAATATGTTGATCCTGTGATGATCAATGCAAATGACTAGTTATAAACATGATTTTCCTTTATAAAAATTATCTTGGCATTAGGTTGTGTACTTTCATAAGTTTAACTAATTTCATATCTATCGCTATGTCTCTTTTAAGGTCCAAGCGTACTATCTAATTTTAACTTCTTATAATGGAGATATAAGGTCCAAGCGTACTATCTAATTTTAACTTCTTATAATGGACATAGATAATGATTATTTGAGAAAATTAATCTCCTTTTTTAATTTTTTATTCTCGTAATGATTATTGGGAAAACTAATAATGGTAACATTAGTCGATCATTCTACATATTGGTTGACTATTCTAACATAGTAATTGACCAACATGATCACATATTCATGGTACATGTTATCAAATCATATTGGTCAATTACTCACTTTTATTGATCTACTAGTGTACCTAAAAACTTAACTTTGGTTGACTACTAACTTATATTAGTTGACCAATGTACTTAAAAATAAGTTTTCCAAACTTTTCAAATTCTTTCAATGATAGAAACGAACTCTTTTGATAGAAACTTGACTCAAAACTATTTTAAAAGTTTTCCAAATGTTTATTTAAATATCAAAACGAATTTCTTTTTAATTATGAAAGAATTTATGCATTACGTCTTATATGTAAAGGATCATGCAATGATTGAGTATATATTTCATTGAAATGATAATATATCTTTATCCTTTGATTGCTCTTTTGGTTTAATTGGATTCTTAGTCCATTTTACTCTTCCATTGTACTTGATGTTTCACATTGTAGCTTATTAACATCATTAACGATAAAAACATGAATAGTAATATGTTTTGTTATCATCAAACCTTGAAATAAACATATCACTTAGTTTAACAAATCCTTATAAAGATTAGTGTACATTTAATTAACTATTGTAATTTCCTTATTGTTTTATAAAGATTTAATTGCATGACCATAAAAATTTTTCTATGTATCATAAATTTTTCTTTACATACAAGATTAGCTTAATCAATATTAGTCATAAAAAACACCAAAACAATGACTTCTAAACTTTTTTATTTTATAAATGAAAATTTATAATAAACACACTATATGTCTTTTAGTAACTTGCTCATCAGTGATTGCAATTGATTCATAAAAAATTAATTTCAATCTCTTACCATTATTAGATAAATATATATGTTTGAAAAACCATGTAAGTTCCATATATGCATTATTGTGTTAAATATTCTACTACTTGTTACCCATCTTTTGATTTATTATTTTCATTAAGTTTTAAATTTTTTAATTTGGATCACAATTAAGAAATTGATTTCCACTTTAATAAATTAAATAATAATAGACATGATTATAAATATGTTAAGCTTATAAATATTATTTGAATTAAATATATGATTTAATTTTAAACTAATAACTTATCAAATAATTTATTTTAAATATGTAATTTAAGAATTATTGTACACTCAAATTATTGTGTTGTCAGGCGTTTCGGTTCTTCAATTTGATTTATGGTAACTCTTCTCTTTGGCATTTGCGCTGAAGGAGCATAAAAATGGATTCTTACTGTTGGTGATTTACCTGCAATAACAACACCGTATAAATCTTAATTATAAGAGTTTTCAACTTTATCTATTTAATTTTTCAAAAAAAAAAAACTTTATCTATTTAATTTTCATTATCTTATTTTAAGTAAAAGATTGAACATTTCATGTGTTCTAAGAACTACAAGACCCTACTTGAACCCGGCTTGTATCCTACCGGTCTAAAAATCGACTCAACCCGATTTGAACCGCTCTCTTCTTCAAAGGGTATTTTTGAGTTTCAGTATTTATTTTTTTTTTATTGAGGGAAAGTTTCAGTATTCTTTTAACAGCCGCTTTTAAATACGCTTTTCTCCGAGAGCGCGTTCTTTTGGCGGCTCCACCGCTTCTCGGCTGGGCTCGAGTAGCTGCTTCCCCGTAATCTGGATGATGTATCTCCAAGGAGTGGTGATTTTGAAAAGGTATGTTTCTCTCATTTCTCGTGTTTTCTAGTCAAAGCTCGCAAGGAGAATTTGAACATGGCGCGTGTGAGCTCTCTAATGTTTGCTTTGACATCTTTTGTTTTACAGGAACAAACTTTCTTTGCATTCTTTGGCTGATTCAATATGCAAATTGGTATTCGATGAACAAATTTTATATTATGATAGTAACTATATTTGGCGATGATAACTCTGTGATGTGCAATATGAGAAACTTGAGATTAGGGAAAATCAGGTTAATTTACTACTTAAAAATGATAATTTAGGGATTTGGAAACGTCGCTGGCAGAGTGGGAGCGTCTAGGTCAATCGCAACAACTCGTAAGTTTCTTGCTTTTTTTTGTGATTTTATTACTTTTTACACTCTGATTCATTGTGGCTAATCATATGCGAAAATATTTATTTGCAGTCTTTGATACTTTGCTCTTTGAAAGTATCGCTTACTAGTGAAAGGAATTTTTCATTCATTTGTGCCAGTGCTTGATTGGCATTTTGAGGATGAGTTACACTTCTGTGGATAGGCTTGTATGCTGCATTGCAATTGGTACTTTAGGGGATTCTCATTGCGATACATTCAACTTGAATTTCTATTTTCTTTGAGCTGCTTTGAGTTCCTTCTTGACTATATAAACAGCCATTTCTTCGTTGACTTATTTAGAGAAGAAATATAAAGATATGGGCTTTTTGCAATTTTCTTTCAATACTTCCATACAGAACTGGCAACACTTCTTTTTCTTTCTAATGCACCTATCTTGTGTTATCGACTTAGTTATAGATGCATGAAATGAAAGGGATTAGCAAATCAATATCTTAACTGCAGGTCACAATCTATTGGGGAGTGGATTACAATCGGGTATCAAATCCATTCAGCAACAAATAATTAATGCACTTCGCCTGGGGGAGAGAGGCAAAGCATCTAACATGCTTTTAGGTCTTGATCATCAGAACTGCTCTATAAAATCTGATGACTTCATGGAAATTCTTAAATACTGTGCATCATTACCTGATCCACTGGTAAACTTGTCAATCTGAAGCCTGACTTTGCTTTGGGACTATGGAAGATGTTTTTAACTATTTTCTTTTGAGGCTGCAGTTTGCCATTGACACTTGGAATGCTATGGTGGAAAAAAAATTTGACCTAAATGAGAGATGTTTCCTTCTGGTGATGCAAGCCCTTTGTAATGGGGGTTACTTGGAAGAGGTACATTATACTCTGTTTTTGATAATTAAGTCTGAACTATATTGGCTTTGTGTCATTTTTTGTGTGCTTGTAACACTTGATTAGTTTATAATTCTTTCTCTTATTTTTTCACCATGTTGTTGACGTCGTTAATGTGGATCTCTCACTATATTCTGCACTCCCTTCTGAAATGCCTTTGCAAAAGCTTAATCAACTTCTGTGCTCTTAATAGAAATATTTTTGCTGAACTTTTTGCCATTCACTTGGAGATGTGACAAACAGTTATGTTTCAAACTTTTCTTTTCTTTTTCTCTCAACTTTTTCTCCTTTTCCTTGGAATGCAATGGGATTGGGTAAGGCATGTGTTTGTGTAGGCATTAACTGTGGTTGACCTTCCTGGGACTTGTTCAGGCTACTAACATGATCAACTTGTCTGAAGATGGTTTTGGCTTGCATGATAGTCTGTCCATGTATAACTCCTTATTGAGAGATTGCTTAAAAGTGCAAAGAACAGATCTTGTGAATCAGTGTTTGGATTTGATGGAGCGAAGAATGATTGGCAAGAACGAAGTTACCTACCTAGAGCTTCTAAAGGTGTGTATATGTGGATCAGTTTTTGAAAAATTTTCCCTAGAAGGACCTGAGTACAAAAGGCAAGTTTTGGTTTTATTAGCTTCTTTCCCTTGCTAGATAAAAGTAATCTTTGGTTCAGAAGTTAGCTTGTTCATCTCTGTCTGTCTTTTCTTTTTCATTATGATGTATATGATGAGCTTAATGGTTTCTAAGTAAACTTATAAGGTAGTTTCTTCCTTTCAGTTTGCAGTTCAGCAGCAGAACCTGCCTGCCGTGAATGAGATATGGAAGGACTATATAAAACTCTATAGTCCAAGCATGATTTCTTTGCAATCACTTATTTGGTCTTTTGCAAGCTTAGGTGATTTGGGATCAGCATATGAGAAGCTGCAATATATGGTGGCTCTCGGTATCCAGGGAGACGTTTGTATTTTTAGGACTGTAAAAGTAGGGTTGCATTCTTCAAGATTAGACATCCCTATACCTGCAAATGATGGCTTAGGCTTGCAGAAGATGGATTTGGGGAATTATTTCTCAATTCCTTTTGAACAACAAACTTGTATTTATGATAGGAAGGAGATGACTAACTTTGACCTAGAAAATAGAGAAACTCAGAGTGTTGAAACTATTGGATTGACTAAGCATCTAAGCAAGCCAGCTATGAGGGTTCTATCACTATCCTTCAATATTCTCATACATGCATGTGGACGAGTTCAAAATTGTGAACTAGCTGAGAAGTTAATGATGCAGGTTAGACATTGTCTGTTGTCCTTTGTGGTTGTCAAAGTCTATTATCTTATGCATGTTATCCTATGACATAAGAATATACCTCCTTAAAGTTGCCATGAACGGTAACTGTATTTTTTCTTTGCAATCCCTTTTAGGAAACATATAATTTTTTTACTTCATTATAGGAGTTCTATTTTCTTTACTTTTTGATGGTGTAACTTCCACTTTCTTTTTAGGTGCAAAAACTTGGATTGCAGCCTTCAAGCCATGCATATGATGGCTTGATTAGAGCAGTTGCTGCTAAAAGAGGTTATAGAGAAGGTATGAAAGTGGTAAGTTTTCTTTTTTTTCTTTTATTAAGGGTGTGAGGATGCTTTCTATCGTTTTAGTTGAACTTGCAAGGACCCCTCTCCCCCTCCCCTAGTCTGCAACATATAGACATGCACAAACTTAAAGAGGAGAAAAGGAAAGAAATCTTTTGGAACATTTGTTTCTTTGTAAACTAACTACTTGTCTTTTTCCATATTTCTGCAGCTGAGGATAATGCAACACCACAATTTGAAGCCACTTGATTCAACTCTTGCAGCCCTTGCTGTTGGATGCTGCAAGTCCACAGAACTAGACCTAGCAGAGGCTTTGTTGGATCAGATTTCAAACTGTCCATTTGCATATCCTTATAATGCATTTCTTGATGCATGTGAGAAGATGGTCAGCAAACATCATTCAAGTTATTATCTGATGATAGGTTCTTATTAATTGAATTTTCTTTTCCCCTCGAGTCAGAAGTTCTGTAAGGGAGACTGACGGATGGATTTTTCTTAAATGCTACCGAGGAAGAGTCTCAATATTCCACTCTAGTAATGAAAGATGTGCTGAACCAAATAATCTTGATGGTTGATCTAGGTTTCCTCCGTTAGCTTTTGTGTTTTTGATATGGATGAGTGTTTTATTAGGAGTATATTAGAGGAGTATGAGTGTTTTATTACGAGTCTATTAGAGGAGTATTTGATTTTTAGTAGAAGTCTATTATTTTCCTATTATTTCTGCACTAGTTTTTGTTATATTATGTTAATAAAAAACAACTTGAATATGAGTCTTTCTAAGAGTTCTAAAACAGCTTGAATAGGAGTCTTTCTAGGAGTCCTAGTTTAGGTGGAACTTTTGTGTTTCTTTGCCTATATAAGGCTATTACGTTATGCAATAAAGTAAGGAGGAAGTTATCATAAAAATTAGCTAATTAGGAGTAGAGTAATTTAACCCAATCTTGGCAGACCTTGTCTTTGACAAGTGCTGCCAGTTTTTTTCATCACCAAAAAATAGGTTCTGCAAGGAAGGGAATCAACGTAAATAAAGGAAAAGAGATTAACTTTCTTAAGAATCGTCCTTGGATTCGATCCCAAGCACGGGCACATAACAGTTTTCTAAAGTGATAATGTTTCCTTAGTTCGTGTTGTCTCAAGTAATAAGAGGAACAAGTAGTCGGCATTCTGCTCTAGTCATTAAAACTGTGCATAATCAAGTAATTCTTGATGGTTGATCTGGGGTAATCGTTTGTATTTTCTTAACCTTTCGTCTGTTTCACTGATATATAGAGAGTTTGTATTTCTCTTGTTTCATGACAATATATTTAATTGAAGAACCTGAATTTTCTTCAGAAGAGTTATCTTGTGGTATCATCATCTTTTACTCTTGGGTGTTCTACTCAAGGATTCACAATATCAGTTGATAATTCTTTGCTGTAATCATACAGGACCAACGTGAGCGTGCAGTTCGGATGTTGACAAAAATGAAACAATTAAAAGTCCGTCCAGACATCAGGACGTATGAGCTAATGTTTTTACTATTTGGTGCTGTTGACTCTCCATATCAAAAAGCCGATTTGTTGACTCATGAAGACATTGCAAAAAGAATAAAAGCAATAGAAATGGATATGGCAAGTAATGGTATTCAGCACAGTCATTGCTCCATGAAGTACTTGGTACTTTCCTGCCTTGTTCACTTTATTCATGTGGTCATTGACCAGTGTAGTTTTCTGCTTGAAGTATGGACTGGAATACAGAGTCATGGCAGTTGTTGTATTCTTCTGTAAGGAAGATATAGAACACTAAGCATTCACTATCATGCCAATATGATATAGATTTCTCTTGATCTAGATCTCTGATGAATGCATTCTCATTTCCAGCTTTTTTGAGAAAGAAGAAAAAGCTATGTAGCCCTCTCTAGTAATAGTTATAGGCATTGATAAACACTTAATATGTACTAGAAGACAAATTTACATTAGTTTTTGCCACAGTGCATGGAGTGTCCACTCAGTAGTGCTTGAGAATATTGATACTTGAAAATGCCTCACTGAGGTACACTTTTTTGACTGCCTGCTATAATGTAGACATCCGCATATTGCTGGTGAAGTTAATATAATCTTGTTGAAGCACTATGAGTTAGCTCTAAATGCTGTTGAACTCCTGTTTCATTTTGCTTGCATCAGTCATTTCATTTACTGCTCAGCTACGTTTATCACTCATGGGGAAATCTTGCATATACCTTCATTCCTTGCATTTTTAAGAGCCTCAGCTTCTGTATTATTCCTATTTTATTCTCATCAGATGAAAGCTCTTGGAGAAGCAGGGATGATAAAAGAGCTTTTGCAATATTTAGGAAAGGCAGAAGACCTTTTTTGTCGCAGTAAACTCTATTTACTACGCAAGGATGCTTTCTTGGGAACACCTATTTATAATAAAGTGCTGCATTCTCTTGTTGAAGCTAGAGAAGTAAGTCCCTTTGTTGCTACTTGATGACGTTTTTTTTTTTTGGTAAAGTAACATCTTTTTAGAATAAGCTTTTTATTTTGCATGCAGAACCACTTGGCATTTGAAACATTCAAAAGTATGAAGTCAAAAGATTTCTGGCCAGATGGGAACACATATAATATAATGATTCAGTGTTGTGTGGTTCTTAAACACAAATTTGCTTTCTCACTGCTTTCACAGATGTTGCGTGATGGATTTTTTCCAACTAATGTTACCTACACTTCTCTTGTCAAGGTAATCTATGTGGACCTCACGAACCTTCTACCAACTGTGACAAGTTCAGTAACTATGTCTTCTATATCCCTTTGCTTTGTGCAGAGCACAGCTGTCTACATAAGCATTCTTCGTATCCTCATTTGACATATCTCTCATATTTAGCTGCTATCGATGTTCATTTTGTTTTTACATTCCTCTTCTGCCTTAATACCTGCAAAAAGAATTGTTACATGGAAAAATGTATTGTCAAGAACTATTCTTGTGCCATTATTACGTGATTGTATCTTATCCATGTCATACACTGGTTCTCCTCCCAGCTGTCTTTAGTAAGATTGGACCTGTATGTTATAGGTGCTGCTGTCCATCAAAATGGTCCATGTTGCTTATGTTATATTATCCGAGACTCTCAAATGTGGAAATTTAGGAAGTTTAGTTCTGTTGTATTGATGGATGCAATTCTTTATTCTTTTATTTAATTGGTGCAGCTTTTCTTCTATGCTAGCCTTCTTCTGTACTTCTTCTGTAAATTAGTTATTTTTTGGTTGATTTTCTGTCAGATGCCTTTAAAAGATGGAAACTTTGAAGAAACATGGAATATTTTAAATCAAGCTCGCAGAGAAGGGATTGTGTTTGACATACAGTTGTATAATAACATTCTTCATGAAGCACGCCATAAGGTAATCGATATTATTTACCACTTGCTCCGTTTTCCTCTTTCTGAGTTTGTGAGTACATATTCTGTACTAGTTAACATTTGCATATGCTTAGTCCTTTTACATTCTTTATATTTTTGGGCCATTAGGTCAGATTTGTTACTGAAATTGATTGTCTTTTAATCAAATTTTAGGGACGGATCGACATTATTGAACTTCTTGTTGAGCAGATGTATCGTGAAAAAGTGTTACCTGATACAACTACATGTCGCTGTATATTCTATGCATATATAAAGCAAGAACTTTTCAGCACTGCTGTGGAAGCGTTGCAAGTTATGGCCATGAGGATGATCTGCCAAGGAGATGAAACTTGTGAAGGAATGAAGGACAAGTTTGAGGAGGATTACATCCTTTCTGAAGACTCAGAAGCTGAGCTGCGAATAGTTAAGTTGTTTAAAGGCCATGAAGATATTGTTTTTACCCTCTTGAGTTTAAGATGGTGTGCAATGCTTGGTTTCCCAGTTTCTTGGTTGCCAAATCAAAGTTTATGGGCAAGAAGACTATCAGCTAATTATGAAGCCAGACAGAGTCACACGATGGGTATCAGCATTGGAGTTTAAATGCCTGGCTTTGTGAGTTCTTTATTTGCTTGATAATGCTTGGCAATTTGGCCTGATCCGAGATATGGATGCTTCAAGGCAGAGGCATCTGAGTTCTGTAAGGGTTTACTACAAGTTTCATTTCCTGAAGAGACGGCTCAAGAGCTAAAGAGACGATTAGTTTGTTTGTCCCTAACAGAGTTGAATTGGACATATATTTGTGATTTTCAGAGTTGGTTGGAGGGAGATGTATGTTGAGGTGCATATGCAACTGTGATGTGGCACTTGGTACGCCTAAAAGGGAGGAGCTGCATCCATACCTGTGTTGCTTCACTTGCTGAGGCTGAAAACGAAGATGTTGCTTATGAGAGGAAAGTTCTGCACTTGCATTCACCATATAAAAGAAAAAAGGTGAAGTTAATAGTGTAGATTTGAGCAATCAAATAAAGAACATGTTTTTCCCGTGGAATGTTAAGGCTTGTGCTGAGATAGACGGGTTTTGTAAAGCAGACCGCGGACCTGGATGTAAACAACTGGTCTATGGGGTTTGCTGAGAAGAGGAATTCTTGACAGCCTCATGTTGAAGCTGATTGTTGTAGATTCTGATCCCTATTTTGTGACATTGTAACTTGCACCCGATGGTCTGAATAAATTTTGAAGTTACTTTTTGGCACATGCTAAATTGTTTACACGTCTAGTACTATTTCCTTGAGCTTCTTGTAGTTTATATATTACTTATCCAATCTTGTAGGTGGTATTCTTTTTAATGTAAAAATGCCACATTTACAATCAAATGCTAATGATAAAATCACGTTTAGGCTAAGTTGTGCTACTTGCAACAATCTTCATGCTTCCATGCTCAATTTGAACTACGTTTCCTGATTTTTTTTCTTCAAACGCTAAAACAGCACACATGAAATGAATAAAAAGAGGTCAGTCAGGCCACTTAGAGTAATTTCCTCTGAAGTTGCAGCACATAAGCGTAGAAGAATTTAATGTTTTGACGCACTCTCACTCAACTCAAACCTATTTTCCATATAATAGGCACATTAACCAAAATGTAGGGATGAAATTATATTTTATTGGAAAAAGATGGCAACTAATAGTGAGTGGTCATTGAACAAATCGAAGTGTGGACTTGGTTAACTTTTGCAGTCATGATTCCACCACAAATACATAAGATCAGAAATTCGAGAAGTGGAGAGAAATGTGAACCTGAGTTAGTAAAATACATCATATCAGTTTGATATTTCAATGCGGATAGATAGGGTCTAGATCATTTGTTCTTATTATTATGTTACAACTTTGTTTCTTAAAAATTTCCAACCTTGTTTTATAAAAATCTATCCATTTAATAAATAGAGCTTACAAAAATTAAACGAATTAGATCGGACCAAAATAGATGGCACACCAAATTTTGGAAGAGAAGATCTCGCGCGTACAGATAGGGATGGGAGGCTTTCAACTCAGGAAGATTACTACTTACACAAACACACTCTTGCACAATGATAGACAGACAAAGGAATCTAACAAAGAGATATTGGGTCCAACTTTTGATTAGACAAAGCAAGCCAAACCCAACAAAGGAATCACATCGGTTTCTCTATTGCAATAGACAGGCACATGAATCCAAAAGCCAAACTTCACTCATTACCCATCTTTTTCTCCTCCATGGCTCCATCTATCAATTCCCACACCCTTTCCTCTGCTTCATTCAGTCATTCAGATGGAGAAGAAAAGATGGGCAATGAGTCAAGTTTTGCAATGACGAGAAGTATATATATATATTTATATATATACATATTTATATAATACATATATATATATATATACATATACATATACATATATATATATATTAGTAATTAAAAATATAACAATCAAATTTATAAAGTATTAATTTATGCCAAGTATTATCTCGTTAAAATCATTTATCTTGTTTATAGTGGCAATCATCCATTCGGTTGTAATTATACACTCTTTGAATATATTTTTCTTTCAATTAGGTTAAAAGATTTTGGTATTTAAGACTTTTAAAATTTTTAAAGATTTAAAATCGAAATAAATCATTAGAAGAAAAATGATCTAAAGTAATAAATAAATAAATAAAATACAATTGTAATTAAATGAAATACTACTTAATTTATTGCGAGAGACATGATATTACTAATATACTTATAATTAATATTAACAAGTATTTGAGGATTTGAATTAAATGTCAAAACTTATATTAATTTAAATGTTAGAAAAAATTCAGTTTAACTCTGTATTGTTTAACTTGAATTTATTGAACCATCAAACTTATCTATCATGTAGTTTAAGGATTATTAGGTGTATTCAATGCAATATCAAAGGATAGCTACAAGGGTTTTATTAGTATAGGACATTATTATGGAATTGCATGAGGGGCTTGCAACACATCAACTTCCTTCATCTACTTGTCGGCCACTTGTCGCCGTCCCCACCCCGCCTTCAGCTCCTCCACTCATTAACCACAGACTGCATCTCTTGTGCTGACCAGTGGGAATTAATGTCCCCTTGATGTGCTATTCATAAGTCTCTCTATCGTCTGTGCACGTATGGCAAACCGTCTCATTTGGATTCATCGGATCCATTTAGGCAGTGACCCACGTAGAGGAACAAAGGTTGCCTTCAAACATGGAGAGAGTTGGATGTACTTTAACGTTTAGCCTCCACGAGTGGAGAAGATACTCCTTAGCTTTTTCTCTGTATTGGAATAGTTGCATTGGAATGGAAGGTAATTCCTGAGCTACGTCAGGATCTTGGCATAACCTAAAATTATATTTAATCTTTTCGCCCTCTCTTCACAAAATTAGGTTTAGCAGTACACTGATACAGTGAATCCATCCTAAATTTTTACATAAGCTCAGTTCTATTATATTTAAGGAGGTGATATGAAGCATGAATAAGAAGAAGTCCATTTTCGTTTGCCAACAATCAATGGGAGGATAACAGAAGTAAAGACTGTGGATTCATACTTCCACAATCATTGTTGCAGGGAAGCCTTTGGTTAGTTTCAAACAACTATGTTATCATTATCTTGTCTCATTTCTGGGGAAAAAACAGATTAACCATCATATTGTCTTGTTTTCCCAACTTTCTCTAAACATGCTTGTTCATGAATTTATCCGTTTCCTCTCTCTCTCGATGTACCTGTTTATCTATATACATCAATTACACCACAGGCTAATGGTTTCTACAGGCTAGAGTAAAATTTTCAAGCTCAAACCTTGTCAATCAAAGCACTTACTAAATTTTCTATTTACTAGGCTCAACTCATAAAAGAAGAATATATAAATGTTTATGTTGTGATGTATCAAGACGAAGACATTGGCCAAAGGTTGTTCTTGTGACTAGCTAGCTAGTACTAGGCTAATTGAGTGAAAGTTGCTTAAGTTTCACATAACAGCAGCATCTATCATTTGTTACCTTTCATGTCATCAAATTATTAATTTCAACTGTAAAATTGAAATTAATATATAAAATATTGATTTATATATTAATTTTATTTTTATTCATTTATTTAATATTTCATTCAAATGTACACATTTTTTACTATGAAAATAAATTTGTGTATATTATAAGGACGCAATAAATGATAAATAGCACAATTAAAAGGATGAAAATTTTGAAAATTAATTTTTTGGTTGTTTAATTTAAAATAAAGAATTTGACCAGTACTCAATGTAGGCAAAAATTGCATGTTGGAAAGCATAGGGCTAAAAAGTTAAAAGACACTTAGACTTTGTACTATAAAAGTAAGAACAACATCAATTAAGCACTGACTTTTTTTTTCCTGTCCCATTTTACTCTTGTGTGTGGGACAAGCAAGGTCGATGAATTGTTTTAAAAATATGAAGTTAGTTTATGAAATTCACCACCCAATCGCTTTAAAGTTTTTTAATTGGTTTATTAAATTACTTTTAACCATCACTTGGAATTGGAGAAATATATCATAAAGGTCACTTTTATTTTTTCAAAATATATACCTAATTGAATTGAATCCAAAAAGATGTGAGAAGATTATATTCAGGGACTATAAGAGAAAAGAAAAAAGTTCTAAGAAGAACTATGAAGAGGTAATCAAGATGATATAACTCTGTTAGAACTTGTTAAAGACTTAGACTTTTAATAGAAAACTTTGACAAAACTAGAATACAAGAAAAAGATCTTACATAGAGATGTTATTCTCTCTTTTATAGGTCTTTTGAATATTTTTTCTTTTTTTAATTGCTTATTTGTTTTATTTATATATTTGTCTTCTTTGTTGTCTGTTTATTTACTTACTTATTTTATTTTTATTTTTATTCTTTACCCAGGTGAATTGAGCCTAAGAAGACGCAAGAAGATTATATTTGAGAATTATAAGAGAAAAGAAAAAAAAGTTCTAAGAAGAACTAAGAGGAGGTGTTCAAGAGAATATGACTCGGTTAGAATTTACTGAAGACTTGACTCTCAATAAAAAACTTTAACGAACTAGAATACAGAAAAAAAAATCTTACATAGAGATGTTCTTCTCTCTTTTATAGGTCTTTTGAATATTTTTTTTATTCTTATGTCTTGTATTTAGCTTAAACACTTTTATATGTGGTACATTCCCATTAGTCATGTTAGTTTAGTATTTTTTCTTTTTTCTTTTTCAATTGCTTATTTGTTTTATTTATATATTTGTCTTCTTTGTTGTCTGTTTATTTATTTACCTACTTTTTTATTTTTTATTTTTATTCTTTACCTTTTATCTTTATTTGTATCTTATTTGTATCTTATTTATTATTATTTATCTTTTGATTTTGAGTTTGAATTTTTATCTATTCTTATTTTATTTTATTGTTACTTTTTAATCGGTTATTTATTTATTTATTTACTTGTATTTTCTTCAAATAGTTCTTAAAAACTTTTGTTACTTGATCCTTCACCTAAAAATGAAAAGGCCATAATTCAAAGAGACAAGAATGATCATGAAAAATTAATGAATAAATAATACTATTACCAATTTGAGATACGTGCATACCTTGACCGTTAACGTGCTAGAGCTGATAGTATTATTACCAATGTGAGATATGTGCATACCTTAACTATTACCAACATGGAGCTGATCACTGCTAGTATAATCATTTGCTATACGCAAAGTAAATAAATCTAGAGTAATATGATATTTCGTATTATAATTAAAAAGCCACGAAGGATTACTTGGACAAGAATGCATAGGTCTCACAGTTTGTAAAGAAGGTGATTGCATTGGCGCCTGAAAAAAATTTTGCTTGAGCAAAGATATTATTTCGTGGTTCATATTGTTTTCTACTTTCGTCAATAGGACGACTTTTAAGATTATAGATTTGACAGGAACCATAGTTTCTATGATGAGACCTAAAATTGGTAGTGTTAGCCCCTGAAATTTTTTTTTAATGAATTTACGCATGATTAGATGAATTTGGGGTCTTAATAAGTTAAATTGTGTTAGGATTAATTAGCATGGTAGTATTAATAAGGTTTAAATGGTACTAATGACTTATTAATGTGTTAGAAAGTGGTAAGGCTCATTAAGGGTAAAAAGGGTAAGACACTTAAGGAGGAAAGGGACCAAGGCCATTCATTAATGGCATTTTGGACTTTTAGCATTACAAGTGGTATAAAAGGGAAAGAATAGAGTTGGC
>JANZLC010000005.1:5972315-5994662 GCA_026413385.1 Erythroxylum gracilipes | reverse complement strand
AAGTGGTTTAAGCATATCTTGAGCTACAGAGCTCCAATTAAGGTGTTTCTTGTCACAAATTAATCAAGAGACATAGAGCTATGTTCATATGAATAAGTCAAATTGAAATTACACTTTAAGGTTTCAATTTCTGTTTGTAATCAAAAGAAAGAAGGTCTCATAATTAGGGTTTAATGGAATAACTCTTCAAGGTAAGATAATCATTATTCATGTTTATGGTTCAAAAGTTGGGTTCCGGTAACGGGATCCAACAGGTAGTGTTAGGTATCTCTCCAAATTTCAAGGGCGAACTTTGTTTTACTTACAAGTGGTGGCCCACTAAGTAAAGAGTTCTTTGATTAGCTCATAGGTGGTAGGTTTTGGTGGCTTATTAGAGAAGCCAATTTATGATGAGATAAATAGGCTTTACCCTTTTTTGCTGCAAAAGGGTTGCTGTAAAAAGCAGAACAGAGGAGGAGAAAAGAGAGGTCTACTCCATTGTTGTGGAATGGGGTCAGTAGCTGTTTGGTGAGATAATCAAGAGGAAGCGGATCATCATCAACAGATATTTGGTGTTGGTATCTCTTAGGTTCGTAGAGAGTTCTAAATTAATTAGGTTTTTCAATTTGTACTAGAACCTAAAGATAATTGTGCTTGTCCTTGAGACTATTGTTGTTGGCTGTCGATTGTATTCTTGATTATTATAATGGATTGATTTTAGTCCTTAAAGATGTAGACTGTGATTTTTTCCCTAGTTGAGAGGGGTTTTTTACGTAAATTGCGTGTGCATTGATTTAGTTTCTTACACTTTATTTCTCTGGCTATTATTGTTGTTGAGGTTTTAGTAATTTTCCTCAACAAATGGTATCATAGATGTGGTTGGTGGCTCCTTGTGTAGGGAAAATTATTGCATGTTTGATTTAGGAAGGAATTAGTGTGAGAAGAGAATGGGTGAAAACAATGCTTCCAAATTTCACGTTCCCTTGTTTGATAAAATAAATAACTTTTAGGTATAGAAGAGTACTATTGAGGACTTGTTGGTACAACAAGATTTATATGCGACTTTGGAAGTGGACAAGTCGACGAGATTGAATGACGTCAAGTGGGCGTCGATGAAGAAGAAGGTGATTAGTATGATTCGGTTGGTTATAGCTCCAGAGATGAAGTACATCTACTTGAGTGAGACAACCCAAAAGCTTTGATGGATAAGGTCCAAATTGTGTATACCTCCAAATCGTTGACTAACATTTTGTTCTTGAGATGAGAGTTGTACCAATTGAGGATGAAGGTGGGTATAACTTTGCAGGACTACATTAATTTGTTCAACTAACTAATGGGCCACTTGAAGAATGTGGATGAGAAGATCACTAATCAAGAGCAAGATCTCTTGTTGTTGACTTCACTATCCAAGTCCTACCAACCCATTATCATGATGTTGCGTGTTGGTAGGGAGAAGATTACGCTAGATGAAGCTATGGTGATATTGAGGGAGAATGAAAGGATGATGACACATGTTGATGGAGGTTCTTCGGGTGATGGTGATCAAGCACTAGTTGTGAGGGAGTTTGAGAGAGGGAGGAATCAAGAGAGAAGGGGAGATGACTCAAGGAGTAGATCGAAATTGTGCACGAAAGACTTTAGTAACGTGGAGTGTTACTATTGTAAGGAGAAGGGTTACATCCAAAGCCACTGCCCGAAGATGATAGAGGACTTGAAGAGTCTCTATTTGATGCAAAAGCAAAAGGGCAAGACTAAAGTAGATGATGATAATGATTCTGCTAATATGGTAATAAGTGATGGTGATTTTTTATTGGCTACTCATGGTGAGGGGAAGGAGGGCCAAGAGAGTAGGGTGTTGGATTCGATCGCGTCGGTTTATGTTTGTAGAGACAAGCCTTGTTTGATGCTTTGTGATAAGATGGAGAGTATGGCCACATCAACATGGTGGGTGATTAAAAATTGAAGGTCCAAGGCATAGGGACCGTGAGGATGAAACTCGATGATGGTATGACCCAAACCTTTCACAATGTGAGATATGTACCAAGTGTTCATGCTAGCATTATTTCCTTGGGTGAATTGAAAAAGTACGGACATATATATGTTGGTAGTGGTAGGTAGTGCAAAATGTATCGTGGTGCTCACTTGGTGATGCAATAGAGGAAGGTCGATAACAACATTTGTTATGTGGAGGGCCATTGCATCCGGAGGGACAAGGTCATGAAGAAGAAGGTCCGATTCTCGGATGAGGTGGAGGTGTTTAGTAATTTGGGTCTAGGGAGGAATATGTTGGATACCTCTTCAAATCCCAAATACTAGCTAGCTATGTGAGTTTTGCAAGGGTGGACTTTGTTTTACTTACAAGTGGCGGCCTACTAAGTAAAAAGTTCTTTGATTGACCCATAAGTGGTAGGTTTTGGTGGCTTTTTAGAGAAGCCAATTTATGATGAGATAAATAGGCTTTACCCTTTTTTTCTACAAAGGGGTTGCCGTAAAAACTAGAACAAAGGAGGAGAAAAGAGAGGTTTACTTTATTGTTCGATATGTGGGATGACAACTGCTTGGTGAGATAATCAAGAAGAAGCAGATCATTTGGTATCTCTTAAGTTTGTAGATAGTACTAAATTAATTAAGTTTCCCAATTTGTACTAGAACCTAGAGATAATTGTTCTTGTCGTTGAGATTATTATTATTGGTTGTCGATTGTACTCTTGATTATTATAATGGAATGATTTTAGTTCGTGAAGATTCGAACCATAGTTTTTTCCTAGTTGAGAGGGGTTTTCATGTAAATTGCGTGTGCGTTGATTTAGTTTCTTGCACTTTACTTCTCTTGTTATTATTGTTATTGAGGTTGTAGTAATTTTCTTCAACAGGTAGATGGTTGTAGTTATTAAGTGGGTTGAACAGTAAGAGAAGGATAAGAGTTGTTATTCGGGTGAATGGTTAGATTTACTATTAGTGTGGTATGGTGAATTTGATGAAGAATTTCATAAGGAAGAAGATGAGAGACCGATTCACTGAATGAGACATATATAGGACGAAGGTCTACTTTTAATGATATTGTGTAGTATTTAGATCATATTTTTTAGTTCTTATAATTCAATAGATAGTTATAGCTGATGTTATTATGAAATGGAGTTGAAAGTACTAATAATTTTTGCTTGTTAATGCTATGAAAAAAGAATCTTGAATTATAAAGAAATTAGTATATCCATTAATATATAATTTTAATACCATGAAGAGAATTAATAAAAGAAAAACTTATATATTATATTACTTGAAAAATCGCTATTTATACACACGAGTTATAATACTTGATAATAATGATTATAAATGAAAAAGAATAAAATACAAAAAATATGATAAGATCAAACAAAATATTATCATTTCTTAAGAAATAAGTACTTGAGTTTATTGAATATTACGAGTTTAAGTAATAAAATTATCATTTAGATTAATTGTTTGACTTTAATACATATAATATATAAACTGTTAAATGTATTATTTATTAGTGTGCATCAAAAGTTGTTACTGTAAATTTATTAAAAAAAAGATTATTACTTTATTTCTTTTTATATGAGCAAACATAAAAACTATATTCGATGACCTAAAACTTTTTTGAACACCCTTTTCTCCTATTTTTTCATAATAGGCGATTGATTGCTAATGGCACATTAATATATACGGCACTCCACCCTAACCATCGTGATTAGAACCAATGTTATTATATGATCAAGTGCCAACTGCTGCATGCTGCTAATATTAAGTCCTCAATATTGGGGCTACCTGGCCAATGAATTACTAAGGTCATGCCATTCAACTAACTTTGATATCGATGTCAAAGAAAATGATGAGTTCACTAAGTTGCATTATTCACTTCTTTTAAGATGGGAAGTTTCATTATTAATGTGATTGGTGCTTGTCATGTGATTTTGATTCGTAATTTTGTATAAATGACTTTTATTTTAGACAAGTGCATTCTATTTCATTTTGTTAATTAATTATATACTTTAACAAGTGTGTTAAAATAAAAAAGAAGACTGAACAACATTATTATTTTTGGTTAGGCATCAAGTTTGGTGCAAATTTAATGTGTCTCCTCTACTTTAGCAATATCCAATTATGTACCTCAGTAGTTAGAATTGCGTAATTTACCTGTATCTGTAGTTAATTAATCATGGTCTAGCCATGTAACTTTCATCAAGAACTCGTTGAAGGTGTCTTTTTCAAGGTTAATGAAATTGTAAGCACGTGTCAACTTCTTAAGAGGTACGTCTCCATTTAGATGTTTAGTCTTAGTATATAAAATAGTGCAAACAATGAACGTGGCATATGTGCTAGCTTGTAGCTGTTTTGGTACGTCGAACATATAAAATTGAAGGCTTAATTTGTTTTGTAAATACAGTTTTGAGAAAGAGACCATGTATTATTTTACGCCATTTGACCTTGAATATTAGCTGGAGAAGATTTCCTACTGCCTTAAAAAATTGTGAAATCTAATAAATAAAAAAATACTCTTATCTCTAGACTATATATGATGCTAAATTCATAATAATTAAACTCATATTTGATATTGCACAATACGTAAAAATAGTATTTATTATAATTTTTATTTATTAGGATTTAAAAATGTTATAAATTAACCTTTTCCTTAGACCAACTCGTGCAATTGAAATTTTCTAACTTACATTTTTTAAGGGAACCTAATTCACCAACTCTTCAACGATAGTGAAATAAAGTGACCCTTCTATAGTTTGTAGGATGTCTTCTTCTACTCAACCGCATGTGTGACATAACTTTAGTTTGGATTTGATTCCTATTACGTGAGTAATCATAACAAAATTTGAATAAATTTAAACACGTACGATTATAAGAAATTTTGAGTATATATAATTATGTAAATCACACAAGTTCCTTTTAATTCTTGTGATTTATGAAATTATGGGATGTGCATATATGGATGTATCCTTTGAATTGTAGAATAGTCACAGATCAATGCCAAAACTTTTAATAAGAGATTGAAAACTATATAATTGAGCATCTAATCATTTTAAAAACATTAGAAGTCCAAGATTCGAAGTAGCTTTCGATAACTCACACATCACCCTAGTAATTTTCCAAATGTGAACATTTTCATTTTTGGCAAAGTTCTTACGTTGGAGCCACTAAAAGATAAACCCTAGGGTCTTGTAGTTTGATGCTCAGAATCTCTAGGTTTTGTTTGGCTAATGCATTTGATTTGGACTGATTCCCTTAAACAATGCATCGTGACAGCGTCGGTTTGCTTTCTTTTGCTTATTTTCAAGCCTATAGGGGACCAAAATCGCTTGAAATTAATTTATAATGGAAAATGATTAAAAGATTCTTACAATGATAGAGGAGTAGTGGTTTTTTATTGCAACATCAGATTGAGTGTAAATTAATTTAACAAGCACTTCATCAAGTTAAGCAATAATCGGTCAGTATATTTAATTCCACTTAGTGCAATCTAATTATACGGACTGGTTAGGACTTTTCTCTAGCGAAATAGACACTTGTCATGTGATTTCACATGGTTAAACAGTACCATATGTTCTCATTTATATATATATATATATATATATTATATTTAGTCTAAGGAATAAAAAGCACAACGCAACTTAATCTAACGGTTTTGAGTTAATCCCTCTTTATATTTTATTTATTTCAATGGAACAATGAATGATACCTTGCAATATTCTCTCTTAATGATCATTCTGAAGCCAATAGGTTTTATAGAGAAGGACCGTCCTATGATTTTGTGGCGTGTGTATGCACAAACAACCTATAAACTATATATATGGGCTTCAATTTTAATATGCTAATAAACACTAAATCAATCTAGTTATTGGTTTTGAAACTCAGTTCATTACTGTTAACAAGTTAACTATTATTGCATCGTCAATAGTATGTAACCGAAATTTTGCATAGAAGATTTGTCTTAGGGGCGGTTAGTTTGCATGAAAGAATGATAATATGAATGAGAATGAATATAACAAGGAATGATAATATATATTATCATTATAATTATGATGGTTGGTTAAGAGGAAGGAATGATTACCATTACCATTACCATTACCATTGATAGTGGTTGGTTTGTAAAAAATATTGAGAAATAAAAATTTATTATATTTTAATTTATAAATCTTATGTTTTGTGTTTATTATGATCATGCTTAATGGAAACAAATGCATGCATTATTTGAGTTATTTAAATTAAAATCAAAGTAATAATTATGCTATTGTTATACAATTAAGAGCATCTTGACTTTTTAATAAACTTTGGTATGCTTAATTTCATCTACCATTACCATCACACTTTACCCTAAAAAATTTCCAAATCATACGCGGACACGGGTCGAGCTTTATTAGTATGACCTCTTTTCTTATGAAAACATGAAAGAAGCAAGCAAGAGGTGGCTCCCATAAACTTCAAATATAGTTCTCACTTACCCATCAAATGTCAAAGAATTAATTTCCAAGTAAAATAAAGAGATGAAATTGAAGTTGGGTGATAAATCCCTATAAAAAACTATCATTTCTGCTAGTATATAGATGATGATGACTACAGATATAACTGATAGAAGAACACCTTTCGTTGGTTTCTTTTTCTGAACCCCACCTAACTCTTAAAACGACAAATCCAACATTGTATTGCACCTAATCAACTAGCTAATCACACCATGAACTATATAGCAGTAGCTAGTGATCCCTAGGAGTGTGTTTTTAACAAGTTTCGTAGTGCAATGTTGACAGAATATAATCTCTACGTTAATTGGGAGATTAAAGCTTCAGTGTTCCTTTCCATATATTGATTAATGTTATTTTTAATGCTTTTCTAACTAGTCGTCAGAGACTCTTAAAAGCTAGTTTTCTCTTGGCAAGTTCTAAGCTAGCTAGTATTATAATTTTTCCCTTTTGAATGCCTACTAAAAACTTATAATAGCTTTTGGAAAGTGAGTTAGTTTGACATATGTTGTAATGTAATATTGGCAGAAAAGCTACATTAGTTAGGAAGTCAAATTTTATTCACTCCTTTTTACGTAGAATACTATTGAAACGTTTTTGTGAAGCTCCACATTTGAAATTATTAACTTTAATAGCTTCCTAGCTAGTGCTTCAAATGTTCTAAACCTAGTTTTTCTTTTTATACGAGTAAGGTCTGAAGTCAATGTACATTTGTAGCTTATATTTGTTAGTTTAAATGCACATCAAAAAGTTAATTAGAATACGTACGATTCTATTGTTGCTGTCTTTAAGAGTGTTAAGACTTATAAAAGAGGAAAGAATTTTTCATTAAGCTAAAGCTCAGCTTATGATACACTCTTTGCTAAGAGGTGAAGTAAACAAAACATGCTTCAAAACAAAGTTGCCTTATATTGGAAACCTCCGTACTCCGGCAACTACAGGTCTGGACCATTATGATGTCATTTTGAACTAATACATACATATCTATTTTGTTTAAATAAGAAGAGAATATATTGATTAATTAATTGGCATCAACTATACACATGACCGACAAATCCCTCCTTTAAGATTTGCAGAAGAGCAAATACTACGAGGATCCAACAGGCTTTCGTATATGGAGAAGTTGCAGCTATACGTAAAATGATTTGGTGTACTTAGGACAGAAAGGAAAAAAAAGAAGGAATTACCTCTCAAAGGAAACTTTTTGAAGACTTAATTAAATGCAAAATTACTTACAAGACTATGAATAAACATTGAGAGCTCAAAATTTATCACGAGATCTAATCATGCAAATGGCCTCGCACATAATCTACAAACTGTAGCAAAGTAATTACCTTAGGAGTTGTGAGTGTAATAGCTAAGAAACTTTTGACTTAGTTCACATGTCCATATAATTAAGCATTATAGCCAAATATAAGGCTTTCAACAAGATGAATAATGACTTGTAGATCTCAACTTGATGACCTTAACTATAACCTTTCAATCAACATCCTCTAATTATTCGCCTACCCTTTACTTTTTTCCTATTAGAATGCACATAAAAGTCTAAAAATAATATAACAGATCTTACCATCTAACCTGAAGTCAAGCTCGACCAATATTGTCAAACCTATAATTCATATAGGAAACTTGGTGATGTATAGTATGTTGATAAACGAAAATTTCTTTATTTCTTTGCACCCATGGATGGATTAAGTTCAATTCAATAGTGCGATCCTAGAAGCAGTTTGGACAAGTCACTGTTAGTATGTTGGATGAGCAAGCATGCAAGACAAGAACAGAAGTGTACATGAGTTAGATTTTGCAAATCGACCACATGGGCTATGGACTCTAGAATACCACATATTTTCTGGGATGTGTCATGCTACATCTTCAGAATGAGGAATGCCCAAAAAAAAAGGACATTAATTATTACTATCATCTAGGATTTTATATGCCAGAAAAACTGTGCAGACCCACAAAAGGTTAAAACCCGCTCTTCACCTAAGGCTACAACTGCAAGTATATATAATAGTGATAGGAGTGCCAAGACAGAAATGGAAGAGACAATACGAATGGGGTATATCTAAGGAACCTCAAAGACTTCTAAACCAAAGGCTTGACTACACTACTGCACCTCTACTCTCTATTCTCTCTTTTCCTTCTCTCAACTAAAAGTCCCGATCTTGAAGTCTTTACCATATTAAGACCTCTTAACTGTAAGGCAGTAGGTTTGCCTTCAATAGATAGAACATAGCATCTATGACCCTGGCAAAGCAACATTTCACCTTTCTTGCTATTAAATCCAATATTTGCTCACTTCACTGAGGGCTCAAAATCATTTCTTCATATCCAACACATGGAGCCACCAAGATCAGAAGCGTGCATCTCTGAGACTTCCAGCATCGTATCAGTTTCAAATCATGTTCCAAGGCTTCAAGCTTCAGTGGAGAGCCGACAAGGGGGGAAAGATTGTGAAGAAAATGGTCAAAAGGTGCACCAAGAAATCACGAATCATGAACTTGTATTGGATCTAAGTCTATCTAGCAAAGATTCCAACGAAGGTTCGAACCCAGAACTCAACCTCCTCCATGGTATGGACGAGAATTCATTGCAGAAGTCATCAGATGTTCGACAAGGTACTGAAACTGAGCCTCGAGTGTTTTCATGCAACTATTGCCATCGAAAATTCTATAGCTCACAGGCACTTGGCGGTCACCAAAATGCACATAAGAGAGAAAGAACACTTGCTAAACGTGGACAAAGACTAGGCTCAGGCCCTTTTGCTTTTGGTCACCCTGGGGCGAACTCTAATCAATACACTAGCATTGCTTCTCTTCCTTTGCATGGTTCACTAAATAGATCACTAGGAATTCAAGTGCACTCTATGATCCAAAAGCCATCATTTTGGCCAGCATCAACTATCGGTACTAGCCTGCAGTCAACTGGGTATGGTCAGAGTGGATTATCTAGACAGCCTATTGGTCAACAACCAGCAGTTGGTCGTCTTCCATCTGAGAGTTTTCATATGGGATATATAGCATCTTCATGTGGTAATGGGGCGGCAAGATTTGATAGTTCCAGAAATTTTTCTCCGACAAAGGAAGGAATTGGGAAGTACTGGTTTGATCATGGTGGTTTAAACCCATTGAATACCAACAAGGACGATTTCCAAAAGCTTGACTTGTCACTCAAGCTCTGATCAATGCTTTGTTTTCTGTTCCTGTCTTACAGTTCATTTTTAATTTCTTTTTGAACTTTTGTTTCTGTCCTTATTTCATGACTAGAGATAATTCACCTACTTAGTTGGTTCTCTTATGATTTACGCTTCTGGCAACAGAAGATCACTAAAACAGATTTTTTATTTGTACTGCATATTAAATTGCTATAGAGAAGTTAACCATTTAATTTGCTCAACAAGTATGTTCTCATCAGTAAATTTCATACCTCTCAGTCCCAGAATTTGATATATAGATACTATTCAGAAGTTCAAAGAAGCCTTTGTAGGCTGTTTGAGTTTTTCTTTTTTCGATATTGATCACTTGCTTGTCATCGAATTTATAGAACCAAGTCAGCAACAAAAAAGTAAAGACTGTGGAGTGAATAAAGCGTTATTTTTTATTATTGAGGGAAAAAAAAAAAACAAGTATGTGTTCTTCAGAAAACTCATACTAGTACACCAGTGAAATATCTGCAAAAGGGTTTTGCCGAAATCTGGATTATGTGTAATATACGTACATGGATCACCCTAAAAATGACCTTAAGATCTTTCAATAATGAAACTTCTCTGTCGCTTAATTTGTTCTGGGAAAATTTTGGAGGCTTGTAAGTGTCACCTAATATTCTTGTGTTACTTTTGTATAAGAGCATGGCCAATCCAAAGTATAAAAGTTAGACACAACACGGTCCACTGATGGTATTCGTCGAAGTGGAAGGTTGTGATTGTCTAAATGACTTCATCTTTGACCCACTAGCAGTTGAAGAAATAGACTATCTTTAATGGAAGGTGATGGATCAAAGTGTCAAGGAAAGAAAAGAAACGCAGGCAGAAGGGTTGGTGTAGCTTGGCATGTGAAAAGTAAGGCAAAGAATAGCTCTCAGCTAGGCAATCCACATCATTTGTGCTATATTTTATTAGGGTTAAATCTTGGCAACCTTGATTTCTTACCTAAGTGATCTCATACATAATCTGGTTCTACCAAAGTAGTGGGTCCAAATCAATTTGATATATGCAATTAAGATCATGCTAATCATAGTACAAAGTCAATTTTCCTATAATTAAGATGTGTTGAACTAAACCAAAGCCTCATTATTGCGACAGGTAATTGCAATAGAAATCTTGGCATTAACAAGGAAAGGTTAAGAGGGACAGGAGTACCACACAAGCCTTGACTTTGTAGTAAAACCATTTAGGAGGGTTTTAACAAGTGATGCAATTCAGTTGGGCTATCCATTTCTTGGGTTAGAGTGCCTTTATCTCCTATTATTTTTCTTACAATTAAAATACTACTGCAACTCCCATGATTTTGCCTTTCATTTAAGAAACACTTCATAACACACTTAGAAAGGGACACGCTTAAAAACAAGTGCTACTATCATTTTGTTTAGTTTAGATTGAGAGAAAATAAATCTTGAAGCAAGAATTGGTCTCCGCTGTTAAGATCTTGCTATTATCACAGCATACATTTTGGTCCACATCCATACTTAAATATTACAATTTTATATCTTTTACTTACTTGACCTTGTATTTGTCTTTTTTTTAATGCATAAGATTCAAGTCCATTATGATAAATGTGGAGCTATCATTCATTCAATCATAACTAAGAGTAGGTAAAAAATTAAAGCAATAAATGGCCCTTTTATTAATATTTTACAAAGAAACTAGGTCAGGGATGATAGTGGCCTAGGCAGGGCAGGTTCACACCTCCTGGTTTATGTCCGAGCCTAAGCTTGATTTTGCCTGGCCTAACCTATTTTTTGTTTTTAAATTAAAAATAAAAATTGTCCTTTTTTACAAAATGACATCATTTTTGTTCTAGTTATCAAGCCTCAAGTCGGGCTAAATTAGTCTGGGCTTGGTTAACTCAAATCCGAATCCGAATCTGGCCTAAAGATCCAATTTTTCAAAAAAAATTGGACTAAACTAACGAATAGAATTGGTTACTAGAGAGTAAGCTTCAATTTGTTATTAGACGTGTAATGTGGGACTGGTGATAGAACACCATCACATCACGGATAATACTAGCATGAGCTAATGTGCTTTTACATGAAAAATATGTACATATCAATCAAAGCCATCTAAACACAGTTGTTCCATGAATAAATTTTCTTGCAGAAAGGGTCAAAATAACTTTGAAAGGAAAATGATTGACAAAACAAGTGTGGAAATTCTCACACAACGATTTCACGTGGATGCCATGGAGTAACCTTTTACGATAAAACGTATTTTATTTACAATATTATAATTTATAAACAATAAAATTATGATTTTTTAAAATAATTTTTTCTTTATTTAACAATTATAACTCATAAATATTGATTATGTGATTGGTTCTTTATTTTAATTACCTCTTATCTACATTTCTTCTCTCATTATTTCATGGATTGTTTATTCAGTCTCTCTAACGAAAATGGTCCATGAGATCATGTTAAAGGCTTCTGTCATACATGCACCAAATGCGCCGACTGGAGGATATAAATGTACAAAATTACATTTCAGTCCTTGAGTCTCTAGCATTTCTTCTTTTCTGTCCTTGGCCTGTCTATAGAATCCATCAATTCTTGGAGCTAGTAGCAGTATTTACCTCAATGTAATTTGGTTATGAAGGAACTATGCAGGTACTAACAATGACAGAATAGCAGTAATAATCATTTCTTCAAGAGAAAGGTTAAGGTAAATTTTATCTATTAGTGAAGTAGAGTTCCAAAAGTTATGGAACTATTGAGTTAAAAATCATCGCCCCATTTCCTGTTAGTTACCTTAACTGAGTGTAGTGTTCTTAGTTCATTTCTTACATCCACTGATTTGCTGTGATACCTCCATTCAGATAAAAAGAATACAAGAAATGTACTAAGTAGTTTACACACCACTAGTGGCAATCTGTATGTTTGCACTTTGACAACTCAAGATCAAAAGTTTCAGGTGCCTCCCTATCCTCAGAATCAATTATTATCTATTACCCCCATAGAAATACCTTACTTGTCAACAGTTTGAATTTCGTCTGAACTTTAGTAATGTTTGCAATAGTAAACTAGAGCACAAAACCAAATGGATAATTATTTAAAATGGAATAAACTAGATGCTCCAAGCAGCTCCTTAACTAGATAGATAGTTCTATTATTCTGTTTCTCAAAATTGTTCTCTCCAATGTTGAATCTAATTGCCGCATAGCCAATATGACATATCCTGTTGAATTAGCAATTGCAACCATAGACAAGGTTAAACAGTCCACATCAGTGTGATTTTTAAGAACAATACACTAGAAGCAAGATCACTTATCCTGCTAACAGGGTGTAAGCATGGTGAGTTGGCTACCACAGAAGTCCCCAAAGAAGGCTTTACTTCTGCTCAATGTAGGACTTGACAGTATTTATCCACCTAATGTACTCGCTTCTGTCTTTGTGCTTCATGAACTCATGCAAGAATTCTGCCATATCATCGTCAATTCCCCTTTCCTCCAGGAATTCATAAAGTGCGTCTTGGAGTTCGTCGTCCAATTCCCTGTGAACATCAGGATCCACATGATCAACAATTAACATCTACATGCAAAGAGAAGGAAATCAAAATAATAAGATAAAAAGAATATGCATGTGGCTGTTTGGCTGAAGAAGTATTCAGGTATCGGTATGCTGCTCTCCAGCATTCTCTTTCAAAATAAAGGATACTAAAGCCCCTACGTCTCTTGCACATAGAAACTACAAATAATGGCAGTTTAAGCCAGATGGTAAACAGAAGCAGGAAAATCAGCCATCAATGTTTTTTTTTTTGAAATTTTAAGAGAAATTTATATTAACTAGAAACAAAAGCTACACTGTACAAACCAACAACGGAAAACCAAAGGTTACAACCACACAAAAGACATAGCATGAAAGCTCATACCTACTACAAGTTCTCAGCCATCAATGTTGCTCAAAGTAAAATCATCCAAGGTTTATAAAGTCCAGAGTCCTACTAATTACATATGGATTACAATAATAACTTTCAATCCATTGAACTAAATAAACTAAAAATGCAATGAAAACTGATGAATCAAACGTACTTGAATCCAGGACCAGCATAAGGTTGACTTAGTTTCTTGTCACTACTGTGTACAAAAAGCTTGGTAATTTCTAAGCTATCTGGCCAAGCTGAGCAAATGATCTCTAGTACATGACCGTCACCCTTATGGATATTAACAATCATTGTAATGTGAAGCTTTACAGCATCCTTTATGGTAATACCGCCATCCTTGGAAATTGGAACAGCTCCATCAAAGGTGGTTGCTTCAACTTTGATCTCCTCATTCTCCGTATATTTTCTTTTTAATCCAATCCACTGCTCCCCAGGTCTTTGATCAATTATGAATGAATTATATTGGGCGGGAGGCTGCAAAATTGAGGTCACCGTGTAGAAAGCAAGCATGAGAAACCATTTTGAAGACTTGGAACAAACAACAATGAATAATACTGCTATCAGCAAAATTTTTATCAAGACAAAACTACGAGGGAATGGCTTATTAGAAAAATCAAAGAAATACATTACAAGTTTGAAAGTTGCAGGATTTTACCAAGATAATGTCTCTGAGAAAGTAGAATTCCAACTGTATATATACATTATATCCCATTTCTTTAGAGTTGAAAATGTATTTGATTCATATAACCGCTCCAAAAACAAAAGGAAACACCTCACTAAAATTACTCGAGAAACATAGATAAAAGCAAGATCAAACCACTGAATTGTATCAGGTATGCAAAATTGCAGATTCTGCTTCTGTCTAGCCCCAAATAGGATAAACACATAAACTTCATATAAACAGCTTCCCCCTCCCGTAACTTCCATCTAAGCCCGTATTGTAAAAGCCAACGTCACATTAATTTCATTGTCAGTAGCAACAATTAAAGAAAAAAAGCAAGCCCATATTCTCAGAATCCATCATTCAAAAATAAAAACACGCATATAGAGAGATAAAAACTAAAACAGAGAAGAAAAGGCAAGGCACTTGATCGGGAGGAGTGTGATCGAGCTCGTATTGGATCTCTCTTCGAAGGAGTCTGAGGATGTTCTCATTGAACGCGGCTTTGCGCATTTCGGAAACGTAGCTTCTGGTGAATTGAATTGTTTGGGCTTGAGGTTTGTTGAGTGGAACATTTAGGGTTTCTTGGAAAGGGTAAATTAAGGTTTTGGGAGGGTAAAGAAGGGTTCTGCTTACAGGTCGAATTAGCCTCGCCATTTCTGTTCAATTGAAGTGAAAAACCTAGCACCACAGGGTGGGGTTTAAGGAGGGTTTTTCTTTTGTCTGAAAATATGATTTGTCATAAAAATAAATGCCTAAGCCAAATTAAACACCGATGCCGGTGTCCATCAAGTACCGTCAGTTTCATTTCCGATTTTAATAATGATTCAAATATTTAATCCGTTTTATTAACTTAATCGTAAAATTTTTTAATTATTTAATTTTTTATTCAAATTTTAATTTTCGATTCAATTTATTTTAATAACTTTTGTTGTTAAAAACTGATCAATTTATTAATCAATCAATTAAATTTTAAATTAATAGTTTTTTATAAATTAAAATAAATCAATTAAATTTTATTTAATAATTTTTTAATTAAATTTTAAATACTTACTAAGAATAATTTCTTTCAATCATATTTTAAATTGACTAAATGATAAGCCAAAACTTCATAGCTGAATCGGCCTGCAAATCATACACGAGGTTAAGGTTGATCAGGCCTGACTCGACGATTAACATTTTTAATTAGGATATCTTAAACCTTAAGAAAACCAAGAAATTTTTCTTTTCAAATTCCCGAGGTTTAAAAGTTTCTTCAATAAGCATGATGGACCTACACAAACCTGAACTAAGCTGTAAAGAATCTGAAATCTGAAGTTTGAAAACCTAAGATGAATCAGTAATCTTTAATACTTACCATTTCAGTAAAATAACATAAACAAGTCAGATTGTAACTTTTTTCTAAAACGTTAAATTTAAACTTTAAAATAACAAAATTTTATTCTGTTAATTATATTACGTTAGTTAATGTAATATAAAATTATTAAATTTGGTATTTATGTGACTCTCACTATATCACGTTAAAATCAATGCATAATGAGACTCACATATTTTAATTAATAATTGTTAATTTAACTTAAATAATTCAACTTAAACTAATTAACTTAATTTTAGTAACAAATCTCTAATTACTGCGAAATTTACAATTCAATTTTTTCATTCCACACAATCTGAAACGAAATAAATCATAATTATTCAAATTCTCCATCTAAACTACAATCAAGCTACTTTAAAAAATCGTTTTACTATTTCACTCGACCTGAAAATTATTGGTCACCATCTATATTTTATAAGGATGATAATGAGTTAGCTCATGGGTCCAGATTTAGGTCCAAACTAACATGAGGCTCAAATCTGAACCTATGGGCCAACTCATTGTCATCCTTATGAAATATAGATGGTGACTAATAATTTCGTTTTGTTTAGAAGAATTAGGCTTAGGTTTGGGCAATGCAAACTCAGACTCAATAAAAAAAAACGTTATTTATATTTTTAATTTTAAAAAATTAATGGAGTTGGCCCATCGGCCATTCATTGCCATCCCTGATATTTCATATGACTCCCAAATACAAAATGTGAGCTTATTTTAATTAGTCTTTGTTTATTTTAAATTGTGTTAACACTTCTCAAATAGTACAAGTTAATGAACCTGAAAAAGATGATCATTATGTGAAAGAATTTTGGGTCTATAAAAAGTGGAATGTGTGCTTGTAGAAATTATCAAATTATCAAATATTTTCTCATTATGATCCCTGCAATTCATGGTTTGTTAATTTGATGTGTTCCTTGTTACACATAGTTTCTTAATTTTTATATTACGTCTTTTTATTTGTACTCTTTCAATGATTTGAAAACTTGAGAAGCAAAATGTGCAACACTTTCAAGAAGTAACATTTATTAAAGTTTAGAACTTAAAAAACAAAGTGCATGATTTTTAAGAATTAAGTATAAACAAACATCTTTATAAAAGCATCATACTTTCAAAGCCCAATAAATACTGTTAAGTTGTGTGTTATGATATTTTGGGCATTATTTGTAATTGGGCATCTTTGATTATTTGAGGAATAGTATTATGATGAGTATTATACCTTATGTGGGACTCTTTGAAGATGAGATTTATTTGGAATAAAAATCCTAGTCATGATTGGATTTAATTGAAATCAAATCATCATATCTTGACTACGATAAGATGTAGAGTTTTGATGATTTTTAAACTCCTAACAACCTCTTTTGGGGATAATGGCTATCTAAGGTAGCTAGATTTTTGGAGATTCCAGTGACTACTTTGCAACTGCATTGTTGCTATGTTTCACGTAATTTTTGGGGTTGTGTTTGTTGCTGTCTTGTGTGGGAAAAACCGATAAGGATATGGTGACTTGGCAGCTGAATTTTTGGGAATTTTGAGTGATCTTTGGAAGTTGATTTTTGCATATTTTTCCAGATTGGGCAGCTACGTTTTCTGTTGATTTGGTGTGTTCTTTCTCTAGGGTTGTGTGACTTTGTAGGGCTGTTTATAAGTGTGATTTATGTGAAAAAATTTCCAAATTAAATGGAGTTGTTGCAACTCATTTGTTTTGATATTTTCGATGATGAAACGTTAATGTTTTTATTGAGTTTTGTGGTTGTTGTGTGTGGGATATCTTAGTGACATTATCGAAGGTTCACAGCAGAATTTTTGGTGGACAACTTCCCGATTCTTCGTTAAAGAAGCTGGATTTTTTAGAGGAGTTGTTTCTCTTATCTCAAGTGTCTTTGTTTATGTCCGTTATTGTTTCTATCACCTGAGTTATTTTATTTTCATTATTTATTATCAAATACTATTGAGAATTCTGTTGAGATTAACATGAGGTGGTCGTGTTATTGGGAGTAAAATACTTTGATGGGTTGTGAGGACCAGGGATAGTGTCAAGAGTAGGGTGAGTTGGTTCTGTAATGTCTTAAGTAAGGCTATTGTTGTTCTTTTGTGAAAGGAATTAAGTTGGGTGGGGGCCCTGCAGAGGTAAGCAAGGTGTGTCGAACTGCGTTAACAAATTTCTGAATTTGATTTTCTATTGTGTGTTTGTATTTTTGTTCTTAGTTATGCTAGAAACAACTGCGTCTGAATCAGAAATTTTGCAAAACTATATCCTTTTAGATTATCAATTAGTATCAGAGAGGGTCACCAAATCAAAAATTGGTATGACAAGTTGATGCAGATTTGTGTTTCGCAAATATGTCTACAAGAGAAGGAACATCAATTACTAGGCCATCGTTATTGGATGGTTCTAATTATTTTGCGTAGAAATCACAGATGAGAGTATTTATTCAGGCATAGGGAACAAAAGCGTGGAACTCAGTGTTACATGGCTACACACATCCAGTGATAACTGGTGACAAGGGAGAAGTTGTACTAAAAGATCCATCTGAGTAGACAAGAGTTGAAGAAGAGAGAGCATTTGGAAATTCTCAAGCCATATATGCCATCTTTAGTGTTGATGATGAAGGTCGCTTTTTAATGATATCAGCTTATGAATCGGTAAAAGAAGTGTGGGACACTTCGCAAACTATACATAAGGGATCGAAATCTGTGATAGCCTTAAAACTTCAGATGTTGGTTGTGAGATTTGAAGAGCTGAAGATGGATGAAAGTGAAACTATTGGCGACTTTCATGAGAGATTACATGACATAGCAAACTAAGCACATTAACCTGGAATGAAGTATTCTAACCTGAAACTTGTTAAGAAGATATAGCTATCATTACCTGTGAGGTTCATACCGAAAATAGCAGCCATCGAAGAAGCTCATGATATCAATGAATTGTCGTTGGATAAGATAATTGGGATTCTTAGCAATTTTGAGATGAACTTGTTGAGGGATAACTGAGAGAAAAGCAAAGGGTTGGCATTATAAGCTGAAATTGTAAAGTTGTCAATGACATAGGAGATGAATCTAATGAGAATGAGGATCTGATGTTATTGACAAGAAATTTTAGTAAGTGGTTAAAGAAAGTGAAAAAGGATAGAGTCGAGTTTAGGCAAAATAGTGGGAGCTTATCGAATACCAATTTTAAACAACAAGGTAAAACTCAAAGGGGTAAAAGAAAAGTGAAGAAAATTTAATGTCATAAATGTCAAGGCTTTAGACATGTGCAAACGGAATGTGTTAACACCTCAAACAAGAAAAAATGGAAGTCCTATACTGGCACTTGGAGTGAGAATGAATGCGAAAGTGAGTACGGTAGTGAAGAGGAATTTGTAAGTAATGTTGTGTTGGTTGCTATATATAGCAAAAGTCCAATTACTTGTTTAATAGATACTAAGAAGGAAGAAGTTGATGATAAAACCGCGGATAAATCAGTTCAGAATTTTGGGGAAAACGCAAATGATTCAGTCCAAAGTTTAATTTCAGATCATGACAATGATGACAATGATTCAAAGAATAAAAGTGAGGATATTTATAAAGCTTATGAGTTAATGTATGCAAAGTGGGTGCAAATATGTAAGAACAATGAAAAGTTAAATAAGGAAAACTCTACCTCGAAGAACATCATTCAAGATCTAGAGAAGAATTTGTTATCAACAATAGATGAGCTTAATGAAACAAAGTTGAAGCTGATTAGTACGGAAAAAGAGATAAGAATTTTAAATCGAGGTGCTGAAAAGTTAGAAAAGTTGCTGGAAATTGGTAAGATTAAAGGAAACCTTCAAGGCATTGGCTATAATGGTGGATGTTCTAAGTCGAATGATGAGAAAAATGGTGTGGCCAAATATGTCCAAGGAGAAAATTCAAAGAGGAAACAAAATTTTATATCTACTTGTCACTTTTGTGGAATAAATGGGCACATAAGGCCAAATTGTTGCAAATGATATTTCATGGGGCTCAAAACTGAAAGTCTAAACCTTCTACGATGAATTTCCAGTAGCAACCAACGTTACCAAAGCATACTTGGGTTAGAAAGGATGAAAGAAGCTACTTGATGGATTATCAAAGTTGTATGGATGGTTACGTTACTTTTGGAGATGGAAAGAAAGCCATGATTATTGGAAGAGGGACCCTTTGCGTAGATGGACAACCATGCTTCAAAAATGTACTTCATGTGGATGGTCTAAAAACTAACTTGGTAGTTTAAGAAAATATTCAAAACTAGCCTCACAAACTAGCTCAAAGACCCAAAGAAGCAAGAACCAAAAACTGTCCAGATCTGCAATTAGTTGCTTCTGGTGAAGAAATTGTTCAAACAGAAGATAAGTCAGTTAATTCAAAAGAAGAAACCAACCAGAAAGTTAATGACAAAGATAATGTAATGAGGAATAAGACTCGGTTTGAATTTTTTTGAGGGGCACAAGAACTGTGTGCTTTTATATTTTTAAAGTATATTGATGTGTCTTAAAAAAAAGGAAGTTTGAAGGAGTTAATCTAGGCTTTCTGAGTTTTTATTTATGGGTTTTCTAAGGTTCAGATAATTTGTGTGTGTTTGGACTTTTCCTTGTTGAATAGTATATTTGATGTGAAAATGAGGCTCTGTTTGATGATTTGAGAATTCTACTTTTAGATTTTGATTTATGAAGTTATGTCAAGAAAATGTTGATGCTTGGTTGGAGACCTGTAGGAAGATTCGAGTTTTCTATGATTTCGGTTTTTCAGGTTTTATCTTAGTTTTTCTCTACATCGTAGGTTGAATGAGTTTAGGCAATATGCTTTCACATGGTTTATGTGAGGAGGAGATTGATTAAGTTTGATTATAATTCGTTGAATGCATTTTTGGGGTTTATGAATTTAATCAGTCGTATACGAATGACTTTGATATGAGCACTAGCATGTTGGCTAGTGTTTTGACTGGTAGTAAATTGTCATATAGGCGTGCTTATGATTTTTCTGCTACACTTACTGCTAATTTTTATGCCTCTTTATTCACTGATATTGATTGCATTGAAGGTATTCTTCGTTTTGACATTGTTCTGTCCCAAGGGGGAGATATAAGATTGTTTTTTGTGACTATACTATTCAGAGGGAGATTTTATGTTGGATCCCGATTTGCTTTAAATTTTACTTATTATTTGTTTAATGATTTATTCATGCTTGGTTGTTTGTTTAATTATTTATGTTTAGAATTGGGTCATTAATTTAGTAGGCTTGAAGAAAGAATGAAATTAGTTGGAAAGATTAGGAGTTAGTTAGAGTTAATGTGGAGTTAATGGATTGAAGGTGTAGAGACATAAGAGACAAAAAAGGGCAAAATGGGAAAGTCCATGTAAGTGAAGGGCAAAATGGGAAGAATAGGCTATTTTTGTGTCTTAAAGTTGAAGAAGAGAGGAGCAATTTCGTGCAAGCCTTGGAGAGGGGGGAGAAAATGTGAGAGAAATGGAAGAAGAGAAAGAAAATTCGAAAAACTAGGGAAAAAAGAGGAAAAATCAAGGAAAGAAGAGAAGAATCAAGCTTTTAAAGGTAAGTTCTTCATCTTTTCTTCTTGATTTAGTAAAGAAATATGTTGTTGTGTTGTGAATGAAGAAGCTGTAGAGAGAGAAAGGGATTTTGTGTTGGGTGTTGGATTGGAGGAAGAAGATGGGTTTCTAAGTTAGGTTTTGGGTTTTCTAACCTATATGGACTATGGGTAGGTTAAATTTGAGCTTAATTAGGGTTAGTTTCATTTTGTTATGATTATGGAAATTTAGGAAATTTCCATTTGAATTAGAATTAAATGGGAATTTTGGTTGTGTTAGGAAATCAAGAGCCTACCCAAGAGCAAGAGGAAGGGCACCATTGAATTTGGATTTCCAAGAGTTTAAGGTGGGTAATTTATTTATAATTATTGTGTAATGGGCAAAAATGCCTTGTGTGTGCATATATGTATATGTATAAGTTTGAATTGATAAATTGTGAATTGCTATGATGTATTTTATGTTATGTTATGCATTGAAAAATGTATGACATTATGTTAAAGATTGAATTGTGAGCATGTTTATGCTATACCTTTTATAATGTCATTTTGAGTAAATGAAAAAAAAGAAAAAAAATCAGGAGAATGTGAAATTGAGAATGATTGAATTAAGCATGAGAATGTGAGATTGTGAATGATTGAATTAAATATGAGATTTGATTGTGTTTGGGCGAGAGAGGAACCGTTTCGTAGTCACGTGCATGTCGACATTAAGCCCGGCCCACGAGATCCGAAAAGTAGACTCGTTTTATTCACGGAGTAAACTTCGATTTCTCTGTTTTGTTCACGGAACCCTTGAGCCAAACCGTATGTGCATTTGCATTTTCATGTGTTATGTTATGATGTGAATTGTGTGTTATGCTTGGATGATAAATGACATCAATTTTGTTTAATGGGATGATGTATTGAAATTGTGAATGCTTTCATTGTTGGTCTATTTGGATATTGGTATATGTATGATTGTGTGGCTCATTGCTAATGACTATGAATAAGTTAGCCACTGAGGTGTGTAGCTCAACCCATGATTTTCCTCATCAGGTGCAGACCGAGAAGAGTAACGACCCTTGCAAGGTATTTGGGAAACTCCAAGAGAGCTAGGAGTCTTTTGCGTTTTGTATTAAGTTAGTAACTTTTGGCAAGCTTTATAGGCATATCAAACATGAGCATCTTTTGTATTTTGTATTAAGTTGATGTATATGTTGATATGTAAGTAAA
>JANZLC010000005.1:5960663-5972215 GCA_026413385.1 Erythroxylum gracilipes | reverse complement strand
GTTGTGAATGAAGAAGTTGTAGAGAGAGAAAGGGGTTTTGTGTTGGGTGTTGGATTGGAGGAAGAAGATGGGTTTCTGGGTTAGGTTTTGGGTTTTCTAACTATATGGATTATGGGTAGGTTAGGTTTGAGATTGATTTTTGTTGATTTCATTGGTTGTGATTTTTGAAGTTTTAGAGGGTTAAAGAATTTGGAAACCCACTTATGTTTTTGATTCTGGATCGGTTGTTGGGCTTTGGAAACGGGGCTCAACATTTCAAGGTATATGCGTGACTATTCGTCTTATTTTTTGGCATCTTTTTGTCCCAAGGAGAAGAATGTTTTTGAACTTTGGTATTATTGTTTTTGAACTTGATGAATTTGTTGTTATGTAAACTTGACGTCATTTGAAAGTTATTAATGTTTGATTAAGGGGGAGTTCCTATATGCTATGTGGATTTAATGTTATATATCCAATTATACTCTTAAGGGGGTATTTCGATATGTGACAAATAATGCTAAAAAGGAGGAGATTGTTAAGTTGTATGTTATGATATTTTGGGCATTATTTGTAATTGGACATGTTTGATTATTTGAGGAATATTATTATGATGATTATTCAACCTTATCTTGACTAAGATAAGATGTAGAGTTTTAGTAATTTTTAAACTTTTATTTGACAACCTATTTTGGGGATAATAGTTATCTAAGGTAGCGAAATTTTTGGAGATTCCATTGACTATTTTGCAGCTGCATTGTTACTGTGTTTCATGTATTTTTTGGGGTTGTTTTGTTGTTGTCTTGGGTGACTTGGCAGCTGGATTTTTGGGAATTTTGAGTGATCTTTGGAAGTTAACTTTTGCAGATTTTTCCAGATTGGGCAGCTGCATTTTCTATTGATTTGGTGTGTTCTTTCTCTAGGGTTGCGTGATTTTGTGGGGTAGTCTATAAGTGTGGTTTGTGTGAAAATTTTCCAGATTACTTGGAGTTGTTGCAGCTCTTTTGTTTTGATGTTTTTGGTGATGAAACGTTAGTGTTTGTGTTGAGTTTTGTGGATGTTAAGCATGGGATATCTTAGTGATATTATCAAAGGTTCACGATATAATTTTTAGTTGACAACTTCCCAATCCTTCGTTAAAGAAGCAAGATTTTTATAGGGAGTTGTTTCTCTTATTTCAAGTGTCTTTGTTTATGTCTGTTATTGTTTTTATCACTTTAGCTATTTTATTTTCATTCTTTATTATCAACTACTGTCGAGAAAATCCTCTGTTGAGGTTAGCACTAGATGATTGTGTTATTATGAGTGAAATACTTTCACAGGATGTGAGGACCAGTGATAGTGTCAAGAGTAGGGTAAGTAGACTCTGTAATGCCTCGAGTAAAACTATTGTTATTCTTTGATGAAAGTGATTAAGTTAGGTGAGGGCTCCACAGACGTAGGTCAAGTGTGCCAAATTATTTTACCAAATCTTGAGTGTTGATTTGTTTATTTCATTTTTTATTTTTTATTTTTTGTATTTTTCAGAAAGATTATAGTTATTGTGGTTGATTCATAATTTGTGTGAAACTATATCCTTAGGGATTATTAAATACAATTATTCCAACTTGCCATGTTTTAAGGTTCGAAAGATTTATTGTAAGAATATCCAATATGAACACAATCTACACCCATGAAATAAGTTCTTAATCACCTTGAGTTTGATCTACTAGGTCATTATAGTGGCAACAAAGTGGTATAATGAAAATATAATGAGTTTGAATTTGTTTATTATGGCATTCTGTCCTTAACTTAGGAATGTGGTGTATTTGGCTATGTTTATTCCTTTTTGTAAATTATGAAATAATTACTATATAATTAGACATTCTAGTGAATTTCTTTATAATCAAAATTCTTTCAAAAGAACGAAGGAGCTGCTTAAGGTTAATGCAACTGCTTCATAACTTTGGGTTAAAGTCAAGACAACTAACATCAGCTTACATATTTGGATTTCAAGTTAAAATTTTGTGATAATTTACTGATTACTAAAGATCACCATTACTGCTTAATTCTTTTCTTTACAATGGAGATAAAGATTAAGCTAATTGATGTTCAGATATTTTTATTAAAGATGTTATGTTAATGTAGTCCACTACTTAGAATATCATTTGAAAAATGTTCCTTTTAGATAAATTTTAAATTGTAGTGTACAAATTATAAATTCTTCATCTTTTATTGACTTATAAATTGTTTTTGCTAACTATTTACATGTTGAAATTGTTTTCTAATTATTTTTTCAACTTTTAACTTGCTTTTTATGCATTGGATGAGTTGAAAAATAAACCTTAAGTTTTATTGATATATCATCTAAAGAGTAAAATGTTTTCTCCTTAATTTGATCCACATTTCTCTTATGCCTTCCATATGGAGCATGCTTTGACTTTGAAATTTTCAAATATGGACTTATGTTTCTTTTAATGTTTTTTAATAATTACAAATGGATGCTCAATATGGATGTATAAGGCTATTTTACAGTGGGAAGTTCATATTAAAACCTGAGTTGAAATGTGTTGATAAGGAAACAAGTATCTTTGAAAAAGTTGACCTTGAGTATGTCAACTATAAGTAAATATATTAGATGGAGAAAGACTTAAAGTGCCTTCAAGTTGAGAAAGCATACTATAGTGTACTAAGTTTTAATTTTGGTGAGTCATTAAGACATAGTAAGTTAATGAAAGTCATATTAGGGCTTATTAACTCAATGAAAATCCATGAAATGATTTGTGTATATAACCTATAAGGTAGACATAAAAGTCCCCACATCTGACATATTAACTATAACTAGAAGAGAGGAGCTTGTTTGGAGGATGGAGGTAGCCATAGCGAAGAAGGAAGTAATGGTGTTAGGCTGGATTATATTGATGATTTTGTTACTGAAGACGTGAAGGTAGAAGCTAATAAATATGTTAATGTATAAGCTAGAAATCAAGCTAATAAACATGTTTAAGATCAAGATGATGAACAAGTTAGTAGCCAAGATGATGAACATATACAAGTTAAATTCCAAATAAATATTATGAGTGACTATTAACTAATTGAAATCGATTCAATTGATTGTGGTAGTTTTATTGGCGGTATTGAATATCCAAGCAAAGAGGAGCAAAGTGAAATATTGTGAAGATCAAGTCCTTATTAGGCATATTCCAACTAGTGTCAATTATAATGCCAACATAATACAGTTTTAGGTTTAAGAAGAGTGAAAGTAATAGGAATAGGGTTGGATGAAATAAAAAATGCCCATAAGAGTTGCATGTTGTACATGACAAGAAAGAAAGGTGTTTCAAAGTGAAAACATAAAAACATGATTCTAGTTGTTTCATAACTAATAAACCAAAATTAGTTTTTAATAAGTTTATGGTGAGACATATAATTATTGAGAAGCTTAGTATCTCTATAATAAAATAGTTGAAGAGTGTAGATAGAAAATTAATGCATAGCAATGAAAAGGAGATTTAAAAAAGGGAGGCAATATGTTTGTTAACAAGTATGCCAAGTTGCAAATATTTATGAGTTGAAATTTTGAAATCCTATCTCAACAATAGAGTTGTAACTAGCAAGGAATTGAGAGACTTCTTTGCTACAGGTAATAAAAATTATATTTTATACAAATGCCTATAATAATATGAAATTTATTTCATACTTTATTATCTGTTATTACAGTTTAAAAAGTTATACATTTGCTTTGATGTCATAAAAAAATGGAGACTAAAACCTATTTTTAAGATAGATGGCTACTTTTTGAAGTAAAGATAATTACTAAGTGTATTAGGGAAGGTGGGGACGTATTAATGGACATTGATTATTATTGAGGTAGAAAATATTAATTCATAGAGTTGGTTTATGAATATACTAGCATCTAATTTGGAATTAGATTATGGTGAAAGACCTACAATTATATTTGATATAGAAAACTATCTTAATCTTCATATATTTATAATTAATTGGAATTCATCATTTTTAAAAAGTAACTAAAATTTATAAAATTATTTAGGGACTAGTCAAAGTTGTTAAGGAGGCTTTACCAAAAGCATCTCACTGAATATGTGCTAGACACATGCCACAATTAGCATGGGAATTAGAAGGAAAAGACTTTAGAAAGTATCTTCAAAATTATGTATGGTTACCTATATACAAGATTTTAATGAAAAGCTAAAAAAAGAATTAATAAAATAAAATATAGATGTGCTTTTGCCTGGTTTAAATGTCCTAAGGAGAGGTGGAGAAAATATTACCAATCATTTGAATCCAATTTCCTAATAATTGACAATAACATGAGAGAAAATTTTAATGGGTAGAGCTCACAAGCTAGAAACAGGGTAATAATTAGTATTCTTAAAACAATTAGAATCATAGGGATAAAGAGACATACAGATAAGAGACAATTTATATATAGTTAAAATTCAAATATTATCACCAACTATTGTGAACAAGCTAGAAAAGAAAAAAGAGATGCAAAGGAATAGAGAATAGTCTAACATGGAGATAAGGTATATAAAATTTCAAAGGGTGATGACAAATATAATGTGAGGATTATTAGACAATAAACCTATAATTGGCGGGAATAGGATCTATATGGACACCTTTGTAAACATTCCATAAGTGTTTAACTATAATTCCAAACAAAGGGTTGAGATATTTGTAGATGATTGCTATAAGAAAGCTTGATTCCTCATTTTGTATGACATGTAATGTAGCCTATTAAAGGTGAAATTTTCTATACTACAATTGATGTGGAGCTTATACTCTTACCAACTATAAGAGTCATACCAGGAAGACCCAAATTATATAAAGAAATGGACAAAATGAGTCTAAAAATTAAAAAATCTATACAAATTGCCTTAACATAGATATGTAACAATTCTAGCTACAACTTAAGAAATTACAATAAGGAAGGTTCAACAATATCTATTGAGGCCTCTTTTTATATATATAAACCTTGTTTTGCTTTATATTCTTTACTTACAATATGAACATTTTACGTTATTATAGTCATTAATTTTTTTTCTTGTTTGGTCAATTTATCTTGGCTATAATTGTTGATGAATGTATTTCTTTTGAATAATATAGGTTACTGATTTAAAAATATTATTTTACCAAGTCAATAAAGCAATGTTGTGAGTTTTATATATGACATTCCTTCATTATATTTAAAAAATCTATATAATTAACTAATTACATGGTTATTTCTAGGTTGGTGGCTCCTCACATCCTATTAAAGAAAAGTTTAAGGATATTGATCCTTATACATTCAAGTTGTCATTTGAACCAAAGAGTCTAAGGTTCAAAGGAAGAATATCACTTAATAACATTTACAAGATAAAGCAAAGAAAAGGAGAGTATCATTGATAAGAAGGGCACAAACATCATAAGAACAAGTTTTTCAAACTAGTACAAACGAAGAATGTAATATGGTACATAATATGATTACACAAACACTGAAGTGCTAATTCTTGGCATAACTTTCTGATATACGCTTTTGGCATAATTTTGGCTATATATTGCCATATTTAATTTGTATATGAATTATAATTCATACATAGTTTGGCCCAACAATGTTGGACCTCGAAATTTTCATAAAAGATTAGAACTATTGAATGAGAAATTTTGGTGATTAGTCACGAGTTAATAGCACGTGAATGAAAGTTCTTGAACCAAGAAATTATAGACAAGAATAAAGTGGGGAATAATGAAAGTGGATGGATTCATGATTTGCTATGGTGTTTTGGTGGATAGGAGATTTTCGAAATAGAAAGAATTAAGGTGAAAATTAGCAGTAAAATGAAAGCAATATTTGTGTAGTAAATTGATGAATAATAGGTATATATGTATATGTTCTGTTATTCGTGTTCATAATTATTCAAGGATTTTGATTTTTTTTATAGAGGAAAGTGATTTGAAATGGAGTTGAGAATGAGGAGTAAATAAAGTAGAAAGAGTGATCTTGGTATGAGTTGTGTAAGGAAAGATTTTGAAATAAAGAGTTGATCTGGAAAATGTTCACTAAGTATGATTTAGTATTTTACCCACAACGTTTTCTCTAGTTGTCCAAACAAGATAATTCTTGATTTGGATTAAAATAGAGATATATGGCTATATTTCGTATGAAGACATCGAATTTCAATTCTATTGGGTCCGGGCTGCTACCCGCGGCCCACATTAATTGGTACTGTCCTCTTTGGTCTGGGAATCCCTCTCCAGGATTCGCACACAAGACCTCAAGGTTTTATAGCTTCCACATGCTCGCCTCTTACCATTGAGCTAAACCATTGAGCTAAGTAGCTCAATGGTAAGAGGCGAGCGTTGGAACGCTACAAAACCGTGAGGTTGCAAGGTCGAATCTCAACCAAAGCAGACAATACTGATTAATGTGGGCCGCGGGTGGTACTGTGTGGCAGCTCGGACCCAACAAATTCTGTCTCTAGGAATCTCAAAAGTTGTCATGAGTTTAAGGATTGGGTGCAGTACGTTGGTGTATGAATAGAAAATTCATCTTCAGACTTTAGAGGAAAATTTGGGATTGATATAAATAGATTTGAGCAAAATTGCCTTCTGAAAAGTTGTAGATCTTTCTTTTATCTTTCCAACGGTATATAGCATGAAAATTTTAGATATCGGAGTTGAAAGATACGAGCATTACAAGTTATGAGATTCCATCGTCTTAGTTTGACTTTTTACGTCTCAGTTTGACCGTCTCATTCTGCTTCATCTCAATATGACATCAGCATTCATCTCATGATGTCATCATCGTCTTAGTTTAACTTTTTGCGTCTCAGTTTGACCGTCTCATTTGGCTTCGTCTCAGTATGACCTCAGCATTCGTCTCATGACGTCATCATCGTCTTAGTTTGACTTTTTGCATTTTAGTTAGATCGTCTCATTTTCCTTCGTCTCATTATGATGTCAGCATTCATCTCATGACGTCATCATCGTCTTAGTTTGACTTTTTGCGTGTCAATTTGACCGTCTCAGTTACTGATTATTTCTTCCGTCTCAAAATGACATCCTACTTTCTATTCTATTTTTTGACCTCGCAGATGAAAGAATTGGTCTTTAAGGTCTTCATAAGAGTTGTAGCTCTTGAAATCTTCTTTCCAAACATATAAAGAACACCTTAATCCAATATCTGTAGGGAAAGTTATGACAATTTTCCCAACCTTGTTTCGTCTAATGATGTCACTTCGTCTCAAAAATGACATCATATAGTCTGTTCTATTTTGACCCCTCATATGAAAGCATTTGCCTTTGACATCTTATGAGATTGTAGATCTTGAAGTTCTCTTTTGAACCATCCAAAGAACACCTCAATCAGAAATTTGTACAGAAAGTTATGGCTGTTTCACCTAAACAGGTTTAGTATGTTTGAGGTCGAAAACATGGCTGCTTCTTTTGACCATAACTTCCTCTCTAGACCTCCAAATGACTTGATTCTTGAACCATTGGATTTGTAAGACTTTTCTCTATACCTATACCAAAAATAGAAGCTATCTGAAATGAATTAAGAAAGATTGAGTGGAAAAGGTGGGACAGGTACAGTGAGTGTGCTCTTAAGTATTATGAACTGATGTTATTCTACTGAACATACTTCAGTATTTTGATGATATCTTGATCTATAGGAATCCAAATGTGAGGATTTTTGATTTGTGGTAAACTAGAGACATAGAGCTACAAAGTATCTGAAGGAAGGGAATTGTGATTTAGTTCCTAAGAATTTCAAGTTTTAAATGGAAGTGGTGCACAATATACTGTTTTGGACAAGAGCAGTCCAAAAATGTTTGAAGCATATCTTTTGAATCACTGTACCAAATTGAATGTTTTCGGTGGCATTAAAAACTTAAGACAATGGAGGATATTTTCTTCTAGAAAGTGTTATGTCAGAATGTTCAAGGATATTTTTGGCAAGACACTTAAGTTGAAATGGACATAAGCCTATAAGGAAGGATAAAATGGGCTTTTTGGACTAATTCAGGGCATAATTGGAAGAAGAAGTATTGTCTTGCTTATAAATAAAGGGAAAAACGTGAATGAGAAGATTCTAGAGAAACAAAAATCATGGATGAGAAAGGAGACAAGAGAGAGAGACATGAAAAAGAATGAAAGAGAGAAAGAAGAGAAAACAAGCTAGGATTTTAATTTCTTTAGCCTTCAAGAGAGATTTTGAGATTGTTCAAGAAGAGAAAAAGGTAGAGGAAGAGAAAAGCTTCCCTTTGAGCTAAGGATCCCTTCATTTGGTGAAAAATGAAGGTAAGATCATTTTGAAACTTTTAGATTTTTGAAAGGATTTTAGTTCATGGAGTTTAGAAAATGTTTGGGTTTAAGTATTTTAGAACTAATTTTAGTAATTGTGCTTTGAGGGATTTTCAATTGAAAACCCTATTGAGTGGGATTTTTTTATTATTTAAAGGGATCAAGAGGGATAAGAGGAACAAAGAACCTTTGATACCTTAGGTTGTTTGCAAAGGGAAGAGGCATTTTGAGCAAATCGAGTCTGTAAGCAAGGAAATCCAGGTGGGTAATATGTTTATAATTTTTTGGGTGATTGGGCAAATTCTTGCCTATGTGTGAACATGTGTTAAATGTTATTCATTAAAAAGATGCATGACATTTTGATTGATTATGTGATGAATTGTTGAAAAGGATTTTACTAAAATTCATTCATTTTTTATGCCTTGATAACTATCCTGGTATTCTGTATAAATGAAAAGAAAGAAGAAAAAGCATGATTATGTGCTTCTGTTTGGGCAAGAGTGGAACCATTCTGTTCGTCACGTGCACGTTGACAAGTGCCTTCTCTCGGCTGCCCGCTTGTGGCATATGAGCTCCGAAATTGGACTCATTCTGTTCATAAGGTAAAATTTGGTTTTCTCATTCTATTTCATGGAATCCTCGAGCCATTTGTTGTGCATTCTATCATTAAATGATCAAGTATGAAGCATTTTGAATGTTATGTGATTTTGAGCAAAATTTGATAAATGTTTAAATTGCTTAAATAAAGATTGAATGCTAGAATTGCTATATATATATATATATCCAGTAGCTATAAATATATTAGCCACTGAGCTGTGTAGCTTACCCCACGCTTCCCTCTTCAAGTGCAGAAAGAGAAGATTTGCGATACTTGCAAGGCATTGGAACTCCAAGATAGTTAAAGACTTTTGTAATTAAGTTAGTTCAGGAACTTTTGTATTTAGAATCATCTTAAGCATAAGCATTCAATTGTATCATGTGTAGTCTGTATTTCATATTTGGATTAAGGCAAAAATGGGTGGTTTTTGATTGTAAAGATATTATGAAAGCAAACATTGTGTCCTGTATGGACTCAAGTGATTTTTCGAAACTCTGATGTATTCAATCATGTTTGCATCTTTGTGACTAAAATGGTTTGTAATAAATCGGGCCGATTTGATTATCGATTTTTCTTGCATCCGTTTAAAAAGAAAAAAAATTGCAAGGTGATTGTTTCAGTTTTGGCTCCGAATGTTAGGCTCCGGAAGCGGGGTCCAACAGAAACCCTCCTAACTGTTTAATGGAAGGTCTATTAGAGATTCAAGGCATAATTTGCAACTGATGTTTATGTAAAACATTTACCATATGAATCCTTTTACACTAAATTCTATACCACTACTAAAATGTAGTACTTTGACTTATCATCAACAAACTAGCATAATAGATCACATTGACATCCAATGTAGAAAGTATCTTTTGCATCAGTTCATTCCATCAACAATTCATTTATGGGAGTTAATTACCAAACAAAATTTATTAAACATGATAATTTTATGATAAATTGAATTTTCAGAATTAAAATGTTAACTTCAATTCATCGAGGAATGTTAATGTGGCGACTGGTTTTGAATGACAGAAATGAGCTCCGCTGGGAGGAATGTGGGAAAATTCTACCTAGTGTAGAAAAAATCAATGCAGAAATTTCATCATCATACACTAATCATCGCTTGCCTTCCATAGTCTACCTTCTTCTGTAAGGTTTTTAGTATCATCTGCATAACTCTCTTCCTTAATTATTTGTATCTTATTAGCATCATAGTAAGCCATCATATGAAAATTTGATTGTATATATTTTGTCTTATGTAAAGCTTACTCCAATCTCCAAAAGAATATAGATGAAAATGGAAACGGTGGCAATATCTCGATGGCTGGTACAGGATTAGGGCAATTAGTTGTTTTTAATCAATCGTTGATTTCAATTACTATATCTGTTCAATCAGGTATGAATGTGTTCAACTTTGGCTTCGTAATATAGTTTGACTTAACTTACTATTTAAGTTCTATACTAATTGTGCCTTAGGTGAAATACATCGCACTAGCAATTCATCTAATTCAATGATCCATATTGCATTTAGGGATTTGTTCACTGTATCCTCTGCGAGTTTAGTTATAGCCAAGAAGTTGTTGGAAGAAGGTGTCAATAACCCAACACCTGAGAGAAGATCTTTGACATTTTTAATTCATGCTTTTGAACGTGTAAGGACCTTTATTAGGAATCTAGACATTGTGAACTCATTTACCTTTACCGACTCTCATGTCATTTAGAATATAAAAAATAATCATTTCATTTCCTTTTAGATGGAATAAGTGTGAAACTTTATTTATTGTTATGTCTGTAAGAATTTTGGAAACAGTCTCTCTACTAATTAAGGTTAAGGTTGCGTACTATTAGTGTTGGATTGCGTATGGCCCGAGTATTCGCAATACGTTGCAGAAAAGACCATAACATAACAAGAAGTATAACCGAAAACATACAGGATGTACGAAAATACCTTTTGATGCGGATTGGTTGTTTCTTTTCAGATTCATAGACACTACAATACGCAAATGTTCTCTACCGGTATCCAGACGAGTATGAATGATCCGGCAGCGGCTATCGTGTGCTAGCACATCCTAAAACCCTTTTTGAACGCCGCACAGTTTTCTCTCGGAGGGTGGCTAGAGTTTTGTCTCGTTCTTCTCTTTAATGAGACCTAAGTTTCTCTATTTATAAAGAAAACCTAATCTCATTGAAGCCAAATAAATTTCGGCCCAAATTATATCTCATATAATAAAAACTCGACAACTTAATTCAATCCAGCCTAATAAATATATCCATATATATTTATTCAATGCCTAATAAATTAGGCCCAAAAGAATAAGCCCAGATCACATCACACTTGTGTGTGACCCTGTAGGCTCATTTGATGTTAGCAATGGGCTTGATCACACTTCAAGGCCCATGAGTCATAAGCAGCCTCTAGCAAGACATTATGACTACCCAAATCAAATGAGGATCAGTAATCCGATTTAACCTGTAACTATGGTTATAGCTCAGTCCTTTTATAACGCGATATCAAGATTAATCACAAGGCATGGTACATGTCAACCTTTGATCAATTATAGTTTCTTGATCCCCAAGTTGTCTAATTATAACAAATGACATTGATGACTCCTCATCAATTTATTTGAGCACGACCATGCATTTCTTCAGTCATACTTGTCAAGAGGCCCAAATGATATCTCTCTCATTTAAGAGAGGTACAAATCCCATC
>JANZLC010000005.1:5943501-5956213 GCA_026413385.1 Erythroxylum gracilipes | reverse complement strand
TACTATGTTATTGAGATTGATATCGGTTGATGATTTGAGATGATCATAGATTAGCTGTTTATAAGTAGATGATGAATGTGAGCTTGTAGATTTAGATCCTTACTTCTTACAACCAATTAAGCAGGTATAAGGAAAAAAATTTTTGGTCATGCCGGATTTCCAGTAGAATATAGAAAAGTTGGGCTTACTACGAGTTTTGGTGGCATTAAGCCTACCCATTCCCTAGTGCCAACACGGCCCAAAAGGCGGGTCGTGTCATAAAATTAATTACAACTTCATCTTTTCGTGAACAATTTTAGGATTTGTTGCATGTTTGCTTCATTTTCTCTTTCTAGTTGTTCAAAATTGTCGATTCATTTGTATTACCATTGAGGAATTTTTTAGATATTTCTTTTATTCCTATCATTTTATTTCTAATTGTTTTATTTTGTATATTGGATATAATAACATTGAATAAAAACTACAAAGATTTTGTTTGATCTTTTGAATGAATTTTTTTTTCTTATTTTTCTTCTTTTTGATCCCCAAAAAAAGAAAATTGGGTGAAATGAAAACTTAATAAAGGCCCCCTTTGGGGTGAAAAGAATAGGATATTAAATGTATCCATTTTTGGTTCAAATTTGTGATAATTAGGAATAAGAAAGATAAGATGAATTTTTTAATCCAAACCTTTTTTTTAATGGAAGTTTCATTTATGCTTAAAGGTGAAAAAAATGAATTCTTCCACAGTGGGACCCACTTAATAAACGATCATATATTTTAGGTAGGTATTCCTTTTTACTTTCATTATTACATAATCTTTTTTTTGTCGTGTTTATTGATAGGTTCATTTCCTTTATCTAGAGTTTTGACTCTAGTTATAAACTCATTGCATTGATTTTTCGTTTTTTGGTTATTATCAAAATTCCAATAATTATACAACTCATTAGAGGAGTTTTTTTTTGTTTTAAATAGGTTGTATCATTTTCATAAAAAGTTGATAAAGTAGGTAGATATTTAAAAGAGATTCTTTCTTTGCCATCATTTCAACATGTATAATTTTTTTTGTGACATCTCATTTCTTACAACATTTTCAAATTGATTGTTTTTTATATATTGAAAAGGATGATTCCAACATTTAGAGTTGAAAAGAATAGTTACAAGAGGTTTTTCAAACCAGAAGAGATCTTTATCTATCAATATTTCTAACTTCTAATTTTCTTGATTCCCATATAGATAAGAAGTTTCATAAATAGGTTTATTTTGATAGTATGTCTCTTTAAAGTTAAATGGAATTCATCCTTTTTTATTTTTCCTTTCCATTCACTCAGATCTCTTCTGTTTTGTTGATTTTTTCTGGATCCTCCTTTTCTTCTTAGGGAAGAAGTAGGATTTCTTCAGTGCATGCCTCTTGTTCCTATTTAGTCCCCTTTGTTTTGAAAATTTTTTCTATTTCTATATCTGTTTCTTCCTCCTTTTCTTCCATTCCTGAAGTTTCTTGCAGTTATTTAGTAAAAATGGGTGACGATGTTTTGCCTAAAGAGTAGAAATAGGTAATAAATATGAGAATATTAAAGATTTGAGCTATAGAATTTCTTAATTATAACACAAGGTACTTATTTCATCAAATAAGTACATTAGATCTAATAGAATTATTTTGTTGTATCTAGAATAATTTCAATCCATCTCATTTCATGAATAAAATTTGACCAATTAACCAACCAACAAAACTATTTGTTACAAATAACATCTTCTTGTTGCATCGAAACATAAAAATGTTGATTAATCTGAGTAACATGGAACTTGGTAAAATGAAATGATTAAATAATTGAAAAATGAGATTATTCAAGAATACACAATGACTGCTAAGACTACGAATTGAATTTCTAGTAGTAAATCTATAATTAAGAAAGCATATGTAATTGTTTCAGAAGAAATGAAACAAAAAATATGTAGAGCTAGGATGGCTATTGTATGGGGTCTATCCAATGCTAGATGTAGAGGCCCATAATATATCCATATGAACATCATGAGCTTCTCTGTAATACATCTTGTTGTTACTGATACCTTCTTCTTGGTTCCTTCTTCTATAACTCGATTTCAGAGAAGGAAAAGCTAAGAGGGCCTCGTGGAGAATCTGGTCAGAAATCCAAAATAAAGTCTGACCATAATAACCGAATTGATTATCTTCATTCATATGGCTACTAGATTACCTAATATAAAAGGTTTCAAAATCATCAAAAACCTCCCTCTTTCTTTCTATTAGAATTTTTAGATTATGAAATTTATGAATTGTTATATGATGATTTTGAAACTTTCCATATATATATAGAATATAAAAATAGAAAGAGATAGACCAGAAATGTTTATATCAATGACACCAAAGGGGATATTAAATGAATGGAATTGGGCTAAGGATGAAATGTTTGCAAATAAAGCCACTTTGAGGTCCCCTATGAAATGAGGCATGGAACGAAGACAATACGAAGATGTTTTAGGAGTTATGAAGACAACTTCGAGCTTATATTGGTCATAGGATGAGAACGAGAATTGAACTCTATAAGATCAAATCTCACATTGTCCCTCAGTAACTTAGTGGTAGAGTGGTCAACTATTAATTGACTGGTCGTAGATTCAAATCCTACATCGGGAGATTAGATCCATCCTAAAAAAAGAATTTGAAATTCAAGGTTTTTCTTTGATCATTAAGAGTAGGTAACCCGTTCCCTGTGTCTTTCTTTCCATTTCATTTTATCTCATCATATCATATTATATTCTGTGATATTTAAGAATCACTGTCAATGGCCCAGTGTAGGTAAGTTTGGTATAATCCTTTGTTCTATAGTCTGGGTGGGGCTATTCTTAACTAGCCAATTAAGAATTTTCAGATGTACTCATACTAGCAATTGCATTAAAGATGAAGTCATTGATTCTCCCAATAGGTCATAATTACCACAAAGAAACATATTAATGAGGAAGAACACATTTTTTCTATACTACTAATATTTGTACTTGCTCTGCTATTCTATGTAAACCTGGTCATGGAAGAGTTATGGGGCGTAAAAAAAATATGTTGATTCGGTTTAAGGATATTATATTTCCATTTTATACTATCAACAATAACAATAAATAAAAAGAAGAATGAGAAAAAGGAAGGCCATTATATTTTGACAAAAGACCCACACCCAAACTCTATAGCTTTGAGTCTGCTATCTTGATCATGATTTTCCCATCTTCAGAGGTAAAGGTCCTTCCTTCTTTGGTTGGCTGTGGGCAAGGAGGCAGTCAAACCCCCAACACCTAGCAAAGAGTTTACAATCTAGCCTTTTTTTATTTAATATTTTCTTAGCCACAGTGATTATTGTGACCTAGCAAAGAGTTTATCCATGAGGAGAAAGAATACTATAAGTTGCATTACGCTTCTCTTATCTATTAATGTTTTTATTGAAATTTGGCAAATCAATTATAGGAAGTAATAAAAAAAGTTATATTTCACCTATCTAATTTAAGTAAACTAGTATAGAAAGAAGAGGTTCATATATTAATTTTATTGCAAAGAAATGCTGGGATACATACTCCCAAAAGGGTAAGTCCAATGAATGCTAGATGTAAAGTCCCGCACCTTATTAAGAACATATTTAATAGACTTTTTTCAGTTAAAGACGGGCCAAAGATGTCACCATGTTTTTGCAAGCCAATGGTAAGGCACTAGAATTAGACTCTTCCTCCTGTCGCTTTACTAGAACTTAAAGCCCTGAGCATTGGTTGTTTGTATTGAAATGCTATCTTAATGATATGCTAGATTACCTTTTGAAAAGGGTATGCTCTTAAAAATGAATTACCCAAATGAGTAGCTATAAAAAACCTTTATTTGATAAAACCAAAGGGGCTATGTTTCATTCAATAATGGTGTACTATGCTACCAATTACCACCCATTTTTCCTATATAGGAAACACAACATCGGCAAAGTTGGTTGCCTAGATGCTTGGTTTTCAAGTGATTGAGGTATCATATTTTATATGAAATTTTCATATTTAGAGTGTTTGGACTGGACTTTCATTATGAGATCTTACTGATAGTTATAGCTTTTCTCATTTTTTTGTTCTTTGTTTTCTATATATAGGTAAATTCCAGTGACAGTCATGGGAAGGCAGATGCTAAGATTTATTGAGGAATTGATGGAAGCAATGCAAATTGTATAAAGGAACTTGTCAGCAACGAAGCACTTTGGAGATTACTAATGATGAATTAAGAGTATTCATATTTGACTCTTAATTCGTTGTTTTAAGAGTATTCCATTTATTTGTGTTGCAAATGTTGATAACTATTTATCTAAATGAAGTTCTCATTCATTTATTACTGTTAGTTGCCAGATAGAATTATGGCCTTAAATGTTCTTACATTGATGTTAAGTAACTGGACCTCTAAGCATATATATCATTTTTGTTAAGATCTTCATTAACAATTATGCAGCAGGATTCATCTTTTAAAACTAGGTTGCAATTTCTGCTATCAGGTAAGATCAGTCACTCCTTTTTATCTTTGCAAACTCAAGTAACAAGGTATTCCATTTTATTTTGTTCTTAGAAGCGTAAAATGAGTTTTTTTAAAAAAAATCTGGATTATCATTTGTACCTTGGGAGACAAGCACAATCCATATGGCTTTATGGCGTCCAAGCTGAAATTATTACAAACGTTGTTTCCTAACTTAGGAGTAAGACGTAATTCTTAGATTATTCATAATTTAGGAGCAAGATTTAACACAAGTTGTGTTTCTTTCTTGCTAAAAAGCAGTCATTTTATAAATTAAAAGATAAAAATACTTGAATAAATATATAGGTATTTATAAAAAATAAATTCATTGAATTGATTTGACATGAGGATTGTATTTAAGAAATTATTTATGTATTTATGAATACATATCCAAAATCTAAATTCTTATAAGAATTTTTATTGAAATACTAAAATATATAATATTCATATTCTTATCTTTTTTAAAGTCATGTCCTTATAAGTTATTTTACATATAAACAGCTAATACTAAACAACTAATTTTACCAAACATCTTTAACAAACAGCTAATTCAATCCACTGGTCAAATCAGCTCATAGAATCAGCTATCAGCTATCAGCTAATGCAATCAGCTATTTGTCAAACATGGCTATGTCATTGTAACGACTAGTTCTTAGATCCAACAACTATTTCAGGTTCCCAAATACTATAGATAGGTATTTTCTAATTAGTTTTAGAATCAAGAAAGTTTTGGGTGCTATATTCACACATTTCAAAGAGTTTTTTTAATCATTTGAGCATCATTGTGTCATACTTGTGTAAGTGAGCTATTTTGGAGTTATCAAGTGAATAAGTGAGATATTTATAAGTTGTAATCCTTTGTTAGGGTATTGAATATTATACTTAAGGGTGATCCAAGTGATACTGAGGTTCTTCTTCACCTTGAAAGAAGATTGTAGGAAAGGTTCCCCTTTACTGTGAAAGATTGTACAAAGGATGTTCTTCGCCTTGAAAGAAGAATTATAGTATAATTCCAAGGAGAGTCTTGGGAGTGGACATAGACAAGGGTTGTTTGTCAAACCACTATAAATCGATTTGCACTTTTTCTTCCTATCATTTTTAATTTATTGCTGAATTATTTGATTAATTTATATTAAACAATTTTCTCATCCTTGTTCATACTGATTATTATTAGTTGAATACATTGGTTAGAAAACTTATTAAATTTTGTAAACACCTAATTCACTCCCTTCCCTTTTTGGTGCTATAAGAGACTAACACTAATTATAAAATTAAAACTCACTAAATAATTAAAGCATCCATAAAATCCCTTCACTAGATTATGATCACTCTATAAAGTTCTTAGGGGAGCGTTTAACCCACAACAAGAAGCCACATTCTACGCATTTGAACTTAATGTTGTATTAATAAATGATGGGGATTTTTTAGCTTTAGGAGTTACTACTGCAATTATCGAAAATTTGATCAAATTATATCTCTAAGTTGGTTTTGGGGTTAAAGGATATTAAATTTAAACCATATGTCAGTAATTAAAAGGTACTCTTTCTTCCTCCTTGAACTGGAAATTGTGGTCAACGAACTTTAGATTGAGTGAAATGACCAATGATCTTTAGAGGTCACTTGGTTCTACAGATTTTACCAAGGCTTTTTTTCATCTTTTTTCATCTCTAGAAGTCCCTCCGCTTTGGATCTTGCTCCTCTGATCTTGCTGCGTAACGCCAGATATTGCTGTTGGTCTGACAGCGGATGTCACTTCTGCAGAGTGCTCTTTATTTTGATGGTCCTTCTCTGGGGACTTGTTTGACTCCAATCTCCTGTTGGTGTCACTTGGTTCTGTTGGTGCAGTGGGTTGCTTCTCACTCGTGCTTTGGTCCTTTGTCTCATTGCTACCCGATTGTTTCTTTGGTTCCACTACAATTTCTTTCACGACCTCCTCTAGTTTATCCAGTCGTTCTTTTACCTCCCAAATGTCTGCAGAACGGGCTTCTTTTTCCTTTTTAGCTTTTAGTTCCATTTCCTTTGCTATCTCCTCTACTTCTTTCTTCTTTCTCTCCTCAAGCTCCTGATCAATTTAGCAAGAAACAAACAACAATCAGAAAGCCATTAGAGTTGGCTGCTAACTGTTTAACCTTGTCGAATAGTATACCAAGTTGATGCAATTTCATCCATAGAAATGAAGGTGTGTTATGCAACTTGAGTCTCATTTTGGAAAATTTCAATGAGACTAGTAATATAGGTGCAAGCCGAAGAGAAGACCATAAAATGTACAACAGTTTAAACCAGATACATGTGCTCGAAGTCTAGTATCAAGAAGCACCGAGAGTGAAAAGAAAAATATAGAAGATGATAAGATGAACTTCACATCAAAAGAATTGCTAAATGCAGTGATTATGACAGAAACATCAGGTTCTCTAATCTCTAACCCAATTCTAGGTCCATTGTTCTTTTGTTCCTTTTTCTTAATTCACAATAACAAATGAACGGCTGGATGCTGACATGACAGGGGAAAATATTATCGGCCATAAAATTTCTTGAGAGAAGTTATATTTGGCGATGACTACCCAATACTTTAACGGAGATTAGTTATGTGATGCATGTTTTACCAGACATCCAACTGTGCAAGGCAGGACTACGATTTCTTCGGGTTTATCGAAGAGCTTTTTCATAAAACAATGATCATAATCAACACTAATCATGAATGCGACGCAGATACAGAGAGTTTTAACAGAAGTAGAAGAGAAGAAAGAGGCAAATGAGGTAAAGGTTTGGAAATAAGAAAAGACGATCTATATGTCTGAACTAAAAGAAAAAGAAATTATCTTGGGAATCATTTCCGCTATAAGCAAAGATAAGTTACCGCATCCATTTTTCTCATCTCATGCCGAGCATATTGAGCAACCAAGTACACAGCTGTTATGGAAAATGAGTTCTTTTAGATAGCAAATAGCAAATATTTGAAAAATCAAAGTATGCTTTTTCACTGAAATACCTAATGATGGTAAACAGGCAAAGAACAATTGTACCAAATGAAAATCAATCCTGCAAAAGAAATTGACAGATGTAAGTATGGAGGACGTATGTCAAAAGGCAAAAAACATTTCTACCAAAACAAAAGGCAGAAAGTATGAATTTTGTGATCACTTCTGTAGCATCGTAAGGAGGCAATTCAAATGCTACAAAATTGTTTCAATGTTGAAGTATTGGTCTTGAATCCCGTAGAAGTACTGGAGGAACTCTAGTAGTGTATCACGCAGCAAACATATATCCTACTTTTTCATTGAGAAGAGCTCCAAAGATTTTACAAAGGACAGAAAGCATAAAAGAATGGCAAGATCACCAAAACCGAAACCAGAGACCTGAATTTATAAAAGCATTGCACCAAGCTATATGAATTCCCTGGTGAATGATCTATAGGCATGCATTCCACTTTAAAGCAGGAATTGGTAGTTGACTAACCATAGACAATCTGTTTTATCTGCGTACATATATTTAGCTGCCATGAAGTTTCATCTCATCTCCATGCCCAAGTATGAGAGTTTAATGTTCTCAAAAGACCACCTGAAAATTTTTAGTTCATTGAAATACCTTGTTGTTATCTCATAAAAGAAAACAATCTTCTTGGTCAGTTCAAATTTTGTTATGATCCTTTCATATATTAGAAATCAAGAGAGTCTCATTAAATTATTTCAAATTCTAATGTGTTTAGACCTCCAAATGGTCAAGATCCTATTAAAAACTTAACTAAATGTACCTAAATAAATAAAGAATGGAAAACGGATATAGCAAAGCTAATAAACAAGATCTCATAGTAGATCTAAAGCATCAATTCAGCAGGAAGACCATCTTATAATGCCAACTTGTCCAACTGTTGAATCACTAGAAAGAATAAGTGTCTTTAATACAACTTCCTCACATTGAGTCAAACAATGTCAGATAATAACACCGCAGAATTCCAAAGCCCAGCATAAACAACAAAAGCCATACTTTATTTCATGAAAAGCGTTGTCGACACCAAGGAGAACCAACACATAACCACTGAACTACTGAAGAAAAAAGGCACGCTGTCTACGTAACAAGCAAGTAGAAAATGAGTATTCCATAACAAGTTCGATGAAATGTCTAAAAGAAAGACAACAGCAGACAGAATTTCAAGCCAACACCCAGCTCAAGAACCAAAGACCCAGATAAGAATCACCAGAAAAAGAGCGAAAAGGGAAAAATATCAATACCCGAACTTCTTTTTCTTAGGTGGGTCAGAGAAGAGGATCTTGGCAGCAGTCATAAAGTCGAGCTTGTCCAATTGCCGATAGGCTTCATACTTGCTCACATTTGTTTCGATTTTGTTGTTGTTATCAGGAGGCCTTGTGGTGCATAATTTTCTAGTTGACAATGAACTAGGTCGACCCAAAATGCGACTGGCGCGAAACATCAGTAGCAATTTGTTTCTCACTTTGTTAAAATCATTATGAAGTAAAACTTCATCACGGAAAACAGATACAAGCTCGCAGCGAGCAAAACAGCTGAAAATTTGTCGAACAGTTTATGCGCATACAGCGGACGCAACGCAAAGCCTGCTCCTTTAATTGGCAATTGGGCTGAATGCTGCTAATTAATTTGGTTTTAATAATATTTTAAAATTTTAATTAATATTAAATTATTAAAAAATTAGCTAACGTTGAATAAAATTAAAAAATTTGAAATAATTTATTTTAGTTTATAAGAATTTATCAATTTTAAAAAATTAACTGATTAATTAATAAAATGATCAATTTTAACAACAATAATTATTAAAATAAATTAAATTAAATATCTGAAAATTAAACTTAAAAATTAGAAAGTTAAAAATTTTACGATTGAACCGGTCGAATTTAGTAAAAAAAATATGTTTGTTTTTTTATTTTAGTTTCTTCCTATTTTTAAATTTATAAAAATCACAAAAACTAGTTTTTGTTTTGTTTTTATCTTTTTATAATCTGATTTAGTATCAACTAAATATATATTATTTAATTATTTGATTAATAAGAATTATGAATAATTTAATATAATTTATTGAATTAATTTAAATTAATTATGAATAAATTTATTTAATTTAATAATTTTGTTTAATTTTTATAATAAAATAAGTTGAAGTAAAGTATGTTTATTTGTTTATTTAAGATCGCAACGAATTAAGTTTTCTTGTTGAATTTTGATGCTTGGAACAATAAATACTTTCTTAAAAATCTGAAAAGAAAAAAATTAAAATAAGGAAAATCAATTAATATAGGTGAAGTTTTAATCATCAAATTCATTTAAAGTCTAATTAGATTAGAATTAGCATCGGGAAGCTCAATTTTAATTGAACTTTGAATAAAAATGCCAATTTCAAGTTGAGTTCGAAATCTATCGAATTTAAAATTTAAGGATATGTTTGTTTTCATTTATGTTTTTAGTTTTAAATTTTTGTTATCAATTTTAGTAAAAAAAATTGTTTATTTGAGTTTTTGTTTTTGGTTTTTTATGTTGATTTCTTCCGCTTTTTATAATATATCAAAATCATAAAATAGTTTTTATTTGTTGTTTATGTTTTTTCACAATCTAATTTAGTATTAACTAAACATATATTATTTAATAGTAATTATTAATAAGAATAAAAATTTTACTTTAAGATTATATTTTAATTAAAATTATTTATTAAATTATTTATTTTAATAAAATATTTAATTTTTACTTATAAAAGTAATTTAATATATAACTATTATCAATAATAAAAATAGATCATACTTAATATTAACTAAAATGTGCAAAAGTTTTATTTATCTCTACCATTTTATGAGTTTCTTCCTTTTTTGCGTATGCAATAGTTATTTCCATTCGGCAGCCACTAATTATGAAATTGAAATTAAAAGTCATATTTCAACCTAAATATTTTCAAGATGCTTTGTAACCAAAGAATGACAAGTGTTTTTCTTTGTTTAAATCTTAGGAAACTTGATTAGTAGATGAGCCTACATGCTTTGCTTTTACAACTATATCAGGAATAATTGCAAAAAATTTTATTTAAACTTAGGTCTTGCGAAATTAAATTTTAAAGTTGACTTTGAATTGACTAGACATTTTACCACCTTTCCAGCCAAAAGGCTTAAGATCGTTTGTTCCTGTGAGATCTCACATCGGTTGGAAAAAAGAACAAAGTACATTTTATAAGGGTACAGATACCTCTTTTTCATAGACCCATTTTTTCAAGTCCAAAAAGAAAAAAACTGTAAGAGTCTTGGCCTAAGAGGCAACCCAAAGCGGATAATATTTGTAGGCGGGTGATCTAGGCTGTTACAAATGGTATGAGAGTCGGTTCCTGATCCGTTGTGCCAACGAAGACGTTGAGTCCTAAGGGGGTGGATTGTGAGATCCCACATTGGTTAGAGAGGAGAACGAAGTACGCCCTATAAGGGTACAAATACTTACGTGAAAGAGCAAAACTGTAAGGACTTTAGCCCGATGGGCAACCCAAAGTAGTCAACTCTAACTAAAATCGGGTTGGATCAAATTTGACATCTCTATCGGCAATCACTAGATCTCCTAAAAAAATAATAGCAAGGGGTGGGCTACCAACTCAGTGAGAATAATTGATCTTACCCTTAAAACCAAGTAACTGCCATCCAATTAAATCATACATATAGTACATATATACACAACAATTTTCAGTCTAATTCAAACAGTTAACAAACATCTCAAAAATTCACCAAATGATAATTACACAAATATTAATTTAAACTGTCATTTATGGTTTAATCCTATATTTAATTGAATTGTCTAGCCACAGCTTAACCTAATAGGAGTACATCTAAGACTCTGCTAGCTCATCTCATCATAATCTCTCATTAATGGAAACGTAATTAAATGTATAAATATCGTCATAGGGTATCTCAATTTCTCAATCTCTTTTAGTACTCTGGTACTACTCCAATACCTGGCCATCGACACAGAATATTCTCGGGACTCAAGATATCCCGGTACCACTCCAGTACCTAGTCAACTACACAGGACATCTCTGAAACTAAAGATGTCCTGGTATCTACTCCATGAACAGATATCTAACCATCACTCACTCATATCGACTCAACTTATCTATCTGAGACCATCTAATATAGCCTATAATAGGTAAGCCACTGATTCTCAATTTTCACCAATTATTTACAACTTGTTATCTATCAGTCTCTATTTAATTAACACATTTTTCGTCAACTTAAGAAGCAATATACCTCAGAAAACGTAACAAAATATAACAATGAAACACCTTATACTACATTAATTATTTGATAATTAAAGTAAATATAATTCATGTATGTAATTATTAATCATTCATTTAATTGAATGACTAATTCAAAACATAATTTATTAATAACAAAAAGGTACTTAATTTTAAAAGTAAAGTTCAAGGTTATCTTTACTTTAATTTCGGATTCAACTAATTGATAATCTCAATTTCTTCCCAATTGGACTTTTGAACATAGTTTTTACAAAATTCTATTAGACTAATTTATGAAATATTTCTAACCCAATTACATTAATAATCTAACATTATTCTCTTTTCTAATTTATTCTCAATTATAAAAATAATATCCTTGCTAACCTAACCCTTATAATTACTAAAATACCCTTAACTAATTAAAACTCTCCTTTTACTCTCATCCTTTTCAATCAATACCAAAAAATGTCCTTCTTGCAATTAAATTCTAGATTTACTCTTCACTTTTCTGCATTCCTTATTTTGCCCTTACATGCAACTTAAATTTTCAAAACAATGTCATCATCTTCACCTTCTCCACTTTTCTCATCTCCTCTTCTTTTATCATTTTTCAGCCTCATTTTCTTCATTTTTACCACTTCATGCAACTTTAATTATATTCCAAATCAACCACAATATGCAAACCAACTACAATCTAGTGTTGGATGATCAAAATCAAACAAAAAATGACATAATATGGCTGTTGAAATTTACCTAAGTGTAAGGCACTTTTAAGTTGTCAATCTCTACAACTCCCTCAAATTTTTCTTCAAAACAAACAAAAGGAGGAAACTTACGAGGAAAGAGTTACATGCAGATAAAAGAGCGTGTTTTTAGACACACTTTGTTAGATCGCGTATGGCCTGAATATTCTAAATATTCTGCGGAAAAGACCATACAACATCGTGATGTATAACCGAAAACACCAAGGA
>JANZLC010000005.1:5929980-5940256 GCA_026413385.1 Erythroxylum gracilipes | reverse complement strand
ATATATTATTAACAAATCATAATGTTAATACATGAATCACATATGTCCATTGGCCTAGGGCACACTACTAACACACTTACCAGCTGGGAAGTGGAGAGAAAAGTGAAGAATACGGTTGTTTCGTATGAGCTAATCCAATTTTCAGATTCTAGTTATTTATACAAGTTTAAAGGTTTTTATGGAATAGGCTGCTTTTATTATATAAATGGGCTTTACAATACCTGATTGGGTGGCACAATTTGCGACATTTAATGCAAGCTGCTATGAAGGAAATCCTTTCCTTTGTGGGATGCCATTGCCAAAGAGATGCAGCACAGCAGCACCACCATTGTCATTCCCAAAAACATCCGTCCAATGGCTTTCTAGACATGAATGTGTTTAAAGTCAGCTTTCTTGTTTCTTACTTATGTGTCTAAATTCAGCTTTCTTGTTTCTTACTTCATGATCTTGCTAGCAATAGCTGGTGTGTTATACATAAACCAGCACTAGCGACGAGCATCGCTTTGGTTCATTTAGGAGACCATCACCAATCTCTATTATTTCATATTGGAGAATGTTTTGATTCGGGTCAAGGTCAGGAACTCATGGCCTGCGTGACCTGAAGGGATTAGACTTGTTTCAAGTTGAGTCATCCATGTCAAGTTCTCTGGTGATTAAGAAGATCACATTGCTTGTTTTGCCTTTATTTTGGTTCAACCTTGCTTGTTTACATTTGACTTTATTTTCTCTACCAAATCTTATGTTACCATACATAGTTGCGTCAATATTTTGTTGCAACATTACTCTAGATTGTGTTTGTTTCTTAAAATAAATTCAGTTCATGTTTTTGATTCCAACCAAGAGGTTGATTCGAGCAATAGTATCAATACAAAGTTAAAGAGCTAAATCTACTGTAAGACCAAGCAGGTACTTCAAATATTAAATATTCCTGCCAGCAGATGATCCTATTTCATATTTCTCACAAATAGCTTCCCTAGAATAGTCATGGCCACCCATCCGACGAGCTTTTTATGTATGCTTTTAAGCAATGCCATACTTGTACCACTTCACTTGAGATCGGAACAAGGATTATTATTAAGGAAAATATCAATCAGTTTATTGTAATTATCTTTACCATTTATCATTGTATATCTTTTCCATAAATAGGAGATAGCATAGCTTAATTATAGGTTGAGATTGATTCTTGTTTGTGTATATATTCTACACTTTTCTAATGAAATAAACACACTTTTCTAATGAAATAAACACAATACCGTAAACCATTATCTTCTTCCTTTTTTATAATTATCATTGAGACTTTTGTCTCAATCACATACAAATTCCATATTCCTGTGAAAAAATGTCAGCAGAGGATACAATATATAGCAAGCCAACAAGTTGGAGGATGCATCCAGACTAGCCCCGTTAGAAGATCACGACTTAACCTTACTCATCACAAATGAATTTTCTTTTGATTTAAGACGGTGTAGCTATCTAAAATATTCCAATGAATTACAGTTCAGCTTCCAATGCTTGTTTCAGGTTTCTGATCAACCTTCCTATACCTGAAACTCCTAGCAATCCATATAAAAACACACAAGTTTACAGCACACAAAACAGCGTTCACCCAGTAAAAGTAATTAAGATTTGCACGATTCAGATTGCTGCCAAGCCAAGTGTCTCCATATCTTGAGCTAATTGCCTGCACAATGGATATAATAGCAGTGTTAAGGAAGCTGCCAACTCCAATTACGCTTAAATAGCATGCACCTCCTAAGCTTCTCAATGAAAGTGGCATTTCGTCGTAGAAAATCTGTGGCAATCCAACAAGAGTAAACACATCTGCCAGTGCACCTAAGATGTATTGTGGTAATAGCCACCACACACTCATTGGTATCGTCACTTTTGGCATGTCCAATAGACCATACTCTCTTGCAGTATTCACTCTTTTGGTCTCTACTAATGCAGCCACCGACATCTCAAGCACAGAAAGAAACAATCCAATGCCTATTCTTTGCAAGATAGTTATTCCAGTAGGGTGTCCAGTTAACTTTCTGACTGCAGGAACAAAAACTCGGTCATAAATTGGGATGAATATTATTATTAGTGAGGCTACAAGACATTGAAGTCCAGATGGAGGAAAATTGTGAAGTGGGCCAATTGATCTTATCATAGTGCCTCCTTGCTTGATGAAAAAAGTTGAGAACATAGCATTCACATTGGTGAATATTAATCCGGTTAGCCATATGGGAATGAGGCGAAGCACAAGTTTCACTTCTTCTACTTGGTACGGAGAGCACAGCCGCCAAGGATTTCTGGTACTTCTGGAGGCATCAACCTTGTCAATGATCATTGCCTTGTCCAAAAATCTGCAGAAGTTTTTGAGCTTTTGATGAGATTAAGACTAAATTGGAACCTTAGAATCTATGACATGGACTTCAGCCTAAATATTAGATAAATGCTGCAATCAAGAGCACCATAACTATTCCTCATTGAATTGGAAACCTAACAATTACTGAAACAAAGTAAAAGAACAAGTATTAGACATTCAACATGCTAAAACCAAATTTCAAACTATCTACTAAAAGGGAGAGGCTGGTCAATGGTCATGATGTAAATAGATGATGCCAATTTTGACAGATTGCACAAACTCTATTTTTTTTTTATTATTATCATTATTATTATCAGAAAAGATATGAAAATATTTTCCAAAAATTAACAGTTGATTTGCATTGAAAAATCAGAAGGTATATTTTAAAGATGGACACAGCAGGCGATACACACGCCAGTTCAACACCAAATTCTGTGAAACATGACTGCTTTTAATTTGCGCTAACCGGTTATTGATTATTGTTTAATCGAATGTAACCATTGTCTTTACAATACAACCATCCAAAAACTGAAGGCAAGTCTACTTTCTTGAGCCAAATACACATTGATTTGAGGATACCTGAATATTTTAGTTTGTGATACAGGCTGTTTATCCTCATCAGAACTCCCATCGATCTCTTCATAGTATAAATTCCGGTTACCAAGGTTATCGTCAGTGCTAGTGCGCCACTTCCTGACAGCTGCAACAAGCACTTGAGCAACCATAACAAAGGGGCTCCCTTCTGCTCTGTGCATCTTGTATCTCTTAGTTCCCGATAAAAACAGTATCAGTGCAAAAGCCATTGTTGCTGCCAATACTCCAAATCCTGCTGCCCATCCAACATTATCCTATTCATAAAGTGATGAGAATTACAATAAAAAACCTGACAATGGAAGATAATCATTGTCAACAACTGAATTAAGGCCATGTTCATTACAAGATCATCCTCATTAACTACTCTTCTATGTGCATCATCCTGCGCAATTATATTCATGTGTTGTAGGATTTTTTCTGGAACATCAGAAAGCAATTCTTGCAAAGTTTATATTCATTAAAGAAAGGAATTCTTCCATCAACGAGGATAAAGGGAGTATATTGTAAATATTTTTCTTACAATTGCTACACTTAGTATCTAGTACTGATTCTCAGTTAGCTCAGAAATACTCACACCGGAGTTCTATATGGTAACATTCTAGTTCAAAACAAATATCAGATTAAGGCATAAGAGCCCCTGAAAAAAGAAAGTTCAACAATTCCAACCCTCAAGTCAAACTGCCTATAAAGACTAAACAAGAAGGGACTTCTCTACGAGAAAATGTTAAGCAAGTTGGCAAGCATTCTAAGTGGTTATCATAAAGTAACCATTCCATCTCCAGTGCACCCTACTAACTTAAAATGCATACCTGAAGGCACGTTTAATTGATAGAATGAGGATAGATTGAACCCCAAGCTCAATTTTGACATCCTCGGGTCTTGAATTCTTATGTATTAGGTCAGTTGTTTGCCTATAAATTTTCTGAACAATTCATACCAAATTTGTTTTCCTCACCAGAAAATAAAACAGCTCAGTTGACAAAAGCCAAGAAAGAAAAGAAAACCAACGAAAATTAGCAAGGTTAGAAGTGCAAACACCATTTAAGTCCCCATTCTATTTTGGCACATACTTGAATTGTCAAAATCAAGCACGCAAAAGCAGAAAAAAGAGATTGGTCCCAGTTGTCACACTCGAAGAGTCAATACACCCTCCCATCTTGACATTACCAGTACTGCATTCCCATTGGCCAACTTATAGAAAAAAATAAATGTAAAGCAAGACTTTTCATGCTAGATCTTTCAGCTTTTCTCCATTCCAATCCATTGATGTTCCTAGTTCTTGGAATTATAATCTTCCCTAAAGGTTAATCTCTTTTAAACATATTGCATTTACTAATCTGGAATCATGATAAGTGTTGAAAAATTACCTGCAAAGTGATGACCACTATAGTTGAAAAGAACATGCCACCCATTATGGCCACATACCACCAGTTGAAGAATGAGTTCTTAGCATTCAATTCTTCTGGCTTGGTTTCATCAAATTGGTCGGCTGCAAATGGTTGCACACAGGGCCTAAACCCTCCTCCACCCACAGATAAGGTGTAAAGCGCTATGAAGAATACCACTTCTCGATGACTCAGAGGAATTACTGATACTGACAAAGTTAACAAAACCATTCCCTGTAAGATAAATTCAGGAATAGTCAGAGATAGTGAAAAGACTATGGGGCAATAATTCTTTTGAGGCTAACCTCCATTACCAGAGATAGCTTCCAAATCATGAAAGTTCAATACTTTTAAGGGAAGGAAGGAGGGAGTAGATCAAATCCCACAACGTTCCTGTGCCTTTGAAAATTTTTTGACAAAAAAGAAAATGGAAAACTAGAAAAAGGAAAAAAAAAAAGATTAAAACTTTCAGTCCAATTTTTAGCAAACCCCAGGCGAAAATAAACCTTGAATCGCTAACAACAATGAAACAGTATGTGGGGTAAACAAAAATATTCTTTATAGAGAGTGGACTTACCATTAAATATATGACGCATGAAACCGCAATGGTTTTGTAACGTCCAGAGTAGGAGTCGGATATGAATGCTCCGATCAACGGCAAGATTGCTGATATGCCAACCCATGTATTCACGTTCTTGGCTGCCGTAGCCGTGGTCTCTCCGAGAACAGTTGTCAAGTATATTATGAGGTTGCCAAGCAATCCATAGAAGGCAAATCTCTCTGCAAACTCAACAACTACAGGAAAGTAAAGATCAATAAACATGTCTATTATTGTTCTCCTTCGTACAAAAGAAGAGAACTTGATATGAAATTTAGACTTACAGATGATGAAAATAGCAGAACTCCAACCACCCCTGGTTGGTTTTCGTCGGGTAGACTCTGTCATGATCTCTTCATGGCCACGTTCAATCATGACTTCACACACTCAGATTCCCAGGGTTTTACATTAGAAAGAGCATACCAAACAATCTTAAGTGCCTTGCTTGTTATTCACCGCTGATATCAAAACCCCTGCAGTTGACTTCAAAGACAAAAAGCCAAAGGGCCTCTCCCACCAACCGTTAAATTTGGTCACCGAGACAGATAATTTTTTCCTCCTTTTGTGCAAATTTAGAATATTGGGTAGAACGGTAGAACCAGAGAATCCTAGTCAATTAGACCGGCGGACATTAAATCTGCAACAGATACTTAATGGTTGAAAATGCGTCCAGGTACATTTTTGTACAAGAAACGGAACAACGACAACCCAAACTAGTACCGTGTATTTTCTCAGATATTTATCAACCATGTTTATAAACAAGCTTGGAAGACAGTTACCACTGCCTAACTGTTCTTGTCTCCGCGACACTTGGACATATGTTAATCCATATATTAAGAATAGAGCAGATTTATTTGAAGTAGATTCCCTTTTCTCCTTTCGATGACAGGTTCTTCTGATTATTTCTACAGTTGAAAAGTGGGAAGTTGCCTTTCCATCTAATTTTAAAGAGAAAGTATTCATGTGAGATTTGTGTTCTCATGGAAGCTAAAGCAATGAAAATCAGGGCTACCATCAGCTTATTCCTTGGTTTTTGCTCTCAGGACATCCAATTTTTGCCACTGCTGTTTCAAAATTTATTGCAAATTATTAAAAATTTGACAGAAAATTAAATCAATTAAATTAAATAGAATCAAAAAGTTAAAAATTGAATGAAAAATTGAACCAACCAATTAACCTAACAGTAGACAAGTCAATAGGAAGTGTCGGTATCAAAATAACAAGGAAGTGGAGAGATATTCATAGTTGTGAGGACAATATAGAAATAGTAGAATAAGCTTTTTCGGAAAATTATATCAATGTCATCCAAGATCTTAGGAAGAGTTTTTGTGACGAGAAGAAAGTATTTCTTGATGTTTACATATAGAGAATGCTCGTGATAGAAGGGAAGAAAGAGATTGCTTTATTGAGAAACTGAATTCGTTTACCAGTCCGAGTTTTCAGAAAAACCAGAGCTTTCTTTATTCCATCTTCCGTTGATGTCCTTTTCCTTATTGTCTCCCGTATCCGTTCCTTTTTTCAGCTAGCTTTTGTGCTTCCTCCCTTTTGGTGGCCTTGGCTCTCTGATTGGTTATTATTACTTGATTATTTCCTCTTTTTTATTTTTCATTTCAGCCCTCAAGTCTTTTTTACAGGCAAGTCCTTAAAATTTCAGAAGTGTCATACTCTATTGGATCGCACCTTGAAGTAGGCAAGAGCTCCTAAAGTCTCAAAGCAACTTATGCTTTGTCCGTTTACTTCTGTCTAGCATTTGGTATAAGAACAAACTTCCAGCATCTGGACATTGATGGATGTACGCTCTATAAAATTGAGATTGAAACTTACTTAGGGTAACATGTTTCCTTCCAAATAGAACAAAATATATCTTACTATTATGGCACTGTTAAATCTTGAACGGCAACAGACACTATTTGGCTCCCAGATGCCAAGCAGCGAAATCTTAACGATACAACAGCAAACCTACAAACTCAAGATCAATTCCCAAGTGGACTTAAAATAGAAACACGAAAGCTCTTTAAGGGTAAGAATACCCACAAACAATTAGATGAAGACCATGGCCACGCAGAACACCACGCTGAACAAGCAATTTCATAATCTTCCAGAATCATAACACCACTCATAACTGGAATTGATCTTAAAGTCGACTATTTAACCAATGGGCTAAATCAACTCAGAACTGATTCTCCTTCCTTGTATAATCGACTGCTCTTTCAAAAGTAGAGATAAAGCATAACAGAAAGAAAGGACACCTTCCCACACTATTGATTTGAACAATGTAAAATGAGTATTCAATCTAAAAAACAACAAAAATGGGGGGTGAACTCATTGAGATTACGATGTCAAAAAATCAATACTATGACGACTTTCAATCATGCATTGTGTTTCCATTGTAACTAAGCAACTTACTTCCTGGTACATTGAATAAACAATCTGTGTGGCATTTAAGCTTGGTTTTCCCTCTGCTATTTAGCACCAAGAAAAAGCTGCTTCTGAGGAAGCATCTTCGTCTTATAAAGATAAATGTGCAGAAAGCAGATCCAAGCACTAGATCTAGGATACTAATTGACAAGGAAATTATCAGTGCAGATACGAATTAGCATCCTTGATTGCAACTGTTGATATACCGTCACATATTCAATGAATTGATTGCACTATATCTCTTAAGAATTAGTTGAACGACAGAGGTAGTAACAACTATAGTTGAAATATAATCACAATAAGCAATAAAAGTTTACACCAGTTCACAGACAAGCAAAAGAAACATAAGCTTTGATTAGAAATATATCACTTAAGAATAAAGATGATACCTGTTAATTTAACGTATGAAAGAAGGGCATGGATTGGATTTGCCTTACATTCCCAACATTTGGAAAAATCATCAGATTGATAAGTAAATATACCATTCTGGAAGATCAACATGAGGACATGCAGAGGATACAAAAGACCACATTACTGAATCTATCTCAGCAAACTTTATGGCATACCGGCCGGATAATTACATCTTTTCTGCCAACTTTAAACCAAATCTGACCAGACATGTTCAGGTGGTGTCAAAGATTTGGAATTCAGCTGCTGCACCAACTAAATGTCTGAACTCACGGCAATTAGAAACTTGGATATGTTTCTTTTCTTGTTCATTCTCTAGCCAACAGTCCCTACTGTTTTATACTTCTTCTGCTGTACAATATACTCTCCAACTCGCTGGGCTTTCACTCTCATTCCCTCTATGATCTCTTCAGTGGCATCAACTATCTGCTTTGGTAAATGGACTTCAATGAAATCAAACCATTCCCCCAAACTCATTTTCTCCAAATTTGGTATTTCCTGCCCCTTGTGCAAGTCCTCGCATTGTTTAACATCGGCAGCCTCATTCAATGTGTGACCACAATTGTCCTCTAAACTCAATTTCTCTGCTTCCTCTTGTACATGAACAACCTCAATATCCACCTCCTGGTTTCCACTATCAAAAGCTGCGATAGAGTTCCCTCGAATAGCCTCTTCTTGGGAATTCAATCCCACATCAATTTCATGCGTGCTCTCTTCTTTCACATTATTTTCTTGTGCATTCTTTCTCCTCCTGCCATCCCCTCGCGTCTTCTTCCGTTCAACCCCCAATTCTACAACGTCCGTACACAAATTCTCAAGAATACCACAATCCTCGCTCTTTAAAGCTCTATTTCCAGCGACTCGCTCACTATTCGAAGGATGGGCCGCTTCTCCTTCGGTCTCTGGAATCTCAGTCAAAACCCTAGCCCTCCTGGGCCTTCCTCTTCTCGGATTGGGAGCAGCACTTACCTCCAAAAGGCCCTCAACCATTTCACTCTTCTTCTCAGTTTCTATGGTTTTAGTCTGTTCGTTAACTCGTCTCCTAGGGTTGCGTCTTAGTTGGGGGGCGGCAGCGATCTTGACGAGAATGGAGGTGGACTCGCCGAGCTTGATGGTGTCTCCGTCGCCGAGATGGAAGGGCTTGAAGGGAGAGAGGGAGATGGAGTTGAGAGAGGTGCCATTGGAGGAGTCGAGGTCTTGGAGGGTCCATCTACCGGAGTCGGATCCAATAGTGAGGTGTTTGGAGGAGATGCCGTCGTCTTTGATGGTGAGGTTGTTGCCGCGGACGATGCGGCCAATTCGTGCAGTGGATCCGGGTCGGAATTCGAAGATCTCCCCTTCCCGAGGGCCTTGAACAATCACCAGGGTCAGAGATGGGGTTTCCATTTGTTAGAACAGAGAGAGGGAACGAGTGGGGTTTGAATTCAAATGTTAACCAGTAAATAAATAACTTTTAGCGCTCCCTCTAATTTAGAGTTTCGTTAAAATGGGTTATGGAAAATTATGAACTAATCATCACGTGAACTGAAAATGACCATTAGCCAGGATTCATTGTCTAGTGTAAACTAATTATTAAACCATATATAATAAATAGTTAAATACTCAATAGTTGAAAAACAAGTTTACTATTGACTTTTTTTAATATTAATAAAAATTGTATTATGCAATGTTTTAAGCACCCTCCGGTCCACTTCGCCACTCTCGTGCTGTCTCTGTGTCATTCAATCTCTTCTACATATTTCACAAAATTAAATAAAAGAATTTAAAATTTAAAAAATTTATATTTTATTAAATGATTATAAAATTAGTACATAAAAAAATGAAATAAAGTTGAAAATTTTTAAAATATAATTTACAAAGAGAATATTATTACTCCTAAAAAAGTTAGAGTTTAATTAAAAAAGAAACCATTAAATAAAAATTAGTTAATTTATTTTTATTTATAAAATATGTTAGTTTACAAAAATTAACTAATTTTTAATGATAAATATTATTATGTTATATTAAACTGTAAAATTATCCAATTCAAAGTTTTTACGGTTAAACCAATCAAATCTACTTACTTACTTAAAACTCAATCCCTACCTCTCCATTTCCCTCCAAAAAATTTCAATGCTTTATAAAGTATTTAATACGGCTTACAGAATCTCAAAGCTTCTCACAACAGCATTTAATGCTTTTAGAATAATGGTTTATAGCATTCCTACTCCTCTATTTCGAGTCTCGAAACCCTCCATTTCCCTCCAAAAAATTTCAAAGCATTATAAAGCATTTAATGCTGCTTACAAAATCTCAAAGTTTCTCACAACAACATTTAATGCTTTTAGAATAATCGTTTACGTAGAGCATTCCTACCCCTCCATTTTATAGAGTTATTATTATTCGTGGGTAGATTAATTAATTTTATTTTCATTATTATAATTACTATTAAATATTATTATTAAAATTCTTCTCTTTATTATTAAATTTATTGTAGAGTATTTATTAAATTTATTACTATTATTATTATTAAATTCCTTATTA
>JANZLC010000005.1:5880498-5928331 GCA_026413385.1 Erythroxylum gracilipes | reverse complement strand
GTTTGATGTTTGTATTAGATTTTATGGATGGTTAGAAATACGAGAATGTATACAGTTGTATTGAAAATGAGTATGAAATGAGTTATATGATATGTGTAAGTAAATTATGGGGTTATATATATATATGAGTTGAAATGTATATGAATGTTTTGTGAATGTACGAGTATGATTGAATTGGGGACATTTGAGTTGAGATGGTATGGATTGAATTCATGAAGTGTTTAGAATTAAGATTGTGTTACTGCTGGTGTTTGGATGCCGGACGGGAGGTCCGATGCTGCCTTGTGTTTGGGATATGATATTAGAAGTGTATTTCTTATGTTTTTAAATTTTTGGGCTGTCCAAATACAGCCGTTATGCTGCCCGATTTTCGGTAAAAATCGGGTTAAGATAAGAATAAGAATGAGATTTAGTTGGATTAAGATGACTTAGAGATATTATTTTGGTTCAGATGAGAAATGATTAAGATGAATGAAGTGAAAAAGGAGAATAGACTTTGATGAGAAAAAAAAATATTTTCAGACCAGTTTTAGAAATGATTAAGGTTTCCACCGCGTTCAGTTGTCTTCAATTTTGTTTCTCGAATATTCTATTTGCTCCGTTTCTGCTTCTGTAGGGGTCCCCTATAAGAAAATCCGTTCTTTCGTTTTCGATTTTTCGAGTTTATTTTTTTCTTCGGTGTAAGGAAATATGTGTGCGTATGAGAGACTCTGGATAAGTATCAGGTATGAGTATAAAGAACCTGCTTATGTAGTTGGGTCTCGATAACGGGTTCCAACACACTCTAACCAAGTTAAATAAAAAACATAACCTAGTTGAGTAATTGAGCGACATTTATGACAAAGTATTTGCCTTTGTATTAGAAGACTAGGCTATCGCTAAAGAAAATAAGATAAAAAAATGGTGTTACAATATAAAACCTCTTAATATTTTACAAAGCAAGAATTTTCATGAAATGTTACTGATGGAGAATTTAAGTTAAACATGAATGGAACTGGTCTGGTGGTCGTGGGAGATGTGTGGACAATTTTGAGTTTTATTAGGTGAATTGCAAACTAGGTGTTTGAAAGACGTTTTTTTGGGTTATGGGCTGGGAATTTGATTTTGATGAATGAAACAAGTTTGTAGAACTTTTTGTGAACTACAAATTCTTCTCAAGGTTTGGCTCAATCAGGTCAATGGTTGAAAAGTTATGGAAAGTTTTCTGGGAACATGTCTGAATGGGCGATAGAATGAAGATGGTCGAGAAAATTGGCATTTTTGGTCAGGCTGGAATTTGAACTAAGTAAAATAGTTAACAGGTGAATTGTAGATCTAGATGTTTAGAACAAACTTGTTTTTGAATTTTTTTTTGGTTTGGAGAACAGGTGAAAAGATAAATGGGATTCTGTGACTGGAATTCGGACTTGGATGATATAATGAGAACGGTTGAGAAAATGGTTGTTTTTTATCATGATGGGATTCGAACTGGGTAAAATCATTAACTGGAATTTGTAAGTCAGGATGTGAAGAACAAACTTGGTTTTGGAAGTTTTTCAATTCGATGAACAGATGAAACAATAAACTAGAAATCGTGATTGTAACTCGAATAGAATCTATCTGGAACACAAGAACACATTGAATGTTTTCGGCAAACAAACAAACCCAATGATTATTTTCGAAAAACAATCAATCAAACCCTACAGAACTTGATCTGGAAAATGAGAGAAAATCTCACGAAAAAGTTCATTCACTTTTCTGGTTATCTTCCAAATGGAAACAAACTAGCTTAAATAAGGAAAATGCTGAGAATGAGGATAATCACATGTTGAATTCTCTTATTCCTTATAACAGCCGAATTTAACACACTAAATAACAGCTAATTAAATCTTTGTAACCACATAATTAAAGTCACAAACTTAGAATTAAAATAACAATAGTAAAACAGAAAAATAGCAAAGTAAATAGGTGAAAATAAGTAGTAAAGTTTGCAAAACCGGACTAAAATTAATCAATTTAAACCAAATCAGTAATTCCTGATCAAAGATCAAATGAGATCACTTTGGCCGGCCTTCTCATCCTTCTTGGGTGAATTTTGGGCTTCTAATTCTGCATCAAAGTGCTCCACTCGAATCCAAGCCTTATATTTACCAAATTGCTTCAATAAGGCCTAAAATGTAAGAAAACAAGTCAGCCCAATTTCTTCTTCAATTGCTTGATCAACAATAGCTTCTTTTGCTTCACCAAGGCCCATAGCTTCAATGTCTTGGATGGATAACTTGGATGGTCCTCCATCATCCTCTCCCTTTTGAGAACCAGCCTCACTTGTTGGACTTGGACTTGTCATGGTGTCTTCCACATAAAACTTTAAATCACTAACATTGAAAGAATTGTCCATGTTGTAATGACTAGGCAGCTTTATTTTGTAAGAATTGTTGTTGATCTTCTTCAGCACTTTGAATGGACCATCTACCCTATCACTAAGTTTGGGCTTCCTAGCCTTGGAAAACCATTCTTTCCTCAAATAAACCCACACTAGATCTCCTTCCTTGAACTCCACGAGCTTCTTCTTCTTGGCTTGTCTTTTGTAAGCTTCATTATGCTTCCTTATGTTCTCCTTAACCTGCTCATAAATGTTGACAATTTCTGGGCCCTTTTCTCAACTTGTAGGCTTTTGAAAGGCCCATCTTGCACAAATGGACTAAGGCTGACTGGAGTCAATGGATTGGTCCCATAAATAACCTCAAACAGTGAGAATTCAGTTGACTTAGACCTGGAACAATTATAAGCAAACTCAGCTTATGGCAACATGGCATCCTAATTATTTGTTTTTCCTTTTAAAAGACTTCTCAAAATTCCCCTATTTACTACCTCGGCCTGGCCATCAGTATGAGGGTGAAAGGCTGTGCTAAATTTAATTTTTATCCCTAATCTAGCCCATAACACTCTCCAAAAATGATTCACAAACTTCACGTCTCTATCACTGACAATACTCCTTGGAATGCCATGTAATTTGACAACATTATGAAAATAAAGATCCATCACAAGAGCATCATTAGATTTAGAACATGATATGAAATGGGCCATTTTAGAAAATCTATCCACAACTACCATTATTCTATCAAATCCCTTCTTTGTTCTAGGCAATCCTAAGACAAAATCGATACTCATATCTTCCCAAGGTTTATTTGGTACAGGTAGGGGTGTGTAAGGGCTGTAAGCTTGGGATGTCATTTTGGACCTACTACAAGTGTTACAACCACTCATAAGCTTAGCTACCTCTCTAAACATCCCTATCCAAAAGAAGTTATAATGGGCTAATTCAAAGGCTTTATCCCTCCCAAGATGACCAGCAAGTCCACCCTTATGGACTTCTCTCAATATAGCTTCCTTCAACGGACAATTTGGAACATAAAAAAAACTAGTTTTGAACAAGTAATCATTATGAAGAACAAAATCCCTAAATGCACAATTGTTTTCTCTAGCCCTAGCAAATATTTCTCCAAAATCTTTATCACTCTCATACAACCCCCTAATATCATCAAATCCTATAACATGTGCATGCATTGAGCTCAACAAGACAAATTTCCTAAACAAAGAATTAGCAACAACATTTGTGGTGTCCCTTTTTTATACTTTATGACAAAGTTAAAGGATTGAAGATATTCTATCCAAGTAGCATGTTTATGACTCAGATTGGATTGACTTTGGACATATTTAGAGCATCATGATCAGTGAAAAGAATGAAAGGATTGGCCATTAAATAAGACTGGAAATGTCTAACAGCCCTAACAATAGCACAAAACTCTTGTCATATGTTAAATACTTTTTTCCTAGCTTTATTGAGTTTGTCACTAAAGAATGCTATTGGTCTACTCTCTTGGCTTAGAACAGCCCCTATTCCTACCCCACTTGCATCACACTCAAGTTCAAATGGTGCACTAAAATTTGCTAAAGCTAAAACAAGTGCTTTTGTCATTAGATTTTTCAAGGTGTTAAAAGCAATTGTAGCTTGAGTAGTCCACTTAAATTCACCTTTCTTCATACATTCAGTTATAGGAGTAGTGATTGAACTAAAATTCCTAATAAATCTCTTATAAAATGAGCAGAAACCATGGAAACTTCTAACTTGAAAAAGGCTAGTTGGGACCGGCCATTCAAGAATTACTTGGACCTTTGAGGTATCCATACTAACTCCTTCATGGCTAATGACGAATCCTAGGAATGTTAGAGATTGATCAAAAAAATGGAATTTTTCAACATTAGCATACCCATGATCTAAAACCTCAAAAACTATTCTCAAATACATGACACGTTCTTCTAAAGATTTGGAAAAAATCAAAATGTCATCAAAATAGACTTCAACAAATTTGTAAAGGAAAGGTTTAAGTACCTCATTCATCAACCTCATGAAAATTGGTGGTGAATTTGAAAGTCCCATTGGCATGACTAACCACTCATATAGTCCCTCTTTTGTTTTGAAAGTTGTTTTCCACTCATCTCCTTCTCTCATTCGGATTTGATGAAGTCCATTGGCAAGATCAAGTCTAGTAAAGATGGTTGCTCCATGAAGATAATCAAGCATGTCATCAAGTCTAGGAATTGGATGCCTATACTTGACGGTAATTTTATTCACTACTCTTGAATCAACTGCCCATTTTTCTTTGGAACCACAAAAGCGGGCACAACACATGGACTAGTTGATGGCCGAATGAAATTCCTCTCCAACAGCTCCTCTACATTCTTTTGCAACTCCTCACCTTCTTTATGACTCATCCTATAGGACTGTTTGTGTGGAATAATAGCACCTGGTACAAAGTTGATTTCATGTTGAATGCTTCTCATGGGAGGCAGCCCCTTTGGAAGATCTTTTGGAAAAACTCTAGGAAACTCTTCAATCAAACTTTGCACCACATTAGGAATTATTGGCTTCGGCTTCACATCATCTTCAACATCTAAAGGCATAGATGATGTCAATTCATCCACAATAAACTTCTTTTCTTCTATGCTCTTTAAGGAAACTTCATGATCTGCCCTTCCTTTTACCTCCGGTTTCATTGGTGTAAGTAAAAATTTTCTGCCCTCATACTTCAAGGAATATGTATTGGCTCTTCCTTGATGGCTAACATTCCTATCATGCAACCATGGTCTTCCCAATAGCAAATGACAAGCTGACATTGGAATAACATGACACCACACTTCATCTTCATACTTTCCAATGGCGAAAGGCACAAGACATCTTTTTGAAACTTTGATCTCATGCTTCTTGTCAAGCCAAGTGAGCTTGTAAGGGCTTGGAATGGGCTAGGTTTTCAAGCTAAGCTTGTCCACCATTGTAGTTGAAACCACATTCTCACAATCACCACTATCAATCACAACATTGCACTTCTTTCCCGATGTAACACATTTTGTGTGGAAAAGAGATTTTCTCTTCCAATCTTCACCTCCGTTTTCACTGTTAAGAGGTCTAAGCAAGACTAACATTTCAGCATCTACTTCTTCTCCACTAGCAACAATTGTTTCATCACTTCCATGTTCATCTTCATTCACTTCATCACTAAAATATACAGATTCTTCAAGTTCATTGTCAATTTCCTCCATTTCTTTTAAAGTCATAACTTTTCTATTTGGACACTCCGATTGAAAATGTTCATAGCCTTGACATTTAAAACATCTAAGCTTGGTTTTAGGAATTTTTGAATTGCTGGGCATGTATGGAACTCTTGTAGTGTAAGGTGAAGGTGAATTACTTTGCTTTGGTGGTGGAATTAGTTTTCTTTGTGGTGAGTTTTGAGGTGATTGAAATTTTGGCTTAAAGTTGGATTAAAAAGGGTTGGCTTTTTGGCTAAAAGTTGGGCTAAGTTTGACCAATGGTTTCTTAGCTTTTTGGTGTTTAAGGCTGGTCTCACATCTAAGAGAAAGCTTCTTTAATTAAGCAAAAGTGTTAAAAGGATAAAGATTTACCATATCTTGCAAATCGATGTCATGACCTTTGATAAACCTTGTGATAAGTGTCAAAAGGATAAAGATTTTCCATATCTTGCAAATCAATGTCAAGACCTTTGATAAACCTTTTGATAATCACTTCTTCAATTTCCTCCAAGCCACACTTTAAATTATACTGCTCAAATTCCATAATGTACCCCTCTACTAACCTGCCCTCTTAGGTCAAACCAAACATTTTTTCTAACATTTTCTGCCTATATTGAGAAGTCAAAAAAGTTTCTTCTAATTCAATCTTCATTCGGTTCCAATTATGAATTTGAGGCTTCCCTTCTCTAACCCTCCTATTCTGCAAATTATCCCACCATAAGGCAGCATACCCTTTGAACTTCATAGCCATAATCTTCACTTTCTTATCCTCAGCTACATCTTTTAAATAAAAAATTCGTTCAACAGTGTACAACCACTATTGAAAAACATCGGCATCAATTTTCCCAACAAATTCAGGCATATTAACCTTAAAATTAAACATATCATCTCTATCATTCCGAGGTTGAACAACATTTCTAACAGCCGTCATACGACCTGTATGATGAGGGTCTCTCCCTCTCCCTTTTTTACTAGCTCCTCCTAAATGCAGAACATCATGGCCAAAAGAGTTAAATTGAGTTACCTCATCATTGAATTCATCTTCCACGGATTGGTTGGTTTGGGAATTATTTCTAGGGGCTTCATAGGTGCCCATAGTAGCAAAAACAATGTCTCTAGCCTTCATAGTCTCAAACTCCAGGCATGTAGCTTCAAACTTCTCCATTTGAAGGTTCATTTGATCGATTTTTGCAAACAGTTTCTCCAAATCATTTTGTGTCGGTCCAGACATGGCTGGGTGTTGAACAACCTAGCTCTGATACCAAAATGATGGAGATCTTAAGCTTAACGTGAATGGAACAAGTCTGGTGGTCGTGGGAGATATGTGGATAATTTTGAGTTTTATCATGTGAATTGAGAACTGGGTATTTGAAAGACGTTTTCTGGGTTATGGGCTGGGAATTTGGTTTTAATGAATGAAACAGGTTTGTGGAACTTTTTTCGAACTACAAATTCATCTCAAGGTTTAGCTCAATCAAGTGAATGGTTGAAAAGTTATGGAAAGTTTTCTAGGAACATGTCTGACTAGGAAATAAAATGAAGATGGCCGAGAAAATTGGCATTTTTGGTCAGGTTGGAATTCGAACTAAGTAAAATTGTTAACTGGAGATTTGTAAGTCCGGATGTGAAGAACAAACTTGGTTTTAGAAGTTTTTCAATTCGATGAACAGATGAAACAATAAATTGGAAATTGTGACTATAACTCAGATAGCATTTGGAAATCACATAACACAAGAACAAATTGAATGTTTTTGCCAAACAAACAAACCCAATGATTATTTTCAGAAAACAATCAATCAAACCTTACAGAACTTGATCTGCCAAATGAGAGAAAATCTCATAAAAAAATTCATTCACTTTTTTGGTTGTCTTCCAAATAGAAATAAACTAGCTTAAATATGGAAAATGTTGAGAATGAGGATAATCACATGTTGACTTCTCTTATTCCTTATAACAGCCGAATTTAACACACTAAATAACAACTAATTAAGTCTTTGAAACCATATAATTAAACAGAAAAATAGCAAAGTAAATAGGTAAAAATAAGTAGTCAAGTTTCTAAAACTGGATCAAAATTAGTAAATTTAAACCAAATCAGTAATTCCTGACCAAAGATAAAATGAGATCACTTTGACCAGCCTTCTCATCGTTCTTGAGTGGCATTTTAGGCTTCTAATTCTGCATCAAAGTGCTCCACACGAATCCAAGCCTTATAGTCGCCAAATGGTTTCAATAAGGCCTGAAATATAAGAAAACAAGTCAGTCCAATTTCATCTTCAATTGCTTGATCAACGGTAGCTTCTTTTTTTTCACCAAGGCCCATAGCTTCAATGCCTTGGATGGATAACTTGGATGGTCCTCCGTCAAACTTATAAAAGATTTGAGGTATTTTAAAGCAAATCAAAAAATTGAAAATTTTCTTTAAATTTTTACATTTAAGATTATCCATATCTGTTTATAATTTTTAATTAATTAATAATTAAAAATCTAACACTCTCAAATAATTATAATTTTATTATTATAATATATATGCTTTAACTATATATATCTTTATTTTCACATTAATACAAATTTGATATCATATACAATTTTAGCTATAGTTTTCAAAGAATCTTGACATGGGTAAAGAAAAGGACAAAAAATGAAATTTTCAAATCTTCTGAAGGAGCATGATATGACATGACCATTATTTGCAGTATTCAGCGCCAACTTGGTGAAGAATGAGCATGACTAGAATACTTGTGGCTTGGAAGATTTAGTGAGGCACTAACAGAAATAAAAGCAGACCTGAGACAGAGAGACCCACTAAGTGCCAGAGTACAAACTACCCATCAATGGAGAAGGAATTTGGTACTGAATAGAGAGGGAGTTTGATTTGTTCATTATCTGTCTCTTGGCATAAGAAGCGAAGAATTTATTCTGGATGATTGATACTTTTTATGTATTGTTAATGAATGTGAATCTCATTTCCTTCGTTGAACACCATCGGTCAGGTTTAGATTCTCTAGTTACGATGATTTGACATTATCACTAACGCATCGTGGAATCTCTGAGAGCTAGGACGCAGTCATGTCTGTTCTTTCTCCGTGTCTTTCCATCTCTAACATGTATTAAGTACAAATTCTATTAACATGAAATATCTTTATTTGTCATGAAATATAGAATCATGAAATAATATTAATTTTAAATAAGCCTTCAATCATGTTTTGATTTAATTTTTTAATTTAATATAAATATTAAAAGAATAGTTCCTTAATTAATAGATCAATTAACATCCTATTAATCTTAATATACTTTACTGTAATATCATTTTTTTCTTTACAAGTTCTTTAATAATCAAATAATCAATTCTTAAATACTTTTAATTATATGATAAAAATGCAAAAATAACTTAAATTTGCTTATAAAAATTGTAGAGGATTTGAGCATTCTGAGCCCAAGCTCAACTCTAGAGCTCACTTTCTTAAGAAAGGTTGGGTTTAAGACTCGATCAACTCAAGCCTGACTCGTTGACTTCGAGCTAAGTTGAGTATTCATTTGCCATCTTTAACTAAATGTCACATTATTATTGAGATAATATTTTTTATATTTTAAAAAGTTTATTGATAGAATCTATTGTTACAGATATTGTGGTGGCAAAGGAAGCTACATTTAAAACCTCAAGGCGCAAGTGAGTTGGTAAGGGTCTCTCTTAGCTTAAGTGAGATCGCAGGTTTGAACCGCCCTCATGTATGCAGCCGTTTAAAACTTGGAGCTAGAGCTTTGCCTCCCACAAAAGACCTATTTGGTTCGAGCAGGGATTAGTCTAAGTGTGGATGGCTTAAAGGTGTCTTCCTATAGTTGGAACCCTACTAGGAGGTCTTCCTATAGTTGGAACCCTACTAGGATACCTCGTGGGAAAAAAAAGGAAGCTACACTAACATATATACATTTTTAAATAACACTTTATTTTTTTTAATAAATGTACATAATTTATTTTTTAAATTTATTAGTGAGATTTATATAACTCGATGTGATTTATACTTAATTTTTAAAAAATATAAAAAATATTATGTTAATTTGAGAGTCTATTTCAAACGTTTTAAAAATATTAAGATTAAATTAATATTCTATAACCTTAAGATCTAAATTATATATTAAAAATCAGGTTTAAATTGTAATTTTGGTTATCAGCACACTGCTACTCCAACATGTGCGGAACAAGACCAGAAGTCGATCATTCTGGTAGACGACTTCTGTTATATTGAATACAATTTTCAAGTCGGGTAATAGAAATATCGGATATTTATTGGACGAATGACGAATTTTGAACAGTTTTGACTTACCCGTAGTTGGTGGAGGGAAATTTAAGAACAAGAATAGAGATGGAGCTTTCAACCTTTGGCGTGAATATTGCACTTGCACTACAGACACAATATAATATTGGACCCATCGCCGTCTTCTTCTTGATCTGTAAATAAAAGGTATCTTCTTCCCATGATTCAATTAGATGCTTTTTATTTTGGAGTTTCTCTCGTAAAACTACATATAGAATTCAATGTGTTTGAACAAGAATTAATTACGTATTTTAGATTTTAATAAATTTACGATTAAATGAATCAAATTTAATCCGGCTAAAAAAATAATAAAATAGTTTGATAAAAAATCTAAGTTAATGATGGAAAAAAAAGACTTAAATAAATATTAAGTCATAATATATATTGGTCTTACGATGGAGAGGCTTGATATAGTTACTATATATATATAGACACGATAAGATCTTTTGTTTTTGCTTAAGTAAATTGTGAACATTTTGAATCTCTTACCTATTAATATGTTCGTGCTTTAAGAAAGTTGCAAAAAGATATTAACGATATCTAATTGATTAACTTTGTCGACTGGTTTTTCATTAATTACGATCTTAAAAAACTAATTTTGGTCAACTTAGTAGATTGGACTTTTTTTCAGCTGTTTTCAACTGTTAAACTCTTTAAAGTATTGATTATAATTAACAAATATGTGGATAAAATTAAATAACAAAGAATTGGAACACCCTATCGAGATATGATACTCCAACCCTAATTTATGAGAGTTAGATAACCATACGGAATTTAAGGGGGGAAAAAAAGTTGGTTCAATGTTTATTTTTAAGATGTCCAATAGCCTCCCCAATTTTTTTTCAGTGTATTTATGGTATTATTGTCTTTCTTTAAACCCTTCGTAATTTTTATTTGTTGGAAGAATAATAAATAGTATGATATTTTATTTGTACTCAAATATGGAATGAAAAATAAAAGAATAATTGAAAATGAAGAGTATCGTATTTATTAATTTAGTATTGTAATAGGATAATAAATTTTCTGAAATAGTTTATGTTAAAAATACCTTAACCCAATATAAAAATTCAAGATATCAGTTAAAAACAATGAATAAAAAACACAACTGGTTTAATCAGTTCAATTGTAAAAATTTTAAATCGTTCAACTTTTTTATTCGATTTACTATAATAATTCTTATTGTTAAAAATGATTTATTTATTAATTAATAAATTCCTATAAATTGAAATAAATCAATTAATTTTCATTTAACAATCTCTTTTTAATTAAACTTCAAATTATTTAATAGAAAAGGACAATCTTTTCTAATCATAATTTTAATTATTTAATTTTATTCAATCTTTAGCCAATTTTATGACATTCTAATACTAATTGAATTTTTTAAATATTAAATCTCTTATCTTACCTGTTTAATTTCTAGTTCGATTTTTAAAATATTGATTAAAATGTTATTTAATGGTTTATAATATTAGTTTTGTGTTGATTTAAGTGGAATCTAAGAACTAACTATTTTGACTATTGATTTTAAGTATTTTTAAATAGTTTAAATCCAATTAAGAAGATTGAACTTAAATATCTCAAATTAATTTAAAATTAATAAATCAACCTCAATTTTATTTTCATAGTAAAATTTAAGTTTGATGATTTATTCAAATTCAATTAATTACAAAAAATTAAAGTAAACCAGAAGTCAACAGATCACAAACATTTAACTTAGAATATATATTAACGTGAGTGAATCATAATTCATGTAAATGGGTCCCATTCTTGTACTGTTTAGCTAATAATAATATTGCTTTTTCTTTAAAGAAAACCCCACACCAATCCCAAACCATAATATGACATGATGCCTCCCACTAAGTACCATAATTAACTATACATTACTTTCTCCCATCAATAACATTTTCAATTTCTTAAATTGGATCACACAAACACATACCAAATACCGGATCACTTCCTCTGTTCCCGTTCCCGTATGTCACCCTGTACTCAATCAATCCATCCATTAACGACTCTCTACCTCAACTACCACACATGGCAAAAGCACAGCTAACAGAACTCCAACCCAAACTATCAGGCAATTTTGGTAAATTAAGCCAAAAAGCTAGCCTAATAACTCATATATCCAAATTAATGCCAAAAATACAGTACAGCACTACCTGCAGCCTGATGCTGCCCATAAGCAGAATTCTCTTTCTCTTTACAAGAAAATTAAGCACTGCCCATTTCTTTAGAAGCCTCTTTAATTAACTTGGAGTGAGTGTTAGTTCCAATCTTCTTTCCAATCAATACGTAGCTTCAAAAAGACAGTAACTGTTGTTTGGTATCATATTCTTTAGGACATGACATTACATTAGTTGGTACTTGATAGCTAAGGTGGGAAAAGGAGTAGAGCCATGTTCTGTGCAAAAACTTCGAGCTGTGATGAAGTTGGATCCGTCCCTGTGTACCTTAACGTTTATGATCTAACACCTATGAATGGCTATGCCTACTGGCTTGGACTTGGAGTCTACCATTCTGGCGTTCAAGGTTAGTGTCTGTTACCTATGAACTTCTGTTTGTTTCAGGGTTTTATTCTTCCGCAAATGCACAGTTTCCTGAATGTCCTTTGATCTTTTGTGAGATAAGTTGCTGTTTAGATCCGTTGTAGATCGGTTAACTCTTTGTTGCATCTTGAAGGACCTGTAGTTTTCTTATACTTCAATCGTTGAATATTCTATTTGCAGCTTTTCAAAGTTGTTTGATTGATTAAAAGTGTATGAGAAAGAAAATGGACTTGGATACTAGTATCTTCCTGTGATTCTGAAAAACAACAAACTTTACGAAACCTTTGCCACAATTAGGTTTCTGAATCCTGGAAATGCAAAGGTTTCTTACTTATCTCCACGTTCTCAGGATCCCAAATGTTTCTCTTTTGGCCCGAAAGCTTTTCAGCTGTGAAATGATGTTAAATCTCTGTTAAACTTCTGGGTATTTCATTTAGTGTGTTTCTGGGTAGAAATGATCAACAAGCTTCAACCTTTCTACAAGAAGATTCTCAGGAACTCAAAAGTTGAGATCTTGTTATGCAGTTCACGGGGTTGAATATGCATTTGGAGCTCATGAGTACTCCTCGACTGGAATTTTTGAAGGAGAACCTAAACGTTGCGATGGATTCACCTTCAGAAAGTCGATTTTGATTGGGAAAACAGATATGAGTCCTGCAGAAGTAAGAGCAGTAATGGAGGCCCTGGCGGAGGAGTATAGAGGGAATGCATATAATCTTATAACCAAGAACTGCAACCATTTTTGCGACGATGCTTGTCTTAGGTTAACAGGGAATCCAATTCCAAGTTGGGTTAACCGACTTGCCAGACTCGGTAAGGAAATGTCACGTTCTTTTTTTTCCTTTGTCTTAAAGGTCTGTTATCTTGTTATCTCAAATTCTAGTTTAGAACCTGTCAAATTTTGCTCCTTGACTGATGATCTTTTTCTTGCGAAAAACCCAATAAAACCCGCAAACTTTTAAATCGTTTCTTTGAAATGATGATCAATATGAACGAGTTTTTCTTCCTGTCAGATTCAACTTTTTTTCCGAATATATTCTTTTTAAGATATCAACTTTCACTAATCATGGTGGTCAAACTTTCTTAGCCTGTTATCTGCTAATATTTCATAAATGAAATGTTATCTTAGAACTTGATAATATCTGCGATCTTTCTTTATAGGCTTTCTATGTAAATGTGTTCTTCCTTCAACCTTAAATTCAACAAAAGTTCGAGTTCGTCGGGTTGAAGATAAGGCCAATGAAGGAGAGAGGAGAAAATTGACCAGTGAGTCGAAAAGATATACAACTTCTTCTAATTCATCATCGTCCTCCTCATCATCTCCTGGTAATCAAGTTCGCGGTAGAAGTAGAAGTCGACGTTCACTTCCACCATCTTCACCATTAGTACTCAATCCTTCATCACCTTGACGATCCACTGGTTCAAGATGTGAATTTGGGATTGCTAAAACTTGAAGAACAGTATCAGGAAACAAAATCGGGGATTTTGGTTTCTTTTCCTCATTCTTTTCCCGGGATTTCATTGATCTAACAAGGAGGGATTATCTGAATTGCAGGCATGCAGCACATATATGTAAATGTGCTTCTCTCTTTTGCTTTATTTCTTGTCTTCTCTTGTTTTTCCTTCCCCTTCTTTCACCATGTTTTGGTGGTTGGCAAGTGAAGCTGTATCCCTGCAACCTTTTCAAAAAATTTTACTGAAATGTTTTCTTGCAGCTGAAAGGACCATTCTATTATGTTGCCGAAGAGAGATCAGACAAAGCATAGGATACCAATTGGTCAAAAGTATTTGCATTTGTGTCAGATTCTTTGGTCATTTTTGTGTTCATCTCTCAGGACAATAAGGGCTTTGGAACAGTCCCAGAACGAAGAAATTTGACAGAAAAAAACAAAAGCACAGTCTAAAAATGTAATACTTGGAAAGCAGAAGTAGGCAATGTGTCAAAATTTTTTCAAGTTTCGCAAGAAACCTGCAGAGACTTTTGTGTGTGAAAGAGAGGACCAGAAAGTGAAAGGTAGATACAAATTTGGTACACCTCTTTGTTGATGGAAGTCAATAAAAAACTAATCTTTGGAACCCCATCACATAAGTTTCAGTTCAAATTTGTAAGTAAAGATTGGACTTCAAATCTTTCAACAAATTTGGGTGAGATAAGGTTAGGTGAAGGCTACAACGTGCTTTTATTCTTTACTCTGTTCGAATCGCTCTTTGGAAAGTATGCAAGAGTCAAGCTGAGCATCCCCATGTCCATTATTTTCCGTTCTTATGAGAAAAGCTTTTGTGCCTTACTGCTCTGAAGCAGCCAGAAATTGCGTTTTACTTTTTGTTTATTAGGATACTGCCGTTGTCAACTTTCTGATTGTGGCACAGTACAACAGGAACCTTTCATTTGTTTCAGGAAATTGAAATCAACACCTAAGAAGTAAGAAGAAGCAAAGAGGAAGAATCTTTGTAATTTTAACATTCAACCTTTTGAATTCTACACTTATTTTAGTTTTAGTAAGCTTTCAAGGCCTAGATTACCAATAAAATTCTAGACAAGGGCGAAATCTCTTTTGAAAAATTTGATGTTAGGTTTACTTAAAATTAATAAATAAATTTTAATTTAATCATGTTCAAGCACATGTCAATCTTGATAAATAAATTTTAATTTCTGAAGCCCGATTTGATGGGGTTAGGCAAGTTCTTCGTACAGACTGCAACGGACGACCGTGATACGATTGGGACATATTTGGAACATCTATGGCAGAAACTGCATGAATTAAGTTAACAAAAAAGGAGACAGAACCACTTCCTGTAGCATCTCAACAACATATCTTTCCAAGGAAATTGAGATCCATTTCATATTTGCAAGGGAACAGAAATTTAATGAATAAAAGTGAAAACAAAAAGGGAAAAATGAAACTTGCTGCAGTATTTTAATGTGTACAAGATTCAACACTCCTGCAAGCAGATTAAACACAGATTGTTAAACAAATTAAAAGCTGCCAAAAACTGATACTGTTTCCAAATGGTGAGGAAAACACAAGTACCTAATTTAGTTGTAGTAATGGTTTACAACACAGAATCAACCAGAAGCCTTCAGGTCCTAAGACCTTGTTGCCCGCATCCATTCTACAAAATTGTCCAGGATCAATGGCCATGCAAGCTCTGGATTATAATTACTCAGCTCTGGAAAGCTAATCTGTTATAGAACAACTGAAGCTTCAACCGAATCCCAAGTATAAAGAACCACAGCAGGTGCAGGCAATAGTAGCTCAATGAAAATTTGCAATTAAGTTAAAAAGTGAATTGAACTCTGTGTAGGTGTGTTTTCGTGTGCAAAAATTGCAACAAGTTTCCTTCTCTAAAATATTAATTTTAGCACAATCCAAAAGGAAATTCATTTGTATTCAGATTCTTCTTTGTCGATGTATGCAATTGCATCTAAAAACTTACTTATCAGTAATGATAGTAACTACAGCCTAGTAAAAATCCTGCTGATACGCAGAATCTAGAAAAGTCTAATAGTACGCATCCTTACCCCTAATTAATAGAGAGGCTGTTTGTAAAAACTTATCAGTAACGATAGTATCCTAAAATAAAAAGAAAATTAACAGACACCACAGTAAGTTCTGCTATGATATTAGCAAGGAATTTTGAACAGTTTGAGCCAAATCTAGTAGTACCTCATTGCAAAATCGGTAAAAGCCCATCCACTGATCCAAGTTTATGACCTTATAATCATTCTGAATCTGCAATTATTGCACGAAACAAGGTTTTCTTGGTCATCCTTGTTATATGTAGACATATGCTGTCAAGAATGAAGGTAACTCATGCATGTAAAATGCACCATCTACTCAGTCAAACAAAATGGGATCTGTGCATCAATATCATCCATTAACATCGAAATATAGCTGTCTCAATTTTGTAAATAAAGGAATTTAGACAGTTACCTTCAGGTACTCGACAAAGTAATCCACCTGAGCACGAAAATGAGACCCTAAAACAAGATCCAGCAATTGGCAGATGCTCTCTATGTCTATACTCTTCTGTTTCTCCTCTGTAGAAATTTAGTTGAAGCAGCATAAATAATAGATAAAGAGGCAAACATGCAAATGCACTGCTTTGAAATTACGATTACCTGTTAGGCAATACCGAAACGCATAGGAATAGAAATCTACAAAGTTTGATGGCCTCTTGACCTTGATAACATCAGAAAAGAAGATCAGAATCGTTGCAACCTTCCAGGGCATAATTGTTATGCATCTTATACTGTTATTCATAAAGTAAATCAATCAACAATATAAGGAAAAACATCCATGACGTACCTCTTTCTCTAGCTCCGGAAGGGCCTTCTTCAATTTATTTACAGTGTCAGCCCTTACAGCTTTTAGGCCTCTACGCCACTCCTCCTGTTGACAATAATATACGAGTTTTAGAACATGGAGATAAAGGAAGAAAGTTAGGGGAAGGGGGAGCACATAAGTTACCGGCAATGGTTAGCGCAATATAACCAATGAGTTGAGCACATACGCTAAAGGCAATGGTTAGCGCAATATAACCAATGAGTTGAGCACATAAGCTACCGGCAATGGTTAGCGGAAAATAACAGATGGGTTAACAGTATGAAACAAATGTCAACTACCTGAATGCATAAAATTTTGCAAGTTTTGAGAAACTTCCATAAAAAAGGACTCAGTGCTTAGAAAAGATAACGAGATTAATGGTCCGTAGTAAATAATCAAACAAGCATGTCTACAGTGTACGAATGTGGGCAGCCTAAACCAAGCACTTGAGCAAATAATAGTAGATGGATTGATATTGAACAACCAATATGTTCCTTACCAGTGTGAAGTACCCCTGCTTTTCAGCTCTCATTTTCCTGATATCCATATTCAGGAGTTGTTAACATAGAAGCTTAATGTAATTTATAAAGCATGATATGGAGCGCCATCAAATGTGACTTACCAAGCCAGCATCAAGATTCTAACATCAGTGTGATCCACCTCCATATCTGAACATAGAGCCTCAATTCCTTCTGGACTGTTGAAATAAAAACAATTTTACGAGTATACATGCCAGAATGGAAATACAAACTAACATGATGGAAATGAATGATCTCAAATTACTTGGGAATCAAAATGATTGATTATTTCAATAATAATAAGATATAGGTATGTCCTTTACCAAGTACGCATGAAGAACAACTAACCACTATCCATCCCTGTTATAGCCTTTTCTTTTTCCAACATCATTTTCTTAGATTCCCCAAGCTCTCCCTATTACCTTTGAAGAAATATGTACTGTATCCTAATGAAGGCAGCCCAACTTATCAACTAGAACTTCAGATTTACTAGTTATAAATTTGTGACACTCCTATTCAGATCAATTGACCAAAATCACCTTTGATAAACAAAGATAGAGTTTCAAGATCCTTTCAGTTTGGCTATCAGGATGCTCCTTTTCTCTGAGATGTCGCTGGAAAGAGAATGATATTACTGTATCCATACTGCAGTCAAACTACAGAATCATTTTTGCAAAATCTAGTAAATGGACTTCCACACGATACTTCATTTTCCACAAATAACGTCCAATCCTTACTTTCCCATGCCTTCCCAATATAAAATTCACATTCTCAAGTTATATAATGAAACTGATAAGGACAGAAATAAAGGATCTCAGAATCACCACAGGCTTATAAAGCTGGGAAAAAGCAAATTAGGATGATCTTATGCGATATGACATCTTTCCGACTAAGAGATATTATGCCTAATCAAATAAAATCCATAGAAGTTCTTTCACAACCGTCTTCAGTTCATGGAATAACACTCAAGTAGCAAAAGGATCAGCTTGCAATTTCATTGAAAGTTCATCTCAATATGAGAAGGTAAGCATATTTTATAAAGCATCAGAAATTGAATTCCATAGCCAAACAAAGAAAAACTTACTCAATCATACCAGAAGACCTATTTGAATACGAGTAAAATAGGTTATCAATTCGCTCCATCTCTTTTGAAGATGCTTTTCCAGATGCTGGACAAAGAAAATTAAGAAGTAACAACCTTAATTCACCATAATCTCAAAATGTCATTTTAAAAGTGTAGGGAAGCATCAACAGCCGGTAATTGCAAAACAAAATTCGGTAACTTAAAATCCATTGACACAAAGTTTGGATTTTGGAAACTTAAATATCAATTGTGTATGAAACATGGCCAAACATGACGTATCTGTGGAACATATTAAGCAATGGGAGTTATTTATAACAAATTACGAAAGAGAAGCAATCATTCTTGTGACGGAAATCCAAAGAAAAGGAAAAGAAAGATTCTACAATTGCCAACCTTTTGTGGCAGATTCCTAATTTTTCATTTTGACCAGCATGAAGCAACTGAAAGAACATGCTCCTCTTATTCACTCCTTTGTACCGCCTTCTTTCCTTCATTTTCGTCCAGTTCGATACGAGCTTATCCTTATTGACTTTTCTATTCCCTATCAATTCATTTTCTCTTCAACTCATTATCTTATCTTTGCAGCTTCTCATACTTAATTGTTTGCCTCATTTCAGACAGCAACCATATTAACGAGTTGGTTTCATTAAAGTCCCCAACTATGAGCCCTCTAGTATTTCAAACCCCATCAAACAAAATCCAAGGAAACATGAAAATTACTACAGGATTTCAATCTAAAACCAAAAAGAAAAGACAAAAAGACTCTAGTTCTGACCATCAAAGAAGCATGAAAGAGGCTATGGGGAAGTAACTTAAGGCAATTACGATCAGTGAACTCGCTATCAAATCGGTTAAAAGTACAGATTTTGAATCCAACCCAAAAACAAAAACAGGAAAAGAAACAAAACTACATCAACCAGAAATAAACCTAATGTGGATTTATTGATCCCCGCAAAAGTTGAATAAGGCAAAAAGGGAATTACCAGAGCGAAAAAGATCGGAAGCAGAATAAGTAATCGGAGAAGTGGAATTGGCTTGACCCGTTTTCCTGGATGCAGACTGACGCATCTTCAACAACACCATCCCAGAAAACCAAAAAACACGCAGAAACCAACCAAAGACACAAACTTTAGAGAGAAACAGAGCAATTGAGAGAAACAGAGAGAAAGACAGGGAGAAGAAAAAAGACCTCGAGCTAGAGAGACAGAAAAAGGAAGCTTCCTCGTTGCTCTCTAGAAATGCTTTGTTGCTTGAGTCCAAGTGATATATACCCACACAATTATCAGCTCAGCTATGGAGTTTCGTTTTCCTTAAATTTTTTTCCCCCTTTTTATCAAATTTCCCCTGTTATTTGTTACTATCATTTAGACATTAGTGTCGGTTGAAATATAAATACATTAAGAAACACCAAAATTTTAATTTCATTCTAAAAGAACCACTTTTCACCTTTACTTGTTACTGTTTAGTTTTTGTTTTGTGATTGGTGGGTTTGTTTTTGTGGCAGGTGTAGCAGGGTAGCAGAATCCAGTGTCGCCTGCCATCTGAATTCACTTTTCACGTGTGCTTATGTACGACTTGACCTCGTACAGTAATCCTTAAATATTAGCTCGCTGCTTACCATTTCACTTGCTGCTTCTTTTTACGCACATGCTTTGGCAGCCTTTAATTCTGTCCTTTTATGAGTAAGACAGGGCCTTCCTTCTTCTTACCATTTGATTCCACAAATATTTTAGTTCATGCATTTTGCCTTTTTCCCCTCACGGATTTGAATTTTAGCAAAAATAAGAGCACCTTTCACTTGCAAGAAATAATCCAGAAAAACTTGTATTTCTTTTCCTGACTTGCAATCATGAGAAAAAGGAAAGGTACAGTTTTGCTTGTATTTTCCCGTTTGCTTTTTACTTTTCAACCAAGGAAGAATAGGAAGACAGAAAGTAACAACTCAACCATACATATAAATCATTAAAACGATAGGCCTGCTGGATTTCAAATTTCTTTTCAGCTTTACAGCAACCAGACGAAGGTGCTCTACCAAGAAGGGCCATGAAGGTTTGAGCCAGGTAATAGCTGTCAGCTTAATGCACAACTTGCTTCAATTTGGAACATATACTGCACACCTGTAACACATGCTTCTGAGATCAATGGCTGGAATTTAAAGAATATGAACTCGCTTGTAAATGAATTCTGATTAGTAAAATGACAGTGGCAGTCGAAATATCTGTGTTCTTCACCATTTTGGGGGAGACTGATAGATGCTTTGATGGTATCCATGTTATTGTTATAAAAATTTTACCTGCTGGAAAAGGATTTTCTGTAATCCAGCTAAAGAAGGTATCCAGGGTGTCAAGACGGAGCAGCCATCTCTGAGAGATAGCACGTAAAGAGAGACACTGCATCCTGCAAATGGTTTGAGTGGCGGTCTTCTGGAACTGGTGCAATAAAAACAGTGTCAAAACAGCTTAACTGACCATCACGTGATGAGCCCTCACTGATATTGGATAGAAGCAATTCACAGATTTCCTCTGCCATCATCGAATATGCTACCCTGCAACGTTGACCACTAGAATTGTAAATGGCTAGAACATAGAGGCTTCCTATGACTAGTTTTTAGCTCGAGTTCCACTTGGCAGCCATTTTTGTCTCCATTTCATAAGGCAACAAAAATGATTTTGTCAACAAACCTGATGGTTAATTGCCTCCTAGAAAAAAAGTAATGATCATGTCGTGAAAAAAATTTATAATACCTTGCATCAGTGGGCAATTGGTTACCCAAAACTGCTAAAGATTCATTAAGATGACCAAGAAAGTCTCTGCAGGTAGATTCTTTGCTCTCTAAAGATTCCTGCAAAATTATCAATTCAAAGTAGAGAATAAGAGTGAGAGGAAGAGTGAGAGATAATCAAGTAATAATGCATTTAACACAAAAGAACAAAAGTCGAAAAACAAGTTGAAATAATATCATGGCCAAAGATGGTAAATGTAGATAATGTTGCCAAAACCATACATTATCTGAGAGTTTACTTCAAATATACCAAACAAGTAATGAGCCTTATCTTCTATGATACTAAAAAGCATTCCAACTAGCTGGCAAAACTAAGGTTTTTTTATAAAAAAAACCAACAAAAGGGATTTGAAAGCAATTTAATTTAGCATAGTTAAGGTTTTAGTTCCCTCTTTGAAGATTTCACAACAGCTAGTCCATTAAGGGGAAAGGGGCAAACAGCTAAAATGGATGTTAAGCAATCAGACTAAGTTTGAAGTACTTACCCAGATACTATCAACAAGAAAAATTCGAGTATGTCATACAAAAACTATAACTATTGAAGTGGCTGGCATGAACTAAATTTGCAGGCATATTTTCGTATGAATTAGCAAATCCACTTGCATTTCAATTGATCTAGCAACAAGTGCTGACAACAATACACCAAATAAGACAAGCGTTAAAGGATGTAATGTCCTTGAAAATATTTTACCAGTTCACTCATAGCATTGTCTTCTTCCAGAAATGAACTTCGTATCAAATAGAATGAAATATACATTGCAGCTCCCAATTCCCAATTTTCGATTTCAGACTTGTGGCCCTCCATCGATGTTGCAAGCCTCCATATCTCCGAGTGGTTGGCTGCATCAAATAGATGTTAGACTGCATCATGTAGACCTATAACTCATCATATCAGTTTGCTATCTATGAATTGACTATAACCCATGTATCAGTTTGCTATCTATGAGTTGAAGTACCAAGGCCAACAAATAGTGAAATTTAAAACTATGTTCTTTAAAAAGTTTCCATCCCCTTTTCTTTTTGTGGATGTGTGTGTGCATGCTTAATTATGAGCATGACACAAAACCTGGGATTATGAGTCCCATAAGCACTTTTACCATATAATAAAATTGATCCATCAATTAATTTAAGAATAAGTTGTGAAATTTTACCTGACAAAAATAAAACAGGGGCAATTGAAATCATGAAAATAGAGTGAGCTTTTTGCCAATTTTCACAGCCAAGAAAGTGTTCAAGGGCCTTTGTGAGATCGCCATGGTAACTAAAATAAATTGCCTGCACCACAGGCAAAAGGGATCAGCTACAACTTAAGATGCTGCATAAGAGAACAAATACGTTTTCTTTTGCGGAGTGGAGAGGCATCACAACTCAACGGATGGATTTGCGTTTGTCCATATGAATGTTAACCTAGGTTGTCTAAAGCAGGGTATCCTTACAAACAATTAATTATGCAAAGTCTTTGAGTGTCTCATGCACATGAAAGCAATAGATCAAGATACAAGTACAAAATGAAAAATTGATTCAACGTCAGCATAATAAGGTACAGAAAGAAAATAATTTAAAAAAAAAGGTACAGAAAGAAAATAGCATACCAAAGCTTCATGCAACCATGCAGATGGAACACCGAGTTCATTGATAAAGTCTCTCTGTGATTGATCTGTGTTCCAAGTTTCACAATATTGAAACAAAATCTCCCGAATAAGGGTAGTGTGGAGATAAGGATAATTGTCACAATAAGGCATGTGGAGTACCACATAGATTGCCCAGTGACATTGTCCAACAGACAACAGCTGAGAAACCAGACCCATGTCAAGAACTTGAAGATCATTTGAAGAGAAAATGCCAACAGCTTCTAAAACTGCTCGCTGATGCCAAATCATGTGGTAGTCAAGTGGGTCATTTGTTGAAGAGAAGGCACTAAACATGGTCTTTGTAAAGCCAAAATCATTACTTCCATTGGCGTGAAGAAGCATAAGGTAATATGAGAGATCAAAGTGTTTCTCACTGAAATTTACAGTCTCTTCCAATAGTCCTTCGTCAATGTAGATAGGTTTTGGAATTGGAGCCTTACACTCATCAAGAAGATGTTGATAAGTTCGAAAGATAATGGGCAATGGTGTGTTAGGGGCTAGTTGATACCACATCAATAACCCTAAGAACCTTTTCCAATCAATTTCACTGCCATCCAAAGAATCATGAATGTTACCCCCAAGCAACTCATAAAGCCTGATTCTTTCTTTCTCAATGAAGTTGAAGTCTAGGCCATTTATCCTCCATATATCAAGTTGCCGTGAAACATCAGCACGATTCACTACAGACCCACCAGCCTGACTTAACAAACAAGCCAGCCTCACATCTCCTTTAGAAGCAGCTAATTCTGTGGCGGCATCTAGCTGCCGTCCAGTTAGGAGCGAAAATGTGTGTTCTAGATAACTTGATTCATTCAAGGAGCTTACCTCCTCCTGAACTCGATGACAAACACTTTCTTGCAACCAACAACTGAACTCTGCTCTTCGGATAAGAGGCTGCGCTTCCTCATCCACTTCTGGAGAACTTTCCTTAATATCTTGCATCATCTCTTCCTCATTATCGGCAGCAATAGATTTTAATTGTCCAGTATTTTCCCTTTCTGAGAAAAGAACCTTTATCAACTCCCAGATCATGACCTGGTGCATCAAAACCAAACGTGAAGAGGATGAGAGCCCTGGTACCTCCAACTGCCTCTCAATGATGTCTATATAACTGCGACATATATCTGAAAGCATGAGACGATCGGAGACAGCTTTTTGAAGCTTCAATCTGAACGAACCCACTTCAATTTCTTTTATTTCGTGACTGATTTCCTTAAAAAGCTTTAAGGGGGAATCAAAACCAAACTCAATAAGTTCCTTTCTGGATTTGTTATTCTCGTCCCTTGCTACTTTGTCAATTGCAACTTTCTCTACATTGATCACTGAAGTTAATAATGACTTGTTGCTTCCAACGGGAGAACCAGTATGAACAAGAACTCCATTTGGTCCCCACCCTACACGAAATGACCTACCCATAAACAAACCAGCATCAACTATGTTCCGAGAATGGTTTCTAGTTACCGGTGTCTGATGCTTCAGGTCCAGCTTGAAACCTTCGGCCTTTATCATTTTTGACGGCAAGCCCTTGTTTTGTTGGGCCATGAGAATATTTCTTGAAGAGTTAGAATTTAAACTACCAGGATTATACTCAAGAAGAGGCAAGGGAGTTTTTCTTACAAGAGGAGGACTAGACCTAGGGATCATCTTCTGGTTATAATTCTGTAAAGGAAATTTCATGCTTTCCTTTCTGTAAGATGGCTTCTGATTAGAAGAGACATTGATATCTTCAAGCTCATCTTCTTCCTCAACAGGAAACATTAGCATCCTCATCTCTCTCATCCTTACAGGATCAAGACCAAGATGTGCAGGAAGAGAATGATATAGCATAGGTCCAGCAGGCTCCAATTCTACTTGGTCAGTTTCTTGATCCATATCAAGGACCTCATCATCATCGTTCAGCTGAACAGGATCTTGAACTGTTGGGAGATCATCCATCGTAATGTCTTCTTCATCATCATCAGTCAAACCGAATCTGCTGAAGTGGGAAACTGAGAACTTCCAATTGCTACTTGTTGGGTTGAATGAAATAAACTCAGCTCCCTGTCTCTCCATACTCGCCCTCAATTTCTTGGCAACATCATTTACCCAGTCTGTCCTTCCGTTTGATGATATCTGTAGAACCAATGTCACTTCAGCCGGCTTGTTGAGTCCCTGTCCAACCGGAGGCTTAGGAATTTCATCTTCATAAACAACCACTTCATGCCTACGAAACTTAACAATCTTATCCAAATCCAACCACCTAACATCAGTCTTACCAAAAAAACTAATGGACCCATAACCAAACCTTCCAACACAGAAATCAGGAACTCGACCACAGTAACCAGGATCAACCAGTTCACGGGCAACTAAATCCATCACACAAGGTTCCATATAATAATCCTCACCGGTCAAGATAGGTAAGAAAGCTCCAAACTTTGTTAAAATCTCACACGGTAACTCATTGTTCGAAGACAACCTTCTTTTCTTGCATTGAGCATGTAAATCTGAAGTACCCATTTCAAAACCCACTGCACTGGAACTACGCATAGAAGCACTGCTTCTTGAACTACGAATACCCCCTGCTACGAAAAAAAAAAGAACATGAATACCTCACCGAGGAAATTGAGCTCTTGAAGGTTTTCTTCGAATTTCAACTACAAAATAGAATCAAAAGCTCTTACAAACTATGTTGCTTGCTGGTCTGAAGCTAAAAGACAAAAACGAAGTTTAAAAGTTCATTAACCTATTTCAGCAAACACCTTATACACAATACAATAAACACCAAGCGACGAAACTTAAAGCACTAAATTACCCGAAACCGGGAGGAGAGTAGAAGATGACATTAGAGAAGAAGAAGAAGAAGAAGAAGAAGAAGAAGTCAGCGAGCCCAAGGACTTTTAAGGCTTAAGCGACTTTCAGTTGGGTTTGGGTGGAACCACCAACTCCGGTTGTCTGTCGTTCATGGAGTGGAAATCCAGAGACACCCATGACTGAGGTCCGTTTAAGAGATTGCACAGAACAAAAACGGCATGCCGTAATAACCGAGGGTAATTTAGTCTTTGCAAATAGGGATAAATGTTCTCTTTCGAGTTGATTTAGAGCTCGCGACTGCCCGCGCTGGCCTAGAAAGAATCCGACTCGTCGGTCACCGAACACTTGGAAACTTCACACTCCTAAGTCTCTCTGGCTAGCTTTCTTCAATTTGAGTGCTACAAAAATGGCTGCTTTTGGAGCTGCCACTTCTAATCAAAACCCTAACAAGTCGATTGAGGTAAATGAGCATTGTTCTTATCTGAGTCTTCTTTTCTTTGCTTAATGATTGATTTCTTAGGGCTTTAAATGATTTTATTCTAATATTGATTGCTTGTTGGATGCGCGCAATAGGTACTTCAACCTCCTAGTGACTCGGTGTCGAGTCTCAGTTTCAGTCCTAAAGCCAACTTTTTAGTTGCCACTTCCTGGGACAATCAGGTTTTACTTTTCCCCCTTAGTTTTGTTTTAATACTTTGCCATCTTTTCTTTTTCTTCGCCATGGATGGATTTAAGTGAAATGGGAGCTATCTCTACTTGTTTAATGAATGTTGACTATGTGATTTTGAAACATTTGTATAGGTGCGATGTTGGGAAATCTCAAAGAGTGGAGCAACTGCAGCTAGCGTGCCTAAGGCTTCTATGGCTCATGACCAACCTGTGATGATCACTTTGTATTTACGAAGCCACCTTTTAATCAGTATCCGGATTCGAATCCTTACGCTTTTGCTTTGATTCTTGCTTTCAGGTTTTGTGCTCTACTTGGAAGGATGATGGTACCACCGTCTTCTCTGGAGGATGTGACAAGCAAGTCAAGATGTGGCCTTTGCTTTCCGGAGGCCAATCTGTGACTGTTGCTATGCATGATGCCGCTGTCAAAGAAGTTGCTTGGATTCCTGAGATGAACCTCTTAGTCTCTGGGAGTTGGGATAAGACGCTCAAGTAGCATTCTTTTCCTTATTATAGTGCTAAGCAATTTCCTTTTTTCTTTATAAGTTTTGAATATTACATTCATTGATCTGGGAATAGTATCTAAGTGACTCTCCGAATTCTGCCTGAAGTAACTTTGTCACTTTGTTGATAGGAATTCAACCTTAGTTTGTTGTGGGCAATGTTATTCTTTTTGCTTCATTTTATCTTTGTCTTTGATTAGTCAAAATGAATGTTCTGTATTTGATATGCTTTCTCTAAAAACTTACATTCTTTTTGCACTTGGGTCCTTATTGATTGTTTTTTGTTGGCCATGTATAGGTATTGGGATACAAGACAGTCAAATCCAGTTCACACACAACAGCTTCCTGAGCGCTGTTATGCAATGACAGTGCGGCACCCATTGATGGTTGTTGGAACTGCAGACAGGAATCTTATAGTCTTTAATTTGCAAAACCCTCAGGTAATCTTTTCTTGTGTTATTGGATCATATTTTCCTATGGTTTGTGTGTGTGTGAGAGAGAGAAAGACAGAGAGAGAGAGAGCAAGTGAAGATGATTAAAACATCTCCTGAGAAACAACTATGGTTATAGTATGACATTTTGGACTAGTGACCAGGATAGAATAAGTCCAAGTGCTAAGCTTCTATGAATGATTCAATGTATATTCTTGAATTTATCTCATTGATATCAATTCTTTTTATTTGCACCTTTGAGTGGCAGATGTATATTGTCAAAAGCATTCTGATGAAAATTCTTCGATTTTGATGGCATCTTTTAAGCCTAATAAGTTTTAACAGTTATTTCATGCCTTATAGTGCCTTGTCTGTACATTGAATAAAATCTTTTTACTTTAGAAGAGAATCTAACAGAGTTCTTCAGAACAAAGGGTTAGCCATTACAGATTTCTCTGATTTAGGATATCTAGAAAATAGAAACCTTTGAATTAGTCTGGGAAATGGCCTGGAAATGTGTGTGAGGCATCAATTGATCTTGTGATTTCTTCTTTCTACTTAAATTGGACATTGGTAAGGTGATTAGGAGTTCTATGGTTTTGGATTTGAGATGATCCATGTGAAGTTACCCAGGAAATGAAGAACCATTATGCGCTAACAGACTAAAAATCAGTGATCTTCAGTTGTACCTTTTTCTTGTCCTGTATCCTTTGCAAATCACTGTTTGATTCTGAGTGTCGTGAAATGGTAACAGACCGAGTTCAAGAGGATAACTTCTCCCTTGAAGTATCAAACCAGATGTGTTGCAGCCTTTCCTGACCAGCAGGGCTTCTTGGTATGCTCTCCTGTTCTACGTATGATTTCAAATGTTTGTGGCACTTGTCATCTATAGATCTCTGTGATTCACTGACGTGGATTGCCATCCATCACTCTGTAGTTCTTGCTGGCTAGTTATCATTTGAACTCAAACTTAGTTGTTTAACATGCTTTACAATCATTCACAAAAACCAGTTGTAGCATCAGTTTTCCATGGGTTGAGAATCATTATTGTTTAGGATGAAAAATGAAAATATCTGTTTTCCTTCTTCTTTTTGTATCCCATGAGTGGTAAAATAAATATAAAAATATTGGCTGTATTAACTAAATTGTATGTTTTTGGATAGGTTGGTTCAATAGAGGGCAGAGTTGGTGTGCAACATCTTGATGATGCACAGCAAAGCAAAAACTTCACTTTCAAATGCCACAGAGATGGCAACGAGATATACTCTGTCAACTCCTTAAATTTTCATCCAGTAAGTTTGGGTTGCTTGTCAGTATCCTCAATCATGCTTCATTTTTGCTTTCCTGTTAACCGGATACTCAATCCTATATATCAATTTAATTAATTGGAGAGATTGAAGATATCTAAGATCACTGTTGCTAGTTGCTGATTTTGGTGATTCGTTTAACTTAACATGTAGCTCTTTTCTGCAGGTCTTTCACACCTTTGCTACTGCAGGTTCTGATGGTGCTTTTAATTTTTGGGACAAGGATAGCAAACAAAGGCTCAAGGTTTGACTTAATCCGTCTTATAAGTGCTAATCCAAATTTTCTGGATTTCTGTGTTGTTTTTGGGGACAACTCTTCTATTTCTGATCAAATAAATATATATTTGAATTTTTGCAAGTTTCACCCATATTTCCTCTTTTCGTGGAAGTATTGATAGCTGGTTTTGTTCCTTTCCTTCAAAAATGTACTTTAGTCATGACATCAAGTTACTGGAAGCGTGTCATATTCCCCTTGGACAATACATGCATATAGGTTATGGCTTGTCCTTAAAAAAAGTTTATAAGGAACAGCATTATTTTCTACTATAACACTTTTTTCTGATTACAGGCGATGTCGCGATGCCCACATCCTATACCCTGTAGTACTTTCAACAATGATGGCTCAATATTTGCCTACTCGGTATGCCTCAATTTCCTGATATAGATGCACTGCATCTATATAAGCTTCCTCTCCACCGTCATCTTCTCCTTCTTTACCTAGAAAAGTGCAATATGCTTCTTTTATGTTGAACACTTGTGGATCTTATTTCTTCATTCAGAAATGTCTTTTTTCTAGTCTTTCATGGTTTACCTAGAATTTACTAGTTTGATAAAGATGGTTGCTGTTTTGCTTCTTTTCATCGTCTCTAGGTTTGCTATGACTGGAGTAAAGGTGCTGAAAACCACAACCCGGCAACAGCAAAAACTTATATCTATCTGCATTTACCACAGGTTGCAGTTTGTACCATCTTTCGGTTTTACTGAATATCTAATGCAACATAAGAAGGAAATACTATATATAACTGTCTTCACTTTTTAATACAGGAAGCTGAGGTTAAGAGCAAGCCCCGAGTGGGCACAAGTGGTAGAAAGTAAGGACGCGTTTTATAAGACGAGTTGGAGAAGTGTTTTGAGTTTTATCTGAGATGGGCCTCGATTATGACATTTTCTTTTCGAGTGTTGTTGTCAATAGCAACTTGGGGTTAGGAACAGAGTTACCCATGCAGGTTATTGTTTTATTTTCTTGCTCTTTTGTATTCCTTAGTATTTGGGTTGCAACATGCATAGCTTAAGATGTGCTAGGTTTCTGACAATTCTTTGTGCAATAGTCCTGCGACCTGACAGTTCTAAGAATTTGAATTACAGTACATGAGGTGCCAATGGCAGGCAAGGTTTTGAGTTTCTAACAGTTGATCTAATTAAAATCTCAACATTCTCACAATTTTATACAGCCTTTCCTACTACATTTATCTGGATTACTTCGTCCATTTCGAAAAGTTTCAAGCCTTGGTTGTTCAATAAAACATTTTTATTCTTTATGTAGTTGAAAGCATAAGTATAAAAATAGTAACCGAAGCTTATTTTCTGGTCAATGCATAAGGGGTTTGGATTGTATTAGGATCAATGATGGTGTGGTCCAGCTTATCATATAGTAAAGCGATGAATGCATAAGGGGTTTGGATTGTATTAGGATCAATGATGGTGTGGTCCAGCTTATCATATGGTAAAGCGATGAAGATTCTCCTGTAGACATGGTGTTATACCTAAAGGTTTAATTGTGACCCACCAAGCAACAGGCTAAGTTTCTAACTAAATTCAAGTGAAATAAACAATTCTTTTGAGTAAAAACCAAGAAAAGAACAAATAATGGCATGACAAAAGGAGGGGAAGTTTTCCTGGCAGAAAATATTGGCCTTTTTGTCTCTTGGACTTTATGCATCATATGCATAGCACGCGTTAACTTTACCCTTTTCAACAAAGACAGGATACAAGTGCCTTTGGAAGTCTGTTTATGTCCAAGATTTTGATTTTTGGTAGAAACGCTTGCATAGAAGTTGATATTTTTACTTCCTTTAAAGATTTGGATGTTGGGGTTGTTTAGCATTTGTTCCTAAAGCTCGTAGCAAAAGATCTTGCTGATGAAATCAAATGCCGTGTAAGGATCGCCTACAGAGACATGGTTATCTGAGACTTTCCACTTTTTATGGGATTTTCAAACGCTTGGGTCAATTTTAACCAGCATGGTTTTGGTTGTTTCCTGGTGAGGTTTGACCCATTTTGTACCATACTTGCAACAAACTTCATACTACTAACCATTTGCATGCACTTGAAGTGTCTGGTCTGTATGTGGACAGACTCTTATCAATTCAAGCTACCTTTTCCTCCGTTTGTTCTATCAGCAGAATATAGCAACCTATTAGCCATTATAATTGCTTAAGGCTCTATTAAAGTCAAAAGTTTAGCTGTTAAACTACAGGCCTCGTACCTTGTTTTGGCTTCCAGTCATAATGTGGCAGAGTTGCTTGGAAAAGAATATGAAAATTCTGAAGGAAATGAAGGGAAAAAATAGAAAAAAAACGTAGAGAATGAGAAGTGGAAAACGTTTTGGTGCGTGATTCGGAGGATAATAGTTACCAAGTGATTATGAGTAAATCAAGCATTAGTCCACATATCTTCCTATTCCATATTAAAACTTATGAGATTCGGGATGACAATTGGCCGGTTTATGAATTAGTTCTGCTAATTTTTTAAAAATAACTTTTCTAAAATTAAAAGTATAAAATAACGTATTTTTTTTAATTATAGCAGTTCAGGTCTGTTCGAGACTTAACTCTTTTAAACAAAACAATGTCGTTTTAATTAGAACAATTAAGTCTCTAGTTAATCTGAGCCTGAGCCTAACTTTGACCCATAAATTAATTCATTAAAAACATCTGAATCTAGACCCGTAATTCTTAGAACGTTCTACCACAGGACTTGAATTAAAAAGTTGTTGCAATATTCAAACTTCAATTATTGATATCACTCTAGCAAGTTAAGTTATTCCTCTAACTTTAAAATCAATTAAATTTAAATAGTGTGTAATCTTGAAATTTTAAAAAGTTCTAATCATAAATAAAAATTTTGAAGATTTGAGTTTCTAATTATAATTAGCTAATTAAGAATTATTTTCTATTTTAATAATTTAAAAGTCACCTTTAAATATTTAATTATATTAAATCTATCACTTAATTTTAATTGCACTTATAAGATTATAAAAGAAGAGAGAGAAAAACTCAATTCAAGTCTAGGAGGCCCGGAGTTTTCCAAGTTTCAGGGCATATGCTGCTGAGACGGATGTGCTTACGTTTTTGTTCTTTAACGAATTTAAGTGCAGATGGAATCTATATTCTCACATTACATGCGAATGGTCATAGCTAATTTCGTAACTGATGCGTGTCCTGCCTTTCTGCCTGCAGGTGGCCTAAGGCCTTATCTTGTGCAGCTTGCTGGACCTGGTAAAGAAAGCTCCAAGCAGCAAGCATCTTCCGTCATCATCTTCATCCTAAGCTAAGTTCTGATGTAATGTATAGTCTCAGCTTTCAAATTTTTATGACATGCACACTTGGGTTCTCTGGATATGTCTCTGTCTGTGGTACAACGACACTGGTAGTTCCTGGACCAAATATAAATACATAGCTCATAGCTGCATGTGGCTTCTGACGTAACCATGTGTCCTGTAGTACCAAGTTTATAGAACCCAAATGCTGGGGCTCATTCAGTTGTCTAGAGCTTTGAGTTATTGAATGGAAATTAAATAATTTACTGAATCCAGAAGAGGACAACATAAAATAGTGAGCAGCTGGGGGACAGGGGAACTGTAATTGATGACAACATATTCAATTTGCAGAGACTCTGTATGGCCTAATGAGGCCAAAGAATGAATGGTCAAAGATAGCAACTACCAGCGGACTACAATCCCAAGATAGAATGGGGTTTATACTAATATTTTAATGGAATGGGCTTCAAAATTACATGAAACGTTAGGTTTGTGTCAAATTGGGTGATATGTGCAGGCGTAGGACTCCTATAGCAACTGTGTCTGATGCGAGCCACGAACTGCTTCTGTCTTCTAGCCGCCGCAACATAGGAATATATAGACATATGGTTTTGTACAAAACTGGAGGCATGTTTTGTTACTAGTCCTGCAGTAAAACTTTAGTATTAAGAAAGGTACCTGCCACAATCCTAATTAAATGTTAAATAATAATCCAACTAAACTCTTAAATCTGAATTGTGTGAAGTTCATGTTTTTTATGCTTCGTCCTTGTGGTTTTAACTTGCTCTTACATATCTCCATTTTCGGAATAACCAATTAACACTGACATTGTTCTTGCTAATGGTTTTTAGTTTAGAAATACCCTCTTTATTATATAAGGGTAAAGTTACTTATTATTAGATCTCTCCAAACTCTACTTTATTGCGAAAATTAAGACTGAGTTTAATAATCACTAATCTTTACCTGTATACGAAGAAACAAATTAATGAAAAATTGATAATACAATTTACAAGCATCAAAGGCTAAAAGCCAAGACCCTGATGGGTCCCAGAACTGAATTGATGAGTGGAAGCCTGGAAAGCCGCAAATGGTGCTTATAAAAGCCCCCTCAGGCTCACCGCCTCTTACACTACAAGACCCCTGTCTTACCTTTTTCTTCTTTTTTTTTTTTGGCCTTTTCAAGTTATCTCCTTTCTCTCACAGGCATTTTAACAAACACATAATTCCAAAAATTATCAGAATCGTTTCCTTAAACGCCATGGCTAGACCTCAACAACGATACCGTGGTGTGCGACAAAGGCATTGGGGCTCGTGGGTCTCCGAAATCCGTCATCCCTTACTGTAATCCCCCATCCTTGAAGCGTTTTCTTGACCTTTTTGCTCACTACCGAAACGTTTCGTTTCTATGCTTAAGACACAATTGTACTGAACTTTTTTTTTTTTTGTCTATTACAGGAAGACTAGAATATGGTTAGGCACGTTCGAAACGGCGGAGGACGCTGCGAGAGCCTACGACGAGGCAGCGAGACTCATGTGCGGGTCAAAAGCGCGCACAAACTTTGCATATAATCCCAACGAGCCACAGTCATCGTCATCCAAGCTTCTCTCAGCAACTTTGGCAGCTAAGTTACACAAGTGTCACATGGCGGCCCTTCAAGTCACCAAAAAGAATGTAACAAAACAGATGCATGAAACGCAATGTACCTCATTTGGGACTAGCAGCGCTGGGATTCCGGGAAACAGCTCGAGATGGTCGGAGCGGAAATGGGTTGGTGAGAACGGTCAGGTAGACAATGGACAACAGCAGTTTATGGCTCTTGAAGAACACCATGTAGAGCAAATGATAGAGGAGTTGCTTGATTGTGGTTCCATGGAGTTTTACCCTGCTTCTCAAACATAAACTATATAAATTTCAGATATGATGAGAATTAATGTAGTAGCTAATAGCTAATTACCTTCCAATCCTGAACTTGCCTTTCCATTGTCACCTATTTATATTTCCACTTCTTTTTTGCTACAATAATAAGACCTTTCACTTAGCTTAACGTTGGACATGCAACAAGTAACTTGCATTAATTTGGCCAGTTAAGAAACTCAAACCTGAACCTGTTGAAGGTAATGTGACTGGTTCAATAAAGTAGTGTGAATGTATATGACACAAAGAGTTGAGTGTAGGCCATTAGATAAAGATGTATATTCTTATAGAAAACAAGTGAAGACAAAAGGGCAAAGTTGATGACGGCATGTTGGCATTATATGGAAGGTATTCCTTGTCTCTTTCCCTTCTCTGTTGTGAGTTTCATCTGGGGAAAAGAATCTCAACACTGAAAAGTTCCAAAGCCTCAGATGGAGATAAAGTTCCAAAACTCCAGTTTTTGTATTGTTCAAGAAATATTTCCTACACTTCTTAGTTTTGGCATCCATTACCTAATAGCAATTAGCACAATAGTTTAGTGACATTCAATTTAAAAGTCCACAAACGAATTAATAGTGGGCAAATTCAAAATCTAGAACTTTCACTTATGGATTTTTGTGTGTCCTAAATATGATCAAGTAATAGCATTATGGGGACAATATCCTATTGGAAGATGTTCCCTTGTCCTAAATAGCACTCCCATTGTGTGTGTACAAGGAATGTTGTCACTTTCTTGTCTAGAAAAAGGACAAGTTTTGCACATTTCGAGCCACTGAAATCTGAAGCTTCGTTTATTGTGTGCTTCAGAAAAGTTGAGAGTATATTTTCTTCCGAGTAATGCGCTTTTTTGGAAGATGATAAGAGACTTGACAGCCTCTCTATCCTTCCAGCTTAGATCCTTTGATTTCCTCAAAAGCCACTACTTTTTGACTAGAACAAGCATTCTCACTAATCATTATAACGAAACACTTGCTCTTGTTTTTACATCTTTCACTTTTCTTTGAATTCCATGTATACACTACAAGAAAATTACCTGTTTCTCACAAAAAAAATTACTTCAGAATTTACCGATAGAAATAATATTGTTAAAAATTAACGACAAAAAATCACATTTTATCAATAAAATTGTCGTAATATATAGTAATTTATGATGGATAAAATATCTGTAGGTAAAGTTAGATGTGAAATTATCCAGCTGATTTTTGCGATAAAATATAGAGACAGAATATGAATCATTGTCCATAAAAGAGACGTGAACAGTAGGTGGCTAAATAAACATCGTTGTTTGCTTCTACTGCAACGTTTTTAATAAAACGTAAATAAATTGGGGTGTACTAATAGAAGTGTATTCTGTCGGTTATTTACCGACGGGAAAATTCTTCCATTGGTAAAATTAAAATTTAAACAACACCGTTAGTTTCGTCTGCAGTATTTTTGTAAAATCGAAAATGATGTCGCTACCAGACGACGTCGTTTTCATTAAACATTTTATACTTACCACGAAGACGACGTCGAGGCACAATAAAAAAATAATATTTTCTTTTTAATTAATTTGTATACATTGATTAGATAAATATTATAATATTATAAGTATTTATCGAATTTTTTCATTTTATTTCAGAAAAAGAAATTTTGGGATTCTGAATTTGACGCAGTTATACATGAAGTATGGGAGAGCGAGCACGTACATATTATAGTGACTTTATTGGTGCGATACATAAGGCTGGTGTATGATTGCCTTATATTTCTGAATAAATATGGGGTCGATGGCAGCAATGTTGTACATTACCTGAGGCAATGTCCATTCCAATACATACGGGGGGATTTATTACTCATCATGAGTATGCAGAGAGATTTGTAAGTATTTACACTTTACATTTATATTCTTATTTTTTAACTTTACTGTATATCAATTTAGATTGATGCTTAAAATTTGGAATGAAAGTGTGGATTATGGAGAATGATAATGTTATAAATGTCTGGTGCTATATATGGTTGTGTTGTTAAGTAAATTTCTTTGTTCAACAGGGGATAAATATCATAAAAATAGAAAAAAACTCTGCCGAAATTTTAATAAATTCTAGTTGACTTATAACATTTTATTCTTACACAGAAAAAGTCTATGGGCATGAGACCTACATCCCGTCAGCTCTTTTTGCACACTCACACTAAGAAGTATGACGGTATGACATTCGTCAATATTCGATGTAGAGAACTTAATGTATGTGAAATTTATGCTTTAATATTAATTCTTAATAATTATCACTTACTAATATAAACATTGTCTCCTAATAGGACCAAATATAAAAAAACATTTAGTGACAGTCTCAATACGAACAAGCTGTTAATGAGAGTCAGACATATCTTGATGCAGTGGGTGATAAAGATCGTCGTAGAAAGATCTTCAGGTTAGGTTTATTTGCGAACACATGTTATTCACAATTCTCCATGTCCAATATAGCAACATCTAATAGACGGCCGACAATTAATCAAGTCAATTACTTGTTTTTAATAGTGTCTAACACCTAATAAAAATACTATCGAATACTTGTTTTTTCCATTAATTTGGGGCAAAAAAGATATTTTCTTCCCTGAAAACATTTTAAAGCTGGAGTAGTATCCCCACCATGTGACTACACTTTGTCTCTTACCGAACTCTCTAAACTTTTATAAGCAATCCAGTTGGGATGTATGAACTCACACTGATAAGCAAAGTGATGAGAATTTCCAGTTCTGTGGACCTACTTTGTCACTTTTACGGAGCCATTGTTCCAGAAAGGGACGATGGGTAACGCATGATATGTATATATAGGTGCAGTACTGATGTGAAATCTCTAAAATTTTATGGGATATGGAAGCAAGTAAAGTGTTGATTTGCATCCACACCTATAGCTACGTAGCCTTGCAGATTTTCTCATGTAATTCAGAGATGATTTGCAGGGAAAAATGAAAAAGTAGGAACAATTGGACGTGCTTTAAGGATTTGATTATCAAGTATTTGATATTTCATGTTACATTTAATAACAAAAGGCTCTTTTTATAAGAAATATCTCTTATTATATAGTTTATAATTCATGAAATTTAATTAAAAAAATTGTCTCAATGCATAAAACTTCCTATTTAAAAAAAGTCAGAGAAGGGACATCAATTATAGGCAACTTTTTTTATATATATTTTACAAAGAAGCTGTTTTTTCTGATCACAAAGTAATATCAGTTGTTTCGGAATGGAAGAACAAAGATGTACATAAAAGTGCTTGGCTTCTTTTTAATTAGTGCTATTTAAAAAGTAAACATAGTCCCAAAGGTCAGAAAAAATGGCTGCAGGCAATAATATGTCTGGTTAATTATGTTTATAGATGAATCCGTTGATGAGTAGCTTCCCTGAAATAAAACCAATGGTGGGATCCAGCCACATGCTTATGGATTAATCATCCATTTCAGAATATTGATTTTGTCGCCCACAAGGCTTCATCATAATTAACCTGTCTCATTTGCTCCTAATTAATCTCCATTTGTCTCTCTCAAGATAGAGATCAAGAACAACAACAATCCCAAAGCAATTATACCCGGTCTTCTTTTATATATATTTTGCATGCTTCAATTGGTAGAACAAGACTCTTAACAACATTTCAAATTAAGTTCAAAGTCTCGATAAGTAAATAGAGTTTTTACAGTTCTTTTTAAATTTTGAAGGATATGAATAATTAAAAAAAGAATATTAAAATTTATAAATATCAGTTTAATCGAATTCTTGAATTCAATTAAAATTTAAGAAAAATAATTAATTGAGAGAAAATATATGTTAAAACTTGTAGATGTTAATTAGATTAAACTTATTATTTAATTTTGAGTTGTTACTGTTGGACAATTTTGTCATTTCTTATAAAATTGGGCAATTATTAATTACATTTTTCGATTTTCAACAAATTATCGATTAAGTTATGTAATTTAATTCAGATAAATATAATAAAGTGACCCAATAAATGATTTAAATCAATGGGTCGAAGTCCGGATAGAAAATTGATCACAATTAGTATAAACTGGACTCATATCAGCCTTGTGACATGGAAGCTATATATATAAGTTAAGGTTTCCTGCAACTACTCATATCAATTATAAGTATAAGGATTCTCTGACCCGTTAAGAGAACTTATGTATTGAAAAAACTGTAGAAAGACCTTAACTTCGTGTTGGGAAATATTTTCTATAAAAGTTCTGAGAGATTCGTGGTTGTTTGGAACTCGGAAATGGCATCGGAATTAGAGATGAAACCGAAATTAGGTATTTCGCATTACCTTCGTTTTTAATCATTTCATGTATGATCCTGAGTACGTAATAAGGTCTGTACTACGTATTACAGTTAATTGAGCAAATTCTAAATATATAAATTATAAATTTTTATATATAACCGATATTTAATTTAATACGTATTTTAAAAGTAGTAGATATGGATTTCAATCATTAGCTAATAGTAATACTCGTAACGTATCGGGATAATATAATCTAATATAAAAAGTTATCATTCTAGTTAGTAAAAGACTTCGTGCATATAAACAGTATTATGCACAGAACTATAGAAATTACTGAAGGTATTAAAAAAAAGAGGTAAGAAATGATCATAGGGCGTGGAATCTCACGTCCAAATCATGGAGGAGACACTCATGTGGGTATTTAGCATGCTCGTTCAATCTCATGCTGGATTTTTTTTTTCTGTTTATCATTGAGTTTAGATACTTGTCTTTGAGTGATATAATCACCTAAGATCCACCCACCAAAAAGATGTTACTTTTTCTAAGGTTGGTGGCCAAGCACTACTATTGGCCAATGAACTCTCTTTATACCCCATTCTTACTAGTCCAAGACTAACCAAATCTACCAAATAGTATGATCATTTCAACTAAGACTAAAGTTGAGCTTCAAGACAAGACTAGAGCCAGAAAAATTCTATCTCCCTTCTTCAAGATTGGCATGTGTCCCTTCCAGCCCTTTTTATCCTTCTCCATTCCTTCACATGCAAAACCCATGTTGCCCCAGTAGCTATGCTCTCTATTTGCATGTGCATGTTGTGATTGCACATGGTTTTAGCTACCACTTCTTGTGAAGTAGGATCAAGAGACATGGATATATGTGGTACCATCTCAATTGACATTAAGAAAAATTGCACACGTGTATGAGAAAGTGAGGTGACTAGAACCTGTAATTCATGAATTCTTAATATCATCGGTCCTTCACTCAATCTTATTCTTCCCACCTATTTAGATTGACATGTTTCTATAGCGTTAAATGCATTTGGTCGAAAGCAATAGTTTTCTATTTATGCATACCATTTAGGATCATAAGATTTGTGGGTCACTTGGTCCAATTTCTTCTCTTCATCACATGGTCATCCTAATTAGCTACCCTTTATCGTCTTGCGAGGATAAGGAAGACAAGAGCGAGTGGATCATTTCTTGTTTCCACATTGACCATAAGCTCATGTCAATGCCAAAACCCAGGAGTCTAAATCAACTGATACTTATTGGAAGTGGAAGCTTAAGGCCCTTATAGTTAACTTGTTAAACCGTAAGGCAGACCGAAAGCCTAGATCTCCATTCTGCTTCCCAAGTCCAACACTTGTCAGTGATTATCAGTAATTACTAAACAGACAAGCCCATTAGAGCCCAAAAACATGCCCAGGATCATTCTCTTCTTAGCGTATTCGTCTCTACGTTAAAAAAAGGATGAATATGTTATAAAAGACTATGACCTTAATGATATCTGTATAAATTCGTCCTATTTACTTAGTTTAATGTTTAAAATATAAAGAGCTTAAATTTAAAAATCAATCCGTATATTACATTTAAAGTTAATTAAACAATAACAACAACAATAACAACAACAACAATAATATCTGATACGAATTTCGTTGAATTGTAGAACCTGGAGAGGTTTAATAGTGTGCAGTCTTATTCTTAACTAATACAGAGGTTACTTCCATATGACGCATATGTAAAAAGAGAATACAAAAATGGAATGTAAATTATATAAAAATCCCAAAAACATTCCTATTTACCCTAATATTTATAACTATTATCTAATATATTATTTAATATTTTTATAATATTGTATTATTTGGAAGTTTCAAATTTATGAACTTTAGTATTTTGCATATATTATTATAAGAGATTATATTTTTATTTAAAAAATTATAGATTTCTTTTATTTTAATAATTATTTAGGTTTTATACTTCTATGATTGATTTAAGTTGAAGATTTTTGTAATAAAAAATTGTAAAAAATCAATTATGGAAGTTTCATTAATAAGCGAGCTTTGAACACTCTGAGTGAGCTCACTGCTTTATTCAGAGTCGAGCTAGAACCACCCAATCACATCGCTCCACATAGACACAGTGCCACACACAATTCCCGCCATTCATGGCAAGAATATAACTATGAACTATCCACTGTGACCTTAGCTTTGCTCGCAAAGCACGTGCTTAAGTGACATTTATATTCGTTACCTATTTGACGAGTTACCTACAATCTCGGATCCAACCAAATAGCGCCACGCGTAATATGATTAGAGAACGAGCGTGGCAAGTTGGGACCCACAAGAGTCCCAAGTCCTTCGCTTGGGTCTTGGATAGTGAGATACTGAGATGTGGTTCAATTTTTCAAAGACTGTTTCGTGGGGTTTTTGCATTCCAGTTTTTTTTGTTAACCACAAAACATCTCTTCTTATGCAGAAATTCATTCTTCAACCTTCTTCAATTCATTTCTTGGATACCCATTTCCTGCATATGTAAATAACCATTCAATAAAAATGGAAAGATACTAAAAAAAGTACCAAGTAAACTTAATAAGAGAGGGAGGTTGGTTGATACACTTGAACAGACACTTCAAGAATTATGTAAAGAAGCCAACTTTGGAGCTCAAAGAACCAGAGAGAAAAAGATCAAAGATCAAAGTTTAATTCAACAAGATAGAGAAAGAAAATGGCAACCAAAGGCCTTAGCTTGGAGGAAATTAAAAACGAGAACGTCGATCTTGTTAGTTCTTCTTACTCTGTTTCTTCGCTTTCATTTTAATTTATTAGTTGATTTATCAGTAAATGTGTTGCGAGTTGCAATACAATTAGCAGACAATACATGTGTATGTTGTAAGGAAGAGATACATTTTAATGTTGTCATGTGGGAATGTAATAATGTGTAACAGGAGAGGATACCAGTTGAAGAAGTTTTTCAGCAACTGCAATGCACCAGAGAGGGTCTTAGTACTGATGAAGGGCAAAAAAGGCTCCAGATCTTTGGCCCCAACAAGCTCGAAGAGAAGGAGGCAATTTCTCATTTTCTTTTCTACCGTAGCTTTTTGCAAGCGAAAATTAAATTAAAAAACTGATGAGTTATTGACTGTTGTTAAAAAAAACAGGAAAGCAAGATCTTGAAGTTCTTGGGGTTTATGTGGAATCCTCTCTCGTGGGTCATGGAGGTGGCTGCTATAATGGCCATTGCTTTGGCTAATGGAGGAGTAAGCATTAAGCATTAATGTTATACAATATTCACGAACAAGCGTATAAGAAAATCCACCCATGGTATTAATTCGAACTCTGTTTGTGTAGGGAAAGCCACCGGATTGGCAGGACTTCCTAGGTATTATGGTGTTGCTAGTCATCAACTCCACCATAAGTTTCATTGAAGAGAACAATGCAGGAAATGCTGCAGCTGCTCTTATGGCTGGTCTTGCCCCTAAAACCAAGGTCTCTCCGAATTCACCAGCAATGCAATCTTATATATTTATCATACAGCAATTTGATCATCAGGATCAGGAAGGAGGTTTGAGTACCTCCCTAACCCTGGATGCACGAAATGAGGGTTGTTCGTGTATTTTATCTTTCCTATGTGCCAAAAAAAGGGGAAAAACAAATTTACCAATCGGATTGAAATGTGAAATATTTCAGGTCTTAAGAGATGGAAAGTGGTCAGAGCAAGAAGCTGCTATCTTGGTCCCTGGAGATGTGATCAGCATCAAGTTGGGAGATATCATCCCTGCAGATGCTAGGCTTCTCGAGGGAGATCCTTTAAAGATTGATCAATCTGCTCTCACCGGTGAGTCCTTGCCAGTGACAAAGCTTCCAGGTGATGAAATTTTTTCAGGGTCTACCTGCAAGCAAGGTGAGATTGAGGCTGTTGTGATTGCAACTGGAGTCCATACCTTCTTTGGTAAAGCTGCTCACCTCGTTGACAGCACCAATCAAGAGGGTCATTTCCAAAAGGTAACTATAAGATTTGGTATCTCTTAAGTATCTGTTAGCACTGAATCATTCCTGATGGGTATCTGGATTTTAATGGTTTGATCAGGTGTTGACAGCCATAGGGAACTTCTGCATCTGCTCCATTGCTATTGGCATGATTGTAGAGATTATAGTAATGTACCCAATTCAGCACAGAAAGTATAGGGCTGGTATTGACAATCTTTTGGTCCTCCTCATTGGTGGAATTCCAATTGCTATGCCAACAGTTTTATCTGTGACAATGGCCATTGGATCCCACCGTCTATCAGAACAAGGAGCCATCACCAAGAGAATGACAGCTATTGAAGAAATGGCTGGAATGGATGTTCTATGCAGTGACAAGACTGGAACTCTTACACTCAACAAGCTTACTGTAGACAAGACCTTGATTGAGGTTACCACTTAATTCAATACGAACCTAATTTCATAAAGTAAAGTATGACAAATTAGTGTTGAACATTGCTTAAGAAAATCTGTTCTGAGTTTGGGAAATCATGCTCTTATTATACGACAAATTCCTACATGATATTGACATTGAGATTCTCGGTTTGATTCTCAGGTATTTGCTAAGGATGTAGACAAAGACCAGGTGATTCTACTAGGGGCCAGGGCTTCCAGGGTGGAGAACCAGGACGCCATTGATGCATGCATTGTTGGGATGCTTGGCGACCCCAAGGAGGTTTGTAACATTAGCAACTCTTAGGTTACATGTTCTTTTTAACCAAATTAGGTACGTCACGCTCCAACTTTCTTCTCTTCAGGCAAGAGCAGGCATAACAGAGGTACATTTTTTTCCCTTTAATCCTGTGGACAAGCGGACAGCTATAACGTACATCGACTCCAGTGGCAATTGGCACAGAGTAAGCAAAGGTGCGCCAGAGCAGGTAATGGATCCTCTTATGGATGACTATTGAATTTTATTTTGCTTTGCTGTATAAAACAGACATGTACATAAGCACATATCTCATATCTGATGTGATTCCTAGATTATTGAATTGTGCAACCTACGTGACGATTTAAAAAAGAAAGTTCATGGCATCATTGACAAGTTTGCTGATAGAGGACTCCGCTCTCTAGCTGTCGGGAGACAAGTGAGTTTGTAGTCTCTCTCTGTCATGACTGTGTTCACAGAAATTAGTGCTCTGTGATGGCTTCTGATTCAACTTTGGGTTCTTACTATTGCAGACTGTACCAGAGAAAAGCAAGGAAAGCTCTGGAGGTCCATGGGAATTTGTGGGTCTCTTACCTCTCTTTGATCCTCCAAGGCATGACAGTGCAGAGACCATTAGACGCGCCCTTAATCTAGGAGTTAATGTCAAGATGATCACTGGTGACCAGTTAGCTATCGGCAAGGAAACTGGTCGCAGGCTTGGAATGGGAACCAACATGTATCCTTCTTCTGCTCTGCTTGGACAGGACAAGGACTCTGCTATTGCTACCCTCCCTGTGGATGAGCTCATCGAAAAGGCTGATGGCTTCGCTGGTGTCTTCCCCGGTAAGAAGATAAAACTCTACCCTTTATATTGGAAGACGAAAATTGCAAAGATCATGTTGCTTGTACAATTTTCATGGTCAAAAAACTAACAAATGGAGACGTGCAGAGCACAAATATGAAATTGTCAAAAGGCTGCAAGAAAGGAAGCACATATGTGGAATGACTGGAGATGGAGTGAATGATGCACCGGCACTGAAGAAGGCGGACATTGGAATTGCTGTGGCTGATGCCACAGATGCAGCACGAAGCGCTTCTGACATAGTCCTGACGGAGCCAGGATTAAGTGTGATTGTCAGTGCCGTTTTAACAAGCAGAGCAATTTTCCAGAGAATGAAGAATTACACTATTTATGCTGTTTCTATAACCATCCGTATTGTGCTTGGTTTCCTGCTTCTGGCTCTGATTTGGAAATTTGATTTCTCCCCTTTCATGGTTCTAATTATTGCTATACTCAATGATGGGACAATCATGACCATTTCTAAGGACAGAGTGAAGCCTTCTCCCATTCCTGATTCATGGAAGCTTAAGGAAATATTTGCCACTGGAGTTGTTCTTGGCACATACTTGGCCATCATGACTGTGATATTCTTTTGGGCTGCTCATAAAACCGACTTCTTCTCTGTAAGAAAATGCCATGATCTTTTCATCTAGCTCCCATTACATAGAAATGAATGTTTGCTAGAAGTGAAAGTTTGCTTGCCATACTAACACTAAACTAACAGGAAAAATTCGGGGTTAGATCTATCAGAGACAACCACAATGAGCTTACAGCTGCTGTATACCTCCAAGTCAGTATAGTCAGTCAAGCACTCATCTTTGTCACGAGGTCTCGGAGCTGGTCTTACGTGGAACGCCCTGGTCTATTGCTTGTTGTTGCCTTTGTTATAGCACAACTAGTAAGTTGCATTTAATTGTTTCTTGGAACTTCTCGATGATCATCAACATAACTCGAATTCTAATAAAAAACATGTTCATCAAGATTGCAACAATCATTGCTGTTTATGCCAACTGGAGCTTCGCAAAAATTGAAGGTTGTGGATGGGGATGGGCTGGAGTTGTATGGGTCTACAGCATTGTCTTCTATATCCCACTTGATATTTTAAAGTTCATCATTAGGTATGGTTTGAGTGGCAAAGCCTGGGACAACCTGATCGAAAACAAGGTACCCGGAAAACCCAAAATCGAACACCTTTTGATCGTCATCAGAAAACTTTTCTCAGTTCTCTTTTGTGCTTGAATTCGCTATGCAGACTGCTTTCACATCCAAGAAAAACTATGGCAAAGAAGAGAGAGAGGCTCAATGGGCTGCTGCTCAACGCACCCTACATGGGCTGCACCCTCCTGAAAGCTCGGAACTCTTCAACGATAAGACCAACTACAGAGAGTTGTCTGAAATAGCCGAACAGGCCAAGAGGCGCGCTGAAGTTGCAAGGTAATGTTGAACAGAAACAAAAACTAGTTCTTGTTCTTATCACCGATAACAATTTGTTTGAGTTCCACTGATGGTCCCTCTAGTTATAATCAGGCTAAGGGAGCTCCACACGCTCAAGGGTCACGTAGAGTCGGTGGTGAAGCTAAAGGGACTTGACATTGACACCATTCAGCAGCACTACACGGTGTGATTGAGAAGACAGGAGCTTTTTTCCATGAGAGGGAAGAGACGTTAGTGAGAAGTAGGGAATAATCAAATGCTTATTTGGGATGATTTTGTAGGATGCAACGCAAGGGTGGGAATAAATCGTAATGATATGATAGATAGTGTGTATTGGACAGCCAATGGGCTTGGAACCAGCAACCAGCTCCTGTCCTCTTACTATATTATTCCTTCTTTCAATGGATTCCCCATTTTTGCTTTTAGCATATTCATATTGCTTTCTCTTCTCTCCCACTTATTAACAACAAGAAAAAGAAGAAAGGAAAAAGTTAAGCTAATTATATATTATTTAAATTAATTTTTATATATTATAAACCCTTTGTTATTAAAATAATTTATGCAATGTAAACCAAAAGGTAATATCACAAAAATAAATAGACTCATCGATGTATTAAAAAAATAGGGTAATTTTTATATTTAGACAATATTTTTAAATTAATTTAAATGTACATGTAAAAATTTAATTAATATTAAGCTCACTTTCATTTTAGCTCAAATAAATTTGTATATATTTTATGATAATTGACTAAATCTAAATTTTAATTTTTAAATTCAAATCTAACTTAATATTTCTATAAACTTAGATCGAATTCCATAATTTTCAACAGCATGCCAAGATCTAAGGATTCCTAATACAATATATTGTACTCAAACCCTAAAAAAAAATGTAAAGTTCATTTTTCTTTAAAAAATGCCATGAACTACTCTGTCAAGCAATCATTCATGAAAATAGACCTTTAACAATGTAAAGTTATGCATCTAAGACTAGGTGTACAATGGTTTGATAATGATAGATAATTATGGTATGACACTGAGATATGATACAGACTTATCCTAGTTGATGCTTAACTCTTAGTCGAATTCTTATTTGACATGTATATTATCATTATGAATTTAACTTTAGACGTATTAAGTGAGGGTTAGTCTCTAGGTGATGTTTGGTTTTCTGCAACCCTTTTGGACTAAGAGAGTCTTACAATTATATGATTACAGGCGTATGGTTGGGTCCTTAGTGATGCTTAGCTTCTTACAATCATTTGAAGTGTAGTATTGTGATTATTCACTTTTGGAGATTAGGATTGTACATATATTCCTTCCTCATGATTTGTTGTCTATTGCAAGTGATTTATCATGCATTATATATATATGTGTGTTTATACTCGTATAAACTATTTATTATATGAACATGTCATTGGGTGTCCTGAAGTGATGTATGGACTTACTCAGTGAGATCTAAGTCTCTTCAACTCTATTGTTAGGTTAAGTACTACCAACTTCACAGCATTGACTATAAGGAACGTAAGCTACAATATATCTACTTCTATATATGCTTTTTATTTGTTTGCTCTTATACTTGTACTCATAATGTCTGCAGTTAAAAGGATTTTATTTTGATGCATAATAATATTATCTTACTTCACTGTGTTTGAGTTTATGTTTACTTGTGTTTTTATTTATTTTTTGAAATCTTACATTTATTTCTATCACTAATAGTCAAGCTTACGTGTGATCGGAGGGTTTTAATTTTCCGATTTCAAGTGCTGATCACATGATCGTTCGAGTCGTGACAACAAAATGTGAACAACAAGCATGAGTAGACTAATATTTAAGTCATAAGTAGGAGTGTTTAAGGAAATATGAACCAAAACTAGAATAATAAAGCTTGTGTTGTTGTACTATATCCGAAATAAATGAAACATTTTATTAGCCTTTCTTTCTTTTGCATTTCTTTCCTTAACGAGAGTCTCACGTACGATCAATATTTTTTAAATGCATACTAACTAAATTTTCAATAATACTCAATAGTTCTTTATCTACAAATTTCAAATTAAGTTAAATAATAGGTTGGATTAAGTAATCCTTGAAGTCCATATACAAATTTAGGTTCGAGGACTCTCATATCATTTTATTTTAATTAATTAAGATAGTGTTAGTTTATCAAACTAACTCTAGCTATTTAAGTCTTGTTAAGACAATCACCTTCAAATTGGGTTTAATTCAATGATCAATTTATTCAATTTTTATAGGTTAATTTTAAGTTAGGTCAGACTAATTTCAATTTGCCAACTCTAGCTTAAATATGTTCACCTAATTTTTTTTAAATGTACATTTAGTTTCAAAGTTTTGGTAATATCCGGTGCATTATTACTGACATGATCGCACCTAAAATCAATTTAACACATTTAATTTCGAAATTCTAATAAGATCCAATACATTATAGTGATGGTATGATCGCACCTATTCACGTAAAATCTTTCCAGAAAAAAAAATCATACAGTGCCTAATCTTTGTAGGTGTCTTAGATTCACAATCTAAATAAATAAAACATAAATTTTATTCGACAATGTCTCAATAATTAATTAAGATATGTTTCATTCAATGTTTTAAAAACTGGACCGGACATCGAACCGGTCGAAGAAAAGGTTTAAGGTTTAGAGGTTCAACCGGTAGTGAACCGCTATAAAACCGGTATATAATAAATAA
>JANZLC010000005.1:5870244-5880398 GCA_026413385.1 Erythroxylum gracilipes | reverse complement strand
ATAATTTTGATGAATTTGGCTTATTAATTAAGTGAACATGTTCTTCGCAACAATTCTATAAATGCGAAAGTTTTGATAAAAAAAGAAGGGAATTTTGCAAAGTTTAAAAATCAGACCGGACCGTTCGGTCTGACCGAAAAAAGGTTGAACCGACCCGTTTTTATGCAGAGAGGTTATTAGGTAAAACCGAACTGGACCACTGAGCGGTTCAAGATTTTTCCGGTCGGACCGGACGGACCGGACCGGTTTTTAAAACATTGGTTTCATTAGCTTAACAATCTAATGAAATAAAGCACAATTTTGATTCGATAATATCTCAGTAATTAGTTACGCATTGATTTCCACGATCTGTGGTTAAATTCAATGAGACTCCTCAAATAGTGGCCCTAAAATCTCTACCTTCTCCCTTGGAAGCAAGGAAAAACCAGGCTTTGCCGTTAATTCCAAATGGAAGTTAGCTACCTTATGTTCCTGAACTCGATGACTTCTAACACATAATTACCGTTTTAATATATACTAAATCCAGCTATATTTACTTAATCCGGTAAGTGTTAATGGTTAATCCTGAAGCCGTTAGGAAGGACTTAATCCACATTAAAAGTATAGTGACTTGCCAAATTAGCATATACTTTATTTACCAAAAAAAATTAGCATATACTTTCAGGTGTCTAGAGAAAACTTTTGTTGTTGTTTTTACATCAAAAGCTTAGTTGAATCGAATTAATTACTAATTATGATCAATAGCATATTCAATAATGTCCTTATTATGAGTATCTACACTTTTATTTTCTGATTAATTTAAGTCCCTAAGGTTATAACATGTATTCAGGTGATGGATGGAATCAAATGCTTTTAAGAAAATCCTGAACTTCAATTGCAGGTTTTAGGCATGAACACCAATTTTTATTAATGAAGCTGCAATCTATGTCGAAAAACCTGAAAACGGACTGTTACACTTGGAAAATGAAAACCTTATCCTGACTAATACTTGTTTCAGTAGAAGATGCATTCAGGGTATGATAGTTGCTGATTGATTCACTCTTCATATATGCGCGCTAGCCTTGGTTTCCAATGATTATATAGTGATCCTCTAGAGTCTCGCTTCCTCTTCCTTATCAGTTCTCTGGACTCTGAACAAGTCCCTGGACTGCTTGTCGTTCCTGTTGACTCGCGGGCATCACCAATACGGATACGGGCTTCAGTTTTTAAGAACGAGAAGCAGTGATCATCAGACAGACATCCATTAGTTTTCCTACTGTTCTTCGTTTGGATGGAGCAGCAATTAGAATACACTTCATCGTCGCTTTCCTCTTCCTCATGGGTCTTTGGAGTAGCAGCGTACCTCAAAGAGCGGCGCTGGAGTTTTCCAATGGTACTTACCGGCAGAACATAGTACTTCTGGCCGAGCATTAGCATGGTGTCTGGTGAAACAGTAGCCCATGGGTCCTTGAACACTCGTGGATATGCAACAGTGGATTCTGGGTTCTGAAGCATGATTTCTGCTGCAAGAATTGGGTTTTCGTGGAGCTCTATGTTGCCTTCTGGATAAACAATCTTGACTACCATTTTGTGGTAGCTGTTAGAGCAAAACCAACTTGAGATTCCCATTGCAGCTGTGTGTGGTTGCAAAGGATTAAGGATCAGAAAACGTACGAGGCTGTCTAGATTCTATTGTGGAAGAATACCTTATATTATTCTTGTTCTGAGGATTCTTGTCTTAATCCTATTCATTGATGATATCATGGCAGCTAGCAGACACTCGGGCGTTAAAATTTTGATATTAGTTCTATAGTCCTCAATTTTTATTGTTTAATTCTTTAACTAATTAAGTTGTTAACATTTAGGCCATGTTTGATAACTAGTGAATTATATCAGGTGTTAATTGATTCTATCAACAGCTAACTGACGACGGATAGTATCAATTGATTTGACCAACAGATAACGTCAGTTATTTATTTAAAAAAGTTTAGTAAAATTACTAGTTTATGTATAAAATGACTTATAAAGTCATCGTTTAAAAAAAGATTTATAAGAACATAAGTATCATATCTTAGTATTTCTTTGAATATTTTCATAAGAATTTAAATTTTAGATTTTTAATTTCACAAAAATTAACCATGTGAACCAACCGTCCCCTAAGTATATAACTCTACATAGAACATATAATAATAATAATAAATAAATAAATATTGTTGTTATTATTACTGCGACTACTTTCTTTCTCTATATTAATCAAGTTAAAGTTCAATTTTCTAATATATTAACTTATTAATCAAATTAAAGTTTATGACACTAGTATTTGATGAAGGAAAAGTAATAATAAAAGATGACAACTTGAGTAATTTCTAATAACTTTGGGCACAATCGTCTTTTCCTTTCTTCATTTCTTAGCCATTGGAGCAAAATATTTCTTATAAGAGCACTTTAAAAAATTAATAGATTGGTTCAATTCGTCCACTCCATCAGTTGATTATCATCTCATGGTCAAATATCTAAATATCTCTCAATCCACACAAAAAATAACTGATGAGTCATTTACCCCAACCAAGGCCTTAATTTTAATATGTATTCATTCTTGATTCTAGTAGGTCTGTTAACCAATATATATATATATAATTTAGTCACCTAGAGATGAGAGTTTACCACATAATATAAAAACAACTTACTGTAAATTTATATTAATAAAGGTGCTTAGATTTAGTGCCTATCCTATTTGGATGTCTTCGTCAAGAATTTAGATGGAAAGAAAAAAAAGAGAGAATCTACGTTGAATTTACTAGAATCGCAAAGTAATAATGATAAGTTGCTAAATGCATATGTACAGTCGTATATATGTACACCCCAAATGGGTACTTCTAGGGAAACATAGTTCCTTATCCAAATGGGTGGACACTTCTAGGGAAACATCGATCTTTGTCAACTGAGGACGACGAGGAACTTGGTGGATACATACTTGCATGAACTAACAGGGCAGAGTGGGGAAGACAACGATATCTTGTCGATCTATTGTGTTCGTTCTTTTTATACCAATGGCTGCATGTTTCGACGACACCACCAAAAATGGTGGCTTAAATTACCAGACCTACACATGTTGATTATCATATTTCTCATCTTCAGCTAGTTGAAGATTAGTACTACCTCATAGTCAAGTGTTACACACAGTAAAATTCTCTTTTGTCCCAATTAGTCTTAGAACTGCAAAAAAGGAGCTTTGGGTGACTTTGGATCCGACTAAACGAGCTCTTTGCCAACAAATTCTCATACCAACAATAATAAAAGGTTAACATAATTAAAAAAAAAAAAAGGTTGAAGATGACTGCGTCTTCTATACTGTTAAACTAATAGTAAGAATATGTAATGAGAAAGATGAACATTAAGAGTTTTGGCATACTATTATACACTTGCCAGATAAAGGCAGATGTGCGGTGGAAAATGTTGAGCAGATGCAGTAGTTGACAGGCAGCTGAGCTCAAAATTCCTGAACTTGGAACCATTATTGAGAAGTAATAGTTCAAGTTAAATGATCTAAAATCCATGTTATTAACCAATGTCAGGTCAAGCCTCCAGAGAACCCTGATCACCATCCCCTTCCTTCTATCCAAAAAATGCTCTAAATATCTCCTCTCTTCACATATGCGTTACAGTACTCTAAGCTTCAATGCCAATTGGAAGTCAAAAAAAAATCAACAAATCTGCATGTAGGAAATCACATTAGAGTGTACTCAACATGTAACTGTGACAATAAGAAACAAAAAGAATTGACAGAAAAACACTAAACAGAAGCAAGAAGAGATGACAAACGATTTCAAGCATCTAAATGAAACAGCCCTCTAAAATTAAAGATGGAACATTAAGACATATAAGCTGTGAAACGTACTTCTTCATCAGTTAGAGAGTAGGGGCAGAAGGTACAGGTTCTGTAACTCTTAGTGACCCTCCAAGCTCTAGAGGTACAAGAGGTATGAGAGAGTGAAGCACATCCGTTATCAATGGCCTATAACTTGGTTCTTGTTGTACACAGAGTATAGCCACCGCAGCTACCTACTCAGTTCACGCGATACAGATTCTTCAAGCAGAAATATTAATAGAAAACAGATTAAAAAGTTTTCCTGCATATTTACCTGATACAAGTGCTTCAAGTCCATAGTCTCTTTAATAGCAGGATCGATAATTGCTGGAAGCTTTGGTCGATCCATCAGCTGAGGCAAGGCCTGTCAAAATAGTCGTATAATCATGTTTCCAATCCCAAGATCCATTTTAGTAACATTAAATCAAAATGATCAGAACATCGTTTTTGATCATACCCAGGTGACTAAGGCCGGACTTCCTGGTGAGGCTCTTTCAACTGGTTTTCTTCCAGTCAGGAGCTCCAAAAGCACAACTCCAAAAGCATAGACATCACATTTATCAGTTAGTTTTCCTAGAAAAAGCAGAATGCAATGGTTACACATCTTTCTTCAAAAGATCACTTGGAATTACGCCATTATATAAGAGAACAAATTACAGGATATAATTCTGTCACAAACCACTTAGCAAGATTAAAAGTTCGAAACAGCACAGAAAGGAAAAAGAATGACACTGTGTACTAAATTTTTTTTTGTGAAGTACTGAATCTGATTCTACCATCTCATTTGACATCAGAGGGAAGTTCAGTGATGATGTTTAACAATTTTAAACATCATTCTGATAGACAAAAATCTTGGTCAAGCCATGAGATACGAGTCTTCATACTTGAACCTGATAAATGGGATTCCTCTTTCTTAGTCTCTTAATCGGAGCAAGACCTAAGATGAGAGATAGGGAAACGAAAATTCTTCTTGAACTATTATTCTTCAAAGGAAGAACTTAAACAAGGACATACTTGAAGAATATGTTCCATTTTTAGCATACATGTGGGAATACCATGAAGATAAGATAGAAATGCTGAAGTAGATCATATGCGTCTAGAAACCTTTGACAAATTTTGCAAGTCCATAAAACTGAGTTCCAATAGAACATGAACATATAAGTTCCTTAAGATAATCTAAGCATTTAGAATCTCCATTCTCAGGATAAAGCCGGAACGTGAAAAAGTCTATTGAAAAGGAAAAAGAAAAATCTATTTCATATTGCAGAGTTAGGAAATTTTATGAATTCACCAAAGGAGAAGCAGAAGTTGCACTGACAACTGATCAAGCGTTTTTTATCTACAGAAGCATATCTTATAGACATTAGCAATACGTAGAAACTCCCACTCACCATCCAAAAGGTACTCTGGTGCTACATAATCTAAAGTTCCTGAGAGCTTTACGTTACTGTTACGGATCCCAGAAGGTGCAGCAGTGCCAAAATCAGAAAGCTGAATCAAGAAATAACTGATTAAAGTAAATATGCTAGTCGCAAAATAGAGAATGAGAAAATAAGTCCAAGTGAGCAACCAAGAAGAGCATGTGAGTCCTTGCGCCTTGTTGGCTGAATTAAAATCAAGACAGGTTAAATGATTGCAGTCTCACAACATTCCTCAAGTGTTTTTCTACCTTTGCATTGAAGTTGGAATCCAGAAGAACAGTAGATGACTTCAGATCTCCATGGACAATGGGAGGATGACAATGCTCATGAAGATATTCCAGTCCCCTATTACACCATCACACAGTGCGGTAAGTTACTGAAACTACAGCAACTTTCATCCTCAGGAATAAAGTTAAGTATAATATAGGGTTCACCTAGCTATGTCAACAGCAATCTTCATCCTCAGCTGCCAAGTAAGTATTGATCCCCGAGTAGGTCCTACAATTTTTGTCAACAACATAATCAATATTAGAGAATCATAGATCACATGTCTAGTATTTCACTTAAAATGAGACTAGAGGAAGTAAGCGTACCATGCAATTGACCCTCTAAAGAACCATTTTGCATCATCTCATACACAAGAAACTTATTTTCACCATGAGTGCAGCATCCCAATAGAGAGATTATGTTCTGATGCTGAATTTTTGTCAGCCAATTCAGCTCATTCTGCACTTTCCATTATCATTTGAGGAAAAGGAAAAGGAGAAGGATGCAAGGAACAAGGAAAATCATTACAATCTAGACTGAAAGCAACATATATCCACCTAAATTCTTAGACATACCTCATATTCCCTTTGAACGTATTGCCCCCTACCTTCCAATCTCTTCACTATTACAATGAGTCTTTCATCGAATTGGGCTTTATAGACACATCTATGACCACCATCACCAAAAATGTTTTCTTCTCCAAAATTGTTCGTTGCAGCCTCTAACAACTGATAGTCCATAACTGTAACTGCACCATGTTCATCAGCTGTCTTCAAGGATCTGAATGAATCTGAACCTTGCCTCAAGGAATGCTCTTCCACTGCATCTGTAAATTTCAAAGAAGAAACAACAGAGCTGAACAAGCTTTACAGAGAAGAATAAAAAGCATTATAGAAATTCACCAATGCGAGGAATAATCTGCAAGCATTAGTAAACTTACCAGAGTTCTGTGCGCTTTCGACGCTACAATTCTTCGACCTTTTTAATCTATAAATGCAAAACCATAAGAAAAAGAGCAAGATTCCACCAAGTACAGTGGAAGCAACAATTAGTGCTATAAGAATTCTCTTGTTTAATTCTTTGTTGTCAACGCTTTTAACCGCAAGAACCTCAGTCGTCCCTGCATAAACAATGAGCCAGAAACACACTAAGAAATAGACAAGCTATGGAATGTCTGATCAGATCGTCTTTGGAAAAGCATTGGTAAAGATACAATCAAGTCTAGTTCCGAAGTGATCAATTCAACGTAGAGATACAAAAAGACTAATGTAATTTTCATCTACGATTTTTGCTTCCAACTGACGGTCTAAGGAGAAAAGAAAAACTTGTAAAAGCTAAAGTCTTGCTGCTTCCCATCTCCAAAACAGACCGAAATCAGAAAAAAGGTTAATAAGAAATGTAAAATTTCCGGTGCCACTTTGCTGATCTGTATTAAAACAGACTGGTACTCAAGAATTTAACTTGAAGTATTTCTCTCAATTCTTTTGCTGAAAGAATTCAAACTTGAGCACGAAAGCCAGTACATTTGCTCGTGGAAGTAAATTGAAACGTGTAAAACACGCATTGAAAAGGAAGCTCATGAATTAACTAACAGATCATCATGAACACCAAGGCCCCAGATACTGGAAGAGAAGAGAAGGCAAAATGCATTGTCAAAATACCTGGAGACTGAGCTTCCATTTTTGGAGTCAGCACAGAACTGGGTTCCTTCTGAGAAAGAAGAGAAGACCCAGAAGCAGTTGACTCTTCTACAGCATCAACCAAGAAAAACAAACATTTGCTTGAAAATGCCCACATGGGAAATAATATGAACAGAACAGACAGATTCATGTTCTGTTTGAGAGAGAGAGAGAGGAAAAGGAATAGTCTTTGTACTTAAAAAGTAAAGATTCTGTGGTCTGCCTGTGTTGTGAAAGCTTGGAATCTAATAACAGCAGTACTAATTTGCTTTGCTTTCACCAAGTAGAGGACACCAAGAAAGCACTTTTCTTTTGCCCTTTACTTACTTCTTTAGATTTTGGAGATTTTTATTGTTGGAAACAGGGGGAGAGAGAGAGAGACAGGGCATGAAGAGGGGAACAAGTGGACATGAAATCATGTGGCAGTTAAATGAATTTTGAATGGTGAGCGTTCAGGAGTTTGTTTGAAGAGGACAAAAACATGGGATGTGGATTGTTTGTTTTGTTGGATAATGGATAGTCTCCAGATTTCTTGGAATTTTCCTTGTTAGCTAATATCAGTATAATAACTAATGCTTTGGTCTCAATAACAAAGACATACTCTAATTTTCTTATCACTAAATCAAAGTCTAATAATTTGTTAAAATTGAACTTCATTGAAGATAATTGAGCTTCACTTCACGTGTATAAAAAAGAAAAAAAAAAAGAAGAAAAGAAAACAAGACAAAGCGGTTGTCTACTCGTGAGTTCCATTCCATCACATGGCTCCACCGCTAAGCTAACATATGCGGCATAAACATAGTCACGTTTTTAAGTCTAATCACGATTTAACATAAATGGTAATTAGACCAGCGATGATAACGGGGCAATTTTTTAAAATTAAAAATATATAATAATTTATTTTTTAATTATATCTAAACCTCAACTCTTCTAGGTTTACCTCAACTCTTCTAGGTTTAGAGTTTGAGACTTAACTCTTTTAAATAAAATAATATAATTAAATTTCATCCTACAAGCTACCGATTGCTATTCTTAAATTAGAGCAAGGACAAATCTTGATGAATAAGATTTTATTAGAAGACGGTTTTCAATTATACATAACTTTCTTTTTATATTTAAACACTATTTTTATATTTTTTAAACGACAATATTTGTTAAAAGTATTGATTAATTCAGGTCCATAGTGACTATAACCATAGTACAGTGGTCTCTTCTTGTTCTTGCCTTCACGCCTACGCGGTCTTGAGTTTATATTCTTACAAGGTTTCTTCAGGATATTAAATATAATAATATATATTAATGTGAGAAGTGAGTTGCTTGCTGACAAAATAAATTTTGTGACATATTTAAGTTAAAGAAATAGCCCTTTTTTTTGTAAAAATATAAAAAAAGATTACATACTTTATACCTTCTTAAACTTGCATAAAAAGAAGAATTTTGTGTATTGAATATATTAACTTAACTTATTTAATATATTTAACATATATTTGAAATTATTTATTATAAAATATGATTATTTTTAAATCCATCTAATATTAATTAAATCTTTAAACCTTAAATATCATTTAATTTTTATAACATTAGCTTCAATTAAGTTCTAAAGTTAGGAAAAGGAGCAATAAGATTGAGGTGCTATTATGACTCCATGATTCAATCCACCCTATTAAATGGGCCATCCCAAGCCTACTGTATAAAAAGGAAGACATAGAGCCCAACTAGAGTACTATGGTGGAAGAAAATAGTGAAGACCCATTAATTAGTTATCAAGGCCTAACTAACCATACAATATTAACAGCTACGGTTAGAAACATTTTTACGAGCTTGTCAGGAAAAGATGATTCTCTGATCTTTAAGGGAGTTGGACAATTTAATTCTCAGTCCAAATGTGCCATTTGAGAGGGAGAAATTGTTGCCCAGATTGGCTCACCCACTTTGCAATTAATTTTGATCCCTAGGTTATCACTTTTGAAAGTGTATCTTCAAAGTATGCCACTATCCTTATAAGGATATAATTGGGGTTAGCTTCCCTGTAAGGTTCATGTAATTTACTTGTTTTTCTTTTTTATAATAAAAAAGAGATTATTATCTAAATTAAAAACAAACCGGCTCGTCAACTTTGCAGAACGTTTTAAATTAGGGATCGTTACTTTTGATATTACACTTACAGGGTGTCTCTTAATCTTTTTAGAAGATATGTCGGGGTTTGTTTTCTTAAATTAATCCTGTAATAATCTCATTGTTTTCTTTCTATTACATTCTTAAAAAAAAACAAACCCAACAAAAAATTATACCAAAGATTCGTATATTTATTTTTTTACTTTGTTCATACTAAATACTGTTTAGTTAGTTAAATCCATTCCACCACCATGTTTTTTTTAAAAAAACAAAACTAGGATGTTCTTAATTGATCATTAAAACTTCCAAAGACACCAAACAAAAAAGTTTCCCTCGCGAATAAGTTTCTAATACAAAGTATGAAAACTTATCAAAGATAACTCAAGGCGTAGATGAGTTGGTAAAAAATTCTCCTGGTTTAAGTGAAGTTGTGAGTTTGAACCCTTCTCATGTATATAGCTGTTTAAAATTTAAGGTTAGAACTTTATCTCTCTCAAAGGACTTATTCGGCTCAAACGAAGAATAGTCTAAATATGGATAATTTAAAGTACCTTTTTATAATTAAGACCCTCTTAAAATGAAAAAAAAAAACATTAAAGGTAAGACAGATAATGAATCTAGAAAAGTGAGATTCCCTTGCCCTTCTTGTCACCTCCAATCTCAAAGTGCTTACACCTCTTGATAGGATGTTGTGACACATGCTTGCAGCTCTGGCATTGCGTCCTCAACACAATCTTCTTGGTGGTCTGCCCTGTTTGGCAAACAGCTGATTGTATTAGCGGTTAGCTGATTCTATTAGCTGTTGGCTGATAGCTGATTCTCTCG
>JANZLC010000005.1:5833343-5852498 GCA_026413385.1 Erythroxylum gracilipes | reverse complement strand
ATTAGGAAATTCTTTGGATTCAAAACCCTCAGGTTGTGTCATGTACACATCCTCTTGCAAATTCCCATTGAGAAATGTTGTTTTGATATCCATTTGCCAAATTTCATAATCATGGTATGCTGCTATAGCCAATAAAATCCTTATAGATTTAAGCATTGCTGCTGCTGAAAAGGTTTCATCAAAATCAACTCCTTGTTTTTGTTTGTAACGTTTCGCCACCAACCTTGCTTTGTACGTATGTACATTTCTATCCATGTCAGTTTTTCTTTTAAAAATCCATTTGCACCCAATAGGTACAATACCTTCAGGTGTATTTACCAAAGTCCATACTTGGTTAGTGTACATGGATTCCATTTCGGATTTCATGGTTTCTTGCCATTTTAAAGAATCGATGTCTGATATTGCTTCTTTAAAAGTAGTAGGCTCATCACCTATAAGTGATACGTTATCCTTTTTATGGTTAATATGTAGATCTAACATAGTGGGAGGACGACGTATCCTACCAGTTCGTCGTAGACTATGTGTCTTTTGAATACTCGGTTGTACATAATATGTATTAACTTGAGGTTTTTGTTCCATGTCGATGTGAATTTGTGGTTCTTGAACTTCTCTAAGTTCAAGCCCACTCCCACTTCTTTCTTTGAGAATAAATGCTCTTTCTAAGAATGTAGCATGTCTTGAGACAAACACCTTTTGCTCAATAGGATGATAGATTTGATAACTGAAACTTTCTTTTGGATATCCTATAAATTTTCATTTATCTTATTTAGCTTGAAGCTTATCAGATATAGCACGCTTCACATAAACATCACATCCCTAAATCTTTAAGTGTGATAATCCAGGTCTTCTACCAGTCCATATCTCATATGACGTCTTATCAACTGATTTAGATAGAACTTTATTTAGAAGATATATTGTGGTTTCAATTGTGTATCCCCAAAAAGATATAGGAAGAATTGCATGACTCATCATAGAATGTACCATATCTAATAGTGTACGATTTCTCCTCCTAGAAACTCCATTATGTTGTGGAGTTGCAGGAGGAGACCATTATGAGAGAATCCCATTCTCTTTTAAGTAACCAAGAAACTCATGGTCTAAGTATTTAACACCTCGATCTGATCTAAGTGTCTTAATACTTTTTCCAGCTGTTTCTCTACCTTAAGTCTAAATTCTTTGAACTTTTTAAATGATTCTGACTTTTTTTTTGATCAAGTACACATAACCATATCTAGAATGGTCATCTGTGAACGTAATGAAATATGAGTATCCACCTCTAGCATTTATGAACATAAGTCCACATACATCTTAATGTATTAATTCTAGTAACTCATTAGCACGTTGTCCCTTTCCCTTAAAGGGTAGTTTGGTCATCTTTTCCAATAAACAAGATTCATAAATTTCATATGATTCATAATCAAAAGGATCCAAATATCCTTCTTTATGCAATTTTGTGATTCTAGTCTCATTGATATGACATAACCTACAATGTCATAAATAAGATGGAGTTTGGTTCCTTAATTTACTTTTCTTACTATTTATGTTAAGAATTGGCCTTTCTAGATCTAATTCATACAAAGCATTTGTAAGCAATCCAGATCCATGATAAACATCATCTTTATAAAAAATACAACTGTTATTCTTAATTATAAAGACAAATCCATTCAAATCTAAATAATAAATAGAAATGATGTTTCTTGTAATAACAGGAACATAATAACAATTATCGAGTTCTAATATAAGGCCAGAAGGCAAAGCAAACTATAAGTCCCTATAGCTAATGCAACAACTCTTGCTCCATTTTCAACTCGCAGGTTCACTTCGCCTTTCTTCAATGATCTCTCCTTATTAACATATGCATGTTATTACACAAGTGAGAACCACAACCAGTATCTAATACCCAAGAATGTGGAACAAAAGTAGAGATATTTTTCAGGCTAGAGAGGCAGGTTCCTTAAGCTTTTTATTTTTCAGGCTAGCAAGATAAGGTGGGTAGATCCTCTTCTAATGTCCGTTGACTCCGCAATAAAAGTATGTGCTCTTGTCATTGCTCTTCTTCTTGACACCTCCTTTGGCTTTTACTAGTAGGAGCCTTCTATTTCTTGCTATTATTCTTCTTAAAGCCCTTTTTCTTGCTTTTAGAAGAACTAACAACAAGTACATAACTAGGTTTCTTCTTAAGGCACCCTTCCACAGTCTTAAGCATGTTCAACAGTTCAAGCAGTGTCATGTCCTTCTAATTCATGTTGAAGTTCATGATGAACTGTGAAAAGCTCGAACTCAGAGACTACAACACCAGATCGACGCTTAACTCGTAGTCCATGACAAAACCTAATTGGACCAATTTTTTAATAAACCTAATCATCTTCAGTATATGAGCGTTGAGTGAAGATCCTTTTGTCATCTTACATTAAAATAGTTCCTTGGAGATTTGATATCTCTCCACCCTACTTTATGCACCAAATAACTCCTTAAGATGTAGTCTTATAGTAGGTGCCTCCATGTTTTCATGCTGCCTCTGAAGTTCAGGAGACATGCAAGCTAACATCACAAACGTAGCTTATTCAATGTCATCAATATAACGCTGATATTTCTCCCAATCTTCATCAGTAGGATCTGAACAAGGTTCAGATGAAGCAGGAGTATCAAGAACAAACAATTTCTTCTTTTGCCTAAGAACTATTCTTAAGTTTCATAACCAATCTAACAAGTTAGGTTTGGTTAGCTTGTTAGCATCTAAGATGCTCCTCAATGTCAGGTTGGTACTCATCTTCAAATTCAATAACTGGAAAAACATAAAAGGAGCATATATAAGTTTATATCCAAAAATCAAATAAAATAAAGACTTTCAAATTATTTGATTACTCCCACTATTTTATACAAAATAATAGTCCTCACTATTATATCAAATAATTTCTTAGTGGGCTAGGATCCTATTTAAAATTAATTGATCTTAAGTTTGCTCAACAAACCAACAAAAAATAAATTAGGTAAAAAATAACTTTTCAATCACATCTCATGTGACTCTTAGTACAATTAGGTGGCAACTTTTTCCAAAATATATAAAATATATTATTCCTAACTCTGTCTCTAAATTTATATGATCATGAGTTTACTCATTCAAATCATACAATTTTAGTTCAGTAGAACCCATTAATTTAAGATAAAACATATTCGGGAAAAAGTGACCTTGGGTTTATTCAACAAGCTAAACAATAAACAAAATTCTGGTTTTATTCTTAAATAATGAAAGGCAACTATCATGTTCATAATGTGTACTTAATATTTTATTGAGGGATTTAAAATTTCAAAAATTTCCGGTCTCATCAAAATAATATAATCTCATAATATTTACAATTTCAAACATAATCCAATTATGAAAGAAATTATTTAAAAACTTTTGCTCAATTCTAATTGTTGATTTGATAATAAATTTAATTTAATAATTCAATTCTTGAAAAATTAAATTAAATTCCAAAACCTTTCTTAATAAATATTCCTTTGAAAACAATTTTCAAAATTAGTAAAACATTTTTCAAGTTTATTAGGAGTTGAAATTGATTTAATCTCTATTAAATTAATTAAATCACCATTTAGGGTTTTAAAAAACATTTTTAAAACATATAAAAGGGGTTGGAAGGGTGTCTGGTGCGTGCACTGCACGCACCAAATGAGGATATACGGGGAGAGTGCACAGTCAAAAGCGAGTTTGATTGGCACGTGCAATGCATGCGCCAGTCAACGTCTGTAGCAGACGCTTCTCGAAGATGGTGGGCGCGTGTCTCACATGCATCGATCGTCTTCTCCAGAAGCATCCACCTGCGTCTCCATCTCCCTCCTACGATCTTCGAACCGCCTGTATGTTTTACCAACTGTTGGGTAACGTTCCCAACACGTCAACCCACGTCGCTTACCACCTAACCACTTTGTTTCATTCATCTGACGGTTCGCAAATCGCCACCCCATCAGTTTCTTTGTTTCTCCTCACCGTCGACTCCTTGCCACCGTCTCTCCATCCTCGCAACCACGAACAACTTAAGTGATTAACGCCTATATGGTGTCACCTACGATGGGCAATTAACGCCCATCATCTTCTCCAGTGGAACAATCGCCCTAACAACGTCATCGATCGAAGGAGGTTTCCACAGATGGGCGAATCACCTATATGGATTCAGCAAATGCAAGGTAGTAATCACAATCAAATGGGAAAAACAAGAATCAAGGACACAAACCCAGGAAGAAACCCAGAAGCAAGGCATCGCTCACGATGCCGCTAGGCGATAATCGCCCATCGTGTTCATTCAACACATAGCCAGTAAACACAACCCAAAATAAAACACACACATTCTGGAAACAATTTCCAAAAACATCGCATAATAGATGCAAATCGTAGGTGTTCAAATGCAGCAAAATAGGTGCGGTAGAAAATTAGGGATTTCAACTACGTAGAGTTCAGAAATCCTAACCAATCAGAAAAACGTAAGATTCCCAAAATAGTCATCGTATATGTTTAGAGAATAAAAATCTAGATGTAAATGGAGGCAATCTTGGATAATCAATTAGCAAAGGGATCAGAAATCTCATATGTTAGTTTCGACAGAACTCAAATCCATAAGTAGTAGTCGAGGAAAAAAGTTCCAGAACAAACAAAACCAGAATAGTCATGAATAAGCTTCGAAAAAGACAAAACTTGAAGTATAATAAATCAAATCAACAATAATCAAGCCTCTAATTCAAGATTAACAATTAAAGGAGACTATGATATCATTGTTGGAATCCAACCATGATCGAATCACGGGCGCAAAGGAAAATTTTTTTTTACAGATTCCGAGCGAATCCCTATAATTGATTAAACTTAAATAAAACACAAATTGATTTAGAAATCGTAATTTGTTCGCTTTTCTTTGAAAAATCTGTAAAACTTTTCTTTGATTGATCAATCACGAGCTGTCCAATTGTCCAACCTCTGATGGTATCTACAGAGCAATTCCCAAATTGCTTTAAGAGAAAGAAGACAAAAGTGATAAGCTTCTATAAAGCTATTCCCTTTAAATAAAAAAATCATGACAATCTTTTATTAAAATTAAATCTTTTTAATTATAATTATAATTAAAATAAATATAAAATAATAATTAATTTAATTTTAATAAAATCAAATATCTCATATTTGATTCCCAAAGTTCTCAAACTTTATAATTAAGTTCAACTTAATTAAATTGATTTTTCTTTCAAAAATTGCTCTTTGATGTGTGACCCATTAGGTTCTTAATAAATTAGCAATTATTATAAATTCTAATTCTAATTCACAATTAGAATTAGATAAATAAAAACTCCTTTTAATTTATCTTTAATTCTCCAATTAAATAATTCATAATAATAAATTATGATTGACTTCTAGTAGCATGTCAGATTACCTAATATCAAGAATGTCAAAGTGATTGACTAAACCTCTCCATGCATGGCTATAATGTACAATTTAATCCTTTCGTTATTCAATATTCTAATTGGATAGAGTATGGATACAATGTCTACTCTTATCATCCAATCATGTTGTTCTTGTTAATTAGTAATTAATTGATAATTAAAATTTGAAAACTCATTTTCAAATATCAATTCACTCTGGCTAGAAAATTCCATAAATCATTACTAATCAAGAACAACAAAATATTCTCTCTAATTACTTTAGAGTGACGAATCCTATATTGACTTACTCAACTGTCTACATATGGTTCATACTGTATCCAGTTACTACCAATTGAATTATCTTAGGACGATTCATAAGTAGCATCAAAACACAGTAATTCTCATACTAGATATCTTGGTAATCTCGAGTCTGAGAATCAATTATACAACCATCATTATGAGATAATCCATAAACACATAAGTAATATTCTATTCGAAATTCACATAATCGGGTCAGTTCAGTGACTTATTCTCTAATAATCACCCACACATTAATTTAAGTATCTTTATACTTTAATTTGTAAGATCAATTGCTTTCTTCATAAGAAAGAAACATAATGTATGCTAGTTTTACCGTTTCAACAATATCTAGTCTTAATGAAACTACAATTAGAAACATTTAGAAATAACATTTAAGTATAAATTGAATCTCATAATTATGATTTCATCATAATTTTAATTACACAATAATTATTCTAAGGATTTTATATTTAGTATTAAAACATAAAATATTAATAAAATTAATACATAAAGATAAATACAAGCTTTTTATTAATTCAAAACAATTTCATACATTAATTTGCATCTAATTGATTAGCTGTAAGGGTATAAACTAATGTTTTAAACTTTCAATTAAATTTTTTAAATTTAACTCAAGCTAATAATTTATTATAATTATTAATTTAAATCAATATTAATTGGTTCTTTCGTATTTAACAACAAAGTTTAGCTATCATGTTAGTAATATTAATTAGTTCACATAAAATATTTATACCATTTATATTTTATCGATATTTTTTAATTAAATTTTAATATAATTAAAATTTAAAAATTTTTAAAGTTGTATTCCACTTACGTTAATTAAACAGAAATACATTTAATTGATAAACTGTTCAGTCTCCCCCCACGAACTGCGGATCTAGAAGCCGTAGAAAAAATACCTACAGAAGCTTCTAATGTATACCCATGTAAAAGTCTAGGGAAAGGGTATTATATTAGTATGCATTCATACGCACTGAACGAGAAAATTAACTTAACTACCACATAATCTTTGCACCTTATTTCCTTCACGCATGCCCCTTGAAATTAATAATTAACCACACCACTTCTAGAGGTTTACCATTTATTATCTATGAAGTTTCACGTTATATTTTCAGGAAAGACAAATGCCAAGAATGCTGACTTTAATCGGGCTCATGACTTAGCAGGATTATAACGAGACGGTGACGATGATGACGGTGAGTATTTTTATTTTTATTTTTTTAAAATATGAGTTTAAACAATTTTTTATCATTCATGGAATATCTTTACTCACGAGATCAAATTTTTCAGGACAACATTTCGTAATATATGACTTTAATTTATGATCTTTCTATTACTTCAAGGCTAATATTCTTAATATATTTGCACTATTTAGAATAATTTAAAACATTGTTGATATGAAAATAAAGATTAAAAGGTGAATTTTGAAAAATATAACAAAATAAAGTGTCAACGGTATATAAGTTTATTTTATTTCATTATTGATTTTATAAGATCTAGGCAATAAATAAGTGGACAGAAGTCCTTTGAATGGATCCAAGTCATTGGAAACGGGCACAATTGGCCGCTACTTGAGTCTTGAATTTTGGTTAGACTTTGTGCCTAGCCAATCATTTGTTTATTGAAGAGAAGGATTAAAAAAAAATTTATTGCCTTAATAATTCTGTGTTATTCATAAGTTGCTAAAAAAATTCTGACATATAAATATTAGCAAAAAAAATCCTGAGTTGAAATTTTATTAATTCACAACCCCTTAACAACACACGGCTAAGAGTTTTTTTTGCAGTAAAATTGAAAACATAAGGTTAATAGAGTAACATTTTATATCTCAAAGTTTAATTAGCTACTTTCGTATAACACAGGGGTCGCTACAACAATTTTGTCATTAAAAAAATAGACACCGGTGGTTGTGGCCGTTTCTTAATATTATTATATGTTTATTAATTTGGGTGTGAATAATTTAAAAAATATTTTTTTATAATTGGAACTCTTTTAGAATACTTTGTAAGTAATTAAAAACAATATAAGTGATTGTGCCTAATTTTCAATATCATTTCGTACTTTATTCATTTCATCCATTTATTACGATAAGAGGGCACATGATAATATTGGAAATCGGCTACAATCCTAAAGAAAATAGGATTCTTAATCATTCCAACTTTGTTTTTTTTTCCAATATTTTATGTTTTTTTCTCCCTAATCACATGTCTTAACCCAAATAATTGTTACCTAAACCATTTTTTAAATTGGTTAATATAAGACTAGTAGCTGGACCCTCTTACTTCAAACCTAATTCTTTGTTTGATATCGCCGCACTACGTATGATGCATATTAGTTTAAACAAATCAATCAAACACATGTAGAGTTTTATAAAATTAGAGGAAGCTGCTAGGAAGGAGGATCGGCAGATTAGTCAATAATACGAACCCCTTACCACTAATTAAATTTTCATCTGTTCATTTTATAATATCAAAGCATATAATTTATAAATTACTTGCCGTACACTTAAGAATATATCAAAACACGTTTATAATATATATTGAATACAAAAAGACACTCTTTCACTTTCATTTTCATTTTCATTTTCATTCTCAAGTTGAAGTTCAATTTTTCTGTGTGTTCATCTGTCTTGATGAGCATGGACATTCATGGTTATCTAACTAATACGATCATGACGTGAGCTTGACAATTCTTGATAAACGGGCTTGGACTTTGCAAAAGAAAGGACAAACTAATATAATAATAATAATTTTTTTTAATGTTTAAGATAAGTTAAAACATCTCAACTCTCTGAATTTTCTATCCAGCATTACTCTCTTTTATTATGTTCTATTAAATCTTAACAATTTATTTATGCAGAATTACTTATATAAATAAATGATTAAAATGTTCTATTAAATCTTAACTATTTATTTATGTAGAATTATTTATATAAATAAATGGTTAAAATTGGGCAGAAGATACTTATTTTTTGTTTTGTTTTATGTGAGCAAAAGTCAAAGAAAGCCAGCTTTTTTTTTTGAGTCATGTAGCAAAGGTGGTGTCTTCAGATTCCAGATAACGTGGAGACTATATTGAAAAATTTTCAAAAGAACTGTTCTAACGCCATCTTGGTCAAATAATGTTAACAGAAACATAAAAAACAGCTCTAAATTGTTCCTCGCCCCCATGTTTTTGATTTTCTTTTTCTTTTAAATGCAAATGTCTGCATTGAAATTGTACAACTTTGAACGTTCAACAGCCGCCAGTTTTAAGCACTATGCCCTTATAAACCAGTGTTTTGGTTCCTTCTTTCCAAGAAGCCACCTTGGTGAGCTTGCTCTTTCAGCTCTCGAGCTCAAAAAATTGAGTTTTTGAGCGCCAAGATTGGAAATTTATAGAGAGAGAAAAGACTGAAACTTGGTTTTGTTGGGTTTTAGTTGTTGTTGCGATTGAAACAGAATTGTTTTTCCATGGAGGCTTCTGATATCTACAGAGCCAGTTCTAGTTTGCGAAGAGGAGGCTCTTCAATATGGAGAAACAATGGCTTGGAAGCTTTCTCTACATCTTCACGTGAAGTAGACGATGAAGAAGCTCTAAAATGGGCTGCTCTTGAGAGACTACCAACCTATGATCGTTTGAGGAAAGGCATATTGATTAGTGCATCCAAACATGGAGCCACCGAGATTGACGTTCAAAACCTTGGTTGGCAAGAACGAAAGAACTTGATCGAGAGGCTGGTAAAGGTCGCTGAAGAGGATAACGAGAAGTTCTTGATGAAGCTGAAGAACCGTATTGACAGGTAAATTTGTCACCTTGTTCTTCTTTGATTCTTTAATATATCCCATGTGGTAGAGTCTTAGAGGAGCTTGGAGTCTTAAGAAAATGTGAAACGGCAAACTTTTCTTCTTAGTTGGATCTTCATTTGTTTCATCTACAACTTGCTATAAGATGGATGTGTTTCTTTCTATTGTATGTTCTTTCAGCTAAAAGACATAGATGTTTATATTTAAATGTATATTCTCGAGGCTAATAGAGGTCTGACTCGAGTGTTTCTTGGTGCTTCAGGGTTGGTATTGATACGCCAACTATTGAAGTCCGATTTGAGAATCTAAACGTTGATGCAGAAGCTTATGTGGGAGGCAGAGCTTTGCCTACCTTTGTTAATTTCTCCACTAACATAGTTGAGGTAGTTACTTATCAAGATTTAGCACTAGCCATTACTAAGTTGATGGATCCGTTTAAGTCCAGTTTTTCTGATCTTACTAATCATCTCTTTTTCTTGAATTTTGAAGGGTTTCTTGAATACTCTCCACATTCTGCCAAGTAGGAAAAAACACGTCACCATCCTTAAGGATGTTAGCGGAGTTATTAAACCATCCAGGTACGATAAATATAATTAGAGATTTCAATATTTCATATTTTCAAAGTAGTGCTTGGAATACATAGTACCCATTTCTGATTTTTTTTTTTTTTTTTGGTTTGGTTACAGAATGGCTTTGCTGTTAGGTCCTCCTAGTTCTGGAAAGACAACTCTTTTGAAAGCACTGTCAGGAAAGCTTGATTCTGATCTTAAGGTGGTTATAACTCCTTGCAATATATTCTCTTAATGAGCATGTAACTATTATCCCTAAAGGTTTGCTCTTTGGCTCCATTTACAATTTAATTTTTATTTTGCAGGTCGCTGGTCGTGTGACTTACAATGGCCATGGGCTGGATGAGTTCATACCACAAAGAACAGCTGCCTATATCAGTCAGCATGATCTCCACATTGGAGAAATGACTGTAAGAGAAACCTTGGCATTCTCTGCAAGATGCCAAGGAGTTGGATCTCTACAGGGTAAGACCGATGAAAATATTCACACATGATTTTGACCAATTAGTAGTAGCTAGTCAAAATCTGAACATCAACTGGTACTGACATAAAAACCTACTTGCAGAGCTCCTAGCGGAGTTGTCCAGAAGAGAGAAAGCAGCTAATATTAAACCTGATCCTGATATTGATGTCTACATGAAGGTGAGCCAGATTTATGTTAGTTAAAACACTAGTCTAGCATTCCCTTAACGAACATCCGTGTTGAAATTAATGGTATGCGTTTAACCAAGCTTTAATTTTGTCACTTCTGGTGACAGGCAGCAGCAAGAGAAGGTCAGGAGTCCAGTGTTGTCACAGATTATGTCTTAAAGGTAATTTCACCAAGGAGTTCACTAATGTCATCAATTGTTTATCACAAACACAATTTGGCCTAATTCATTTATTTCCTTCTCTCTACAGGTACTGGGATTGGAAATTTGTGCTGATACCATGGTTGGGGATGAAATGATAAGGGGTATATCTGGAGGACAGAGGAAGCGTGTCACAACTGGTGAAATGCTGGTTGGACCATCGAAAGCTTTGTTTATGGATGAGATTTCTACAGGATTGGACAGTTCAACAACTTTCCAAATTGTGAACTCGCTCAAGCAATCCATTCACATTCTCAATGGAACTGCCCTTATTTCCCTACTCCAGCCAGCTCCAGAAACTTATAATCTGTTTGATGACATTATTCTCATATCAGATGGACAGATTGTTTACCAAGGTCCTCGAGAGAATGTACTTGAGTTTTTCGAATATATGGGATTCAAATGCCCTGAAAGAAAAGGCGTGGCTGACTTCTTGCAAGAAGTATGCATAAATATGGACTTTACATTTATTTCCATGGAGTCTTCTTTATGTGAAGAGAAACTTGATTACATAAACTTCCATGACGCTTATGAACCATGAATTTGATTGTAGGTTACGTCTAAGAAAGATCAACGGCAGTACTGGGCACGTAGAGATCAGCCCTACCGCTTTGTAACGGTCAAGGAATTTTCAGAGGCATTCCAATCATTCCATCTTGGACGGAGGATTGGAGATGAACTTGCAACTCCATTTGATAGAAGTAAGAGCCACCCTGCTGCCTTGACAACCAAAAAGTATGGCATTGGAAAGATGGAGCTGCTTAAAGCCTGCATGTCAAGAGAGTACTTGCTCATGAAGAGGAACTCCTTCGTCTACGTTTTCAAGATTAGCCAAGTAATTTTTAAGAATATTTACATTATCTTGGCTTCCACTTTGAACATAAAACATAGTTCTCATGACCGTTAATCTTTGTCGTTTTTCGTCCAGCTTTTAGTAATGGCATTCATGACTATGACACTTTTCCTGCGAACAAAGATGCACCGAGACACCATTGATGATGGAGGAATCTATTTGGGTGCTTTGTTCTTCACTGTCATCACTGTCATGTTCAATGGTATGGCTGAGATATCCATGACCATTGCAAAACTTCCTGTGTTTTACAAGCAAAGGGACTTTCTGTTCTATCCTGCGTGGGCCTTTTCTATTCCACCGTGGATCATTAAGATCCCAGTTACATTAGTAGAAGTGGCTACCTGGGTGTTCACAACTTATTATGTCATTGGATTTGATCCAAATTTTGGAAGGTAATACACAAAACTACAGAAACTTAAACTTATGCTCATAGAACCATGTATGTAAATATATATATATATACATCCTTAGCTAATACAAACTGTGATGGAATTTCTACAGGTTTGCTAGGCAGTACATTCTTCTTGTAATTGTTAATCAGATGGCCTCCGGACTATTTCGGTTCATTGCTTCACTTGGAAGGGACATGATCGTTGCAAACACTTTCGGGTCATTTGCTCTGCTTATACTATTTGCATTGGGTGGCTTTATATTGTCAAGAGGTATACTAAGTGTACTGCTATGCTTTAAAGTTCCAATTCTATGTTAAGTCAAGCCTGACATTGTTCCTTTTCTTGATGTTTCAGAGGACATTAAGAAATGGTGGATATGGGGTTACTGGTCATCTCCTTTGATGTATGCTCAGAATGCAATAGCTGTTAATGAGTTCCTTGGACATAGTTGGCGCCATGTAAATTCCAGGAACTGTCCATACAAATTCAATGTACTTTCCCTGGATCACCAACTTACCTCGCAATTTTTTTCTTTAAATGCAGAAGCTAAACTCAAACAACGAAACACTAGGTGTTCAAATAATGAAGGCTCGTGGTGTCTTCCCACAATCAAACTGGTACTGGATAGGAATAGGAGCAACCGTCGGTTTCATGTTCATATTCAACTTCCTTTATACCTTGGCTCTTACTTACCTCGACCGTAAGTGTCATTCACCTTAAGTTTTCATGGTTTCAGAATGTGAATTCTCGTCTTAATGTCTTGAACTGTATACGATGCAGCATTTGGGAAGTCTCAGGGTATTACTCCTGAAGATTCTGAATCCGATGATAAAACTGGAGGAGCTATTCAGTTATCAAATCGTGGAAATGGTGAAGGAAACAGGTCGTATATAACCGAAGACAATGATGAGGCCAATAGTAATAAGAAGAAAGGAATGGTTCTTCCATTTGAACCACATTCCATCACCTTTGACGATGTGACGTACTCTGTCGACATGCCACAGGTATTGGCAGTTGGAAAGATCAGATTTATCTTGAATAATTGCAAATTTAAGAAGGCATAGGGTCATTTAGTTGATTTTGAACTCTGCAGGAAATGAAGAATCAAGGAGTTGTTGATGATAAATTGGTACTTCTAAGGAGTGTTAGCGGCGCTTTCAGGCCTGGTGTTCTCACAGCTTTAATGGGTGTCAGTGGTGCTGGAAAAACCACTCTGATGGATGTGTTGGCCGGTAGGAAAACTGGAGGTTACATTGATGGCAACATAAAGATTTCTGGGTACCCAAAGAAGCAAGAAACTTTTGCTAGAATCTCGGGATACTGTGAGCAGAATGACATTCACTCTCCACATGTTACTGTTTATGAATCCTTACTCTATTCAGCTTGGCTTCGTCTTGCCCCTGAGGTCGATGCCAAAACAAGAGAGGTAGGCATTCAAGTTTAGAATTCTGTTCAGGTTTCGTGTTTTCTAGCAAACAGTTAGCTTGACCTTGCGCTCTTTCTTTTTAGATTCTTCTGAATGAGAAAACATTTAGCTACTCCTGGCAAAACCAATAATTTAAAACTTTATTGCAGATGTTTATTGAGGAAGTCATGGATCTTGTAGAATTAAACCCATTGCGTCATGCACTGGTTGGGATGCCTGGTGTAAATGGTCTATCTACCGAGCAACGCAAACGGCTTACTATTGCCGTTGAACTAGTAGCCAATCCCTCTATCATTTTCATGGATGAACCAACTTCAGGACTGGATGCGAGGGCTGCTGCAATTGTTATGAGAACCGTCAGAAACACTGTGGACACAGGAAGAACAGTTGTGTGCACCATCCATCAGCCAAGTATTGATATATTTGAAGCATTCGATGAGGTAAGCAATGCTGACAGATCATGGGACTCTGGTTTATGGCCAACATACTTACTTTACTTTTTTTATGAACGCTCAATTGCAGTTGTTTTTGTTGAAACGAGGAGGACAAGAGATATATGTTGGACCACTGGGTCGTCAATCTTGCCATTTGATCAAATATTTTGAGGTGAACGTTTTGATTCATATTCTAAATGTAAAAATTTGCATTTGAGTTTACTGGCTAATTTTGTATCATTCTTTCTTAAAGGATATTCAAGGAATTAGTAAGATCAAAGACGATTACAATCCAGCAACTTGGATGTTAGAAGTTACAACAACAGCACAAGAAATGGCTATGGGGGTTGATTTTGCAGACATTTACAGGAATTCAGACCTGTACAGGTATGTTGTTAATTTACTGAATAACAACTTAGATGGTGAATTTGAGTCCATATTAAAAAAAAATTTTCAAGATGACCTTGTTCTTACAATAACTGAAATGAAAAAGAGGAAAATTGCTCTACAGATTTTACAGATGTTTGGCCTTTTCTTTTTCAGGAGAAATAAAGCAATGATAGCAGAGTTAAGCAAGCCTGTTCCTGGTTCAAAGGACCTTTATTTCCCTACACAATACTCCCAGCCATTTATCACACAATGTGTGGCTTGCTTATGGAAGCAACATTGGTCATACTGGAGGAATCCGCCATACACTGCTGTTAGATTCCTCTTCACCACATTTATAGCCATCATGTTTGGAACAATATTTTGGAAGCTTGGCTCCAAGACGTAAGTTGCAATACATTAGTGAAAATCCACAGACAAGCACTTTATATCCCCCCTGTAATCATGTTCATGTGTCCGAAACTGCAGGTCCAAACAACAAGATCTTTTCAATGCTATGGGTTCCATGTATTCAGCTGTTATCTTCCTGGGTGTGCAAAATGCGTCATCGGTGCAGCCTGTTGTGGCCATCGAGAGGACAGTCTTTTACAGGGAAAGAGCTGCTGGAATGTATTCAGCTATGCCCTATGCCTTTGCGCAGGTAAGTGATTTCCTGATTACATCTAGTAGACTACCAGAAAATTCATGGACCACTCCTTACCAATCATTTCACTCCTTCTTCAGTCTCTTATTGAGCTACCACACGTCTTTGCTCAAGCCGGTGTCTATGCTGTTATAACCTATGCAATGATTGGATTCGACTGGACTGCAGCAAAGTTCTTTTGGTATTTGTTCTTCATGTACTTCACTCTGCTCTACTTCACCTTCTACGGAATGATGGCTGTTTCCATAACACCAAACCACCACATAGCATCAATTATCTCTGCAGCATTTTACTCAATCTGGAACCTCTTTTCAGGATTCATAATGCCCCGTACTGTAAGTGTTGAAAACTCTTATGCAATACCAATTCACTTTCTCACAAATGCTTTGAGCTAATTATATTCCTGATTTTCTCTGCTTGGTATATAATATAACAGAGAATGCCAGTTTGGTGGAGATGGTACTACTGGGGATGTCCAATTTCGTGGACATTGTACGGTTTATTTGCAGCACAGTTCGGAGACATTCAGACTAAAATTGAAAGTGGTCAAACAGTGGAGCAGTTTCTGAGAGATTACTATGGTTTCAAACATGATTTTCTTGGAGTAGTTGCAGTTGTGGTTTTTGGTTGTGCTGTCCTGTTTGCCTTCATTTTCGCATTCGCAATCAGGGCGTTCAATTTCCAGAGACGGTAGAATATTGTTTTGTACTTTGATTCCTGCATATGCATATATAGAAATATTACAAGGTATTCAACTGTTACATGGGAGGACTGATAGATGGGTATAGGGTACGTGTATATGTTCTTATCTATGCAATTTGTAAGATTTTGGTTAGACACTTTTGCTGTACGGTCACAAAGAAAATTCTATCTTACAGAACCATTTTATTCATGGAAAGTTACTGTACATTATTTTATCAAATTACATATTTGCTGCGTCTAACAGAGATTGTTGGAAATCATTAAACAGAACTTAGAATTGGGAAACAAACTCTTAGACAGTATAAGTAAGCGGTACTCTTAGACACGCTTGTTTGTAATTGTGCGGACAGCATAGAATCAAACATTACGATAAGCATCCACCAAATATTTGTATCTTCTCATGGCGTCCGTGTGGGATAGTCCTACTAAGTCCTCAAAGATAAATGGCTTACAAAGCGAAGGATGTTCTTCATCCACAAGCTCTTCTGGTGCTTTTACTATGAAGCCCTGCTCAAATACTGAAAAAAAACCCCGCTGAGTATCTTGGCCGATTTCCACTCATCATCACCGGATGTTTTGCAGCATTCAGACGACCGTTTGTCCAGGCCTACAAAAAAGTGAACAAGAAACAATTTGAATAGTGCTTGTTTCTAAGATCATTTCTGTCCAATTGAATTGCTTGGAATTTATAGCAGAACTAAGGAGACTTACGCGCAATGGATTGATCTTGATCCATTCTCCGGATTCGGCTTCGGCTTCTATTTCTAGCCCATCACCCTCAATTTGATACAATATGCTGATGACATTCGGGTCAATATGGCCCTGTTGAAACATTTCGTGTTTTGATTTCTGAAGGTATATCAAATAGGTCTTTTACTTCACATTCCATTCCCTTGTAAACATGTACAGGAATTTCATCCAACAATGCAACGAAGCAACCAGACTCTTCAGCAGCTTTCATAACTTGGGATTTAACCACTTCCCATTCTGGAGTGTCAGGCTTTAAGCTTGACTTGGAAAAATCTATGGTTGGAATACATAGATGACCATGCGACCCCATGGTTACCTTCTGGTTATATTCATAATATGATACCATACGTCTGATTTATAGCGTGGAGAGGGAGACTAATAACACTGATTCTAATACTGATTTTCAGAGAGAAGTCGGCATCCGGCCACTGTTGCCCCGGGAGAGGTGGCTCAAGTGGTAGATTATAATACTGATTCTAGTGCTTGATAATGACAATAAAACATATTTTGCAACCGAAAAGTGATGTAATTATAGTTTTACAAATTACAATTACAGGTACCTGAAATTATAGTTTTAAAAGATGTCGTTGTAAGTGTAGACCAAACAACTCTTTGTATTATATATCAAGGATTTGAGTTCAAATTCACTCAAAACCTGGTTGGACTGTAGTTACGGCTTGACGTTGTGATATATTGAACAGCTACAGGAACAGTGATGAAAATGATAATAAATGGCAGCCTCATAAGTGTAAAACAAACAAAAATTAAGTTGGTTAGGTCGGTCGTGCAAGGCCCAAGCCCAGGCTCAGGCCCAGGCATAGACGGCCCATCCATAAATGGTGACCTCCTATTCTTAAGTGAAGACCTAAACCTAGCAGGTATCGGATATATAAGGTGCTACCTCACCGTGATACAGGTACGACATTAGAACCCTGATTTTCTCTATTCGTAGCTACCAATACTCTTACCAAAAGACTAACTTGAGTGTCGGAGGGGCTTACCGGCAGTCAACCCCCGGTGTGCCTTTACTATTTTGCAGGTACTTTTTAGACAAAGCCAATCAGACTCATGGATCCAAACAACGACATCCAGCCCCATAAAATTCAGTCTGAACCACTTGGCGCCCACAGTGGGGCCGGGCGTCAGGGCACCACGTCCAGAAGCACTCAGATCAGTCAGGCAGCAGTAGCTAATCTTGATGTAGCCGCCGTCGCGGCACTTGCATTGCAACGAATGGGTTTGCGATTACCCACTGCCCTTCCGTTGACGCACCATGATCCCCATATCCGTCCTCCACCCATCACCCAAACCCTAGCACAGATGAGCTACCGTCGAATAACCACACACAATCTTCACACCCGGATGATCAACTACAACCTCAAAATCGAGATCAAGAAGAATAGAGCGTAGCCCTGGAGGACAACGCCAGAATTAATTCGTACCCTCACATTCAGCATCCCCTAAACGCAAATCCCCCTGCACCACAACAGATCTCCTTTACCCAAAGACAAATAGAGGAAGCGGCCGATCTGCTGATTTGCCAAATCTTACGATCTCATACGGAACAATAACAAACTTCCGGTCGGCAGATAGGAATGATGGCCGATCGCCATTCTGCTGAATCTCTTGAAAAAATCGTGGACGATCGAATCAACATGGCCATGAATTCCCATCCGGATCAGCCCTCAATACAATACCGCTCTCCTTTCATTCCGAAAATCCTAGATAGCCTTCCAGCGGTCGGTACTAAGATACCAACGCCTGAAAAATACACAGGAAAGACCGATTCCCTTGACTATCTTTAGCACTTCCGATCGATGATGAACTTGTATTGCATACCCGATGCTATTCAATGTAAGGCCTTCTGTACAACCTTTTAAGAAGGAGCTCAGAGATGGTTCAACAGTTTACCCCCACGTTGCATCACTTGTTTTGAGGACTTCAAGTTGCTGTTCCTCAATCAATTTGCTACCAGTAAACGGCCGCAGAAGACGGCCTTGGAAGTGATGCAATTGACCCAAGGAAGGAACGAAAGTTTACGAGAATTCATCACTCGATTTAATAATGAAGCTGTTGAAGTCCCTGACCTCACCTGCTTGTCTATGTTGGCCGCCCTCATGAGCAACACGAGGGATGAAGAGTTCAAGAGGTCGTTGGCCCTTGATCAGCCCAGGTCTATCCAAGAGATAAGAAATCGGGTGGATAAGTACATCCAGCTAGAGGAAGTGTTGAAAAATACAAAACGTCGAGTAGATGACCGTTGGCCGTGTTGCACCTCGATCCTGGAGCCCAACATGGGATACGGAGGCAGCAAATTATTCCACTACATGCAATCGTTATTAAATCAGCCTCGAACAGAAATTAACTAAAGCATAAACCCATGTGACAATCCAAATCCAATAGCAATTTCATTAACAACAAAGATAAGTGTTTTACAAAGCTTTAATGGCATTTCAAGCCATATTACATCAGTTAAGTTCAAAACCCCAAAAATACAAAATGTACTTGAAATGCGGCTAAAGCCTTGAATTACCAGAAATCTAACCAAAAACACAAAAATATTTCAATTCGGAGTGATGCCGAACTCTTGACCTACTCGAACTCTTGTTCATCACCTGTATGGGGGAGGAGAATGGGGG
>JANZLC010000005.1:5803099-5829832 GCA_026413385.1 Erythroxylum gracilipes | reverse complement strand
GCTTCATTTCAGCTCCTGCCTATTTATAGGCAGGAGTGTGAGAGTTGGTGGCCACCAACTTTGAAAGTTGGTGGCTGTCACCCCATATAAGTCATTTCAAATTCAAAAATCATAAGTTTATTAAATTCATTCATAAAGAAAACATTATTTCCTGTACAAATTAAGTCATCCACAAAAATATAAACAATTAACAATTAATAATTAACAATTCATCAATTCTCCTAAACTTGACTTATAAATGTAGACTTACTTGCACTTTATTGAAATCGACATGAGTTGAAATGACTACTGATAGTCTCCTAAATAGCCTGTAAACTTTGCTTTAGGTCATATAATGCTTTATTTAAATAGTATATTGTATTATCTTGACTTACTACTTTATATCCTTTTGATTGTTGTACATACACTTCTTTATTCAAAGCAGCATTAAGAAAAGCGGACTTTGTATCAAATTAATATACATTCCATTTTGTTTTAGGCTACTAAGGCTAAAAAGGTGCCCTTATTATCAAAATATGCACTTGGAGTAAATGCCTCATTAAAGTTATCACCTTTTCGTTGCTTATAATCTTGAGCAACTAAGTTGGCTTTGTATTTCCAAAGTGACCCATTTGATTTGTATTTCATCTTATAATCCACTTTAGATTAATGATTTTTACTCTATTTGGAAGTTTAGTCAGCTCTAATGTATTTTTTTTAGGACCTTCATTTCTTCATCCATATCAACATGCCAATCATTTAATTTCCAATATTCTTCAAATAAACTTGTCTCATATACTTGTACAATACGACTTCTCTTTATAATTGTATAATTGTCTATCAAGCCCTTCCATTTTTGTAGAGAAGTTTTTGAAGAGGAAGGAGAGTTAAAATGTGTTGGACTTGATGAATTAAGTGAGTTGGCTAGGTTAGATTATAATGTAGGACTAGAGTCATCATCCTCACCATTCACCAATGGATTTTTTCCTTGATCATCTTCTAGAAAAGATCCTAGAAAATGTTGTTTCTTATCCCATTTTCATGCATTTTTCATGAAATACAACATCATGACTAATTAGTAACATCGTGATAAGAGGATTATAAAATTTATAACCTTTAGTTTCAATATTATATCCCATAAAATTGTACTGCACATTATTTTCATCAAGCTTTGTTCTTTTTAAAAAAGGAATATGCATGTAAGCAATGAAACCAAAAACTTTAAGATGAGTCGTGGGACTTCCATTGAGAATATAAGTTCCTATGTATACTGCTTATGCCAAAATATTCTACAGCAAAAAAAAAAAAAATCTTTAACTTTAAGCGTGCACTTTGGCAAATTCTATTCTTTTGCTCCACAACTCTATTTTGTTGTGAAGTATAACAAACTATCAATTATTTTTAGATTTCATATTTAACATAAAATTTGTCAAATTTCTCTTATACAAATTCCCCTCCACGATCAACCTACCACACTTTCATAGTTTTCCATTTTTCTTTTCAACAAATGATTTGATTTTTTTGAAAAACGATAGTGCATATGACTTAGACTCAATTTATTCAACTAAAATCGTCAATAAAAACAAGAAATTACCATCCATTTAGTGAAAGAGTGCACATTAAGTCGTACACATTTGTATTTATTAACTCAATCGATGTTGTAAACCTTCTTGACTATCCTTTAGAAAAAGATTCTCAATATTGTTCTCCATCTAAAGTAATATCATGGACATACTTTATCAAAGACGAATTGATTACCAAATATTGCTCATAAATGCTTAACCTTTTGGAACTTAAATTCTCATATCTATGATGCCAAAATCAATTCTCATCTTGCAAAGCTACTTTCAATAGGGATTTGATTTAACAATCTTGGTTTAAAAGAAATAGTTCATTGTTATTTATACCTTAAATAAAAGATGCTTCTTAAAATTATCTTTGCAGACATAGTAGGATGAATCTTTGAAGAAACATTTCTTTTCCTAAAAGTAATTTTTCTTATAAAAGGAATTGATTTGTACTCAATGAGTTTAAATCATATGTATTTATCTTAACGGTAGCTTTTTTTAGCCTCTCGAACCATTCCATCACTTATTGTAACTCGAATATGTATTGACTTATCCAGGATAGTGAAAGAAAAAAAAAGTTGGCCTGTTATATGCACACTACACCCACTGTTGACATACCACATTCTTTAGTAAAATAACATATAAGAAATATGGCTGTACATTTTACAGTGGTAACATTGCTTTGAGCTCAGATTTTCACCTTTCTCACCTTCTTTTAAATGCTGATTATTCCCACCAGACCAATCAACTTTAGCATATGCATATATAGAAATGGTACAAGGTATTCATCAACTGTACGTTGGGAGGAGTGAACAACAGATGGGTATAGGTTCTTAATGTTATCAATGCAATTAGAATTTAATGTAGTACTTGTGCTGTACTGTCACAAAGAAAATTGTGTCTTGCAGAATCATTTTATTCATTGAAGGTTACAGTACATTGTTTTATCAAATTATGCATTTGCTGTGTCCAACAGAATTGCAATCTGGATTAAGTAATTCATCTTCTGGAAATCATCAACCAGAGCTGTGATCTAGGAAACAAACTCTTAGACAATACAAGTGCTACTCTTAGACACGTTTGCATGTTTGTAGTTGTGGTTGACAACATAGAATCAGACATTACGATAAGCATCCACCAAATATTTGGACCCTCGGGTGGATACTTTTACCAGTCCTCAAAGATAAATGGCTTAAAGAGCGAAGGATGTTCCTCATTCACAAGCTCTTCTGGTGCTCTTACTAATTAATATGAAGCCCTAGGCTTGTAGATACTAGATTGGACTGCTGGATTGGGAATGCTAATTCAGATAAACTGTTGTTGATTGGATTTGGATCCATGTATTAACGAGTCTAGTGAAGTATTAATTGAAAAACTATGGTTGTGACTGACGTTGACGGTCTACTAAACCAAGACAGAAAGCAGATGATAACATAAAATTAATAATTTTTATCAATTGTTCCTGTTCTTTTTTTTAATTATTCTTTTCTTTCTAATTTGATCTTCTGGACGTTTGATTTGTTTCATAATATAACACTACTTCTAGATAACTAAACACGTGAAGTTATTCTTTGCCAACGATGCAGAGGGTCATGGGAATAATTTTTTAAATAATTTCATGATTAATTTTTTAAAATTAATATAAATTAGAACAAAATTATATTTTTATCGATGTGCATCAAATATTACATAAATGTCTATCTCACGTTTTAATTTGAGTTGTAGGAATTTCAAAAAATTAATTATTACGTTAAAAATTTTGAAGCTAAATTAAAAAAAATTCAAAATATCAAACATTTTTAATCTATTTTCTGAAATTATGTGTAACAGAAACTTTTATTAAAATAGTTTATATAATACAAAGTTAGAATATACTATTGCCTTTTCTTCTACTTTTGTTATAGTATCTAGTGCATAATATAGAGCTTCCTGCTTTACGAAAGTTTAAAGAGGATTATAACATACGCAATCATTTTTATATATTTTTATAAAAAGATTATTTTTGTGACTTAAATTTACAACTTTACTGCTATAATGTAATCTTTTATTTTATTTAATGGATATAACTCCACAAGGTCAATAACCATGGTGGATGGTTTCTTGTTTTGCAATGAATAGGGTTATGTTAGAAGGGAAAACACATCACTAGTGACGTCGGAGACGTGTTAGTGTTCAAAAAATGAAGATATTGCTATACTATTCAAAAAAATTACATAAAAAGTATATACATGGAAGTGGGACAATGTCAACTTCACAGATCATAAAATTTCAAAGCCATGCGCTATGAAAATTTAACGACTTGATGTAAACATCTAAAGGAACATCCGTATAGTTCAAAATTAGAAGGAATGGGTGATGAACGATGATGACTCGAAGAAAAAATGAAGGTTGTAATGATTTCTTATCTAATCATGAATATTTTACCCTGCTTATGTACGCCAACTCAACAAGACTATTTAATGGAGGCCATAGTTAGTCAATAAAGGTAAGGTGATACTAGATTGAGCTCAAATTCGAGTTCCAACTTAGTTGAATTAGATATGAAATTAGTTTAATTATTTTTATTTAAACTTTAAAAATAACAAAATGATACTATTTTTATTTAAAATATTCAAACTTTAAATTTAAATTTAAATATTATTTTTACTTGCAATTGTTACTGAATTATCTCCACACTTTTTGATATTTTTAATAATAATATTTTGATGCAGCGTAAGTGGATTTGGTGTAATTTATCAAAAGTAATCGACGCATTCAGTGAGACATGACTGATTGACTTGTTTATTTTAGGGAATGGTTCGAAAGCAAACGACAGAACATAAGTTTTTTTAAGATTGCGCACTTAAAGTGATGCCTGCAACTTGCAAGATGTATTGAGAATTTCATGTTTCTTTCATTACATACTTCTAATCCTTAATCGTATATTTATGACGATTTGATTTTTAATAAGTATGAAATTATATAATCATTTATAAATTTACTGAAAATCTGATACATTTCTTGGTCAAATTATCAAAGAAAAGATTTGAATGTCCTTTTCTTTCGTTTCATTTAAATATAAAGTTGTTCATTTACATGAATTCATCCTAGTGTCACTTATCAATGCATTACTCACAAAAAGTGAAAAAAAAAACTTTTTGTTAACCAGAGAATAAAATAAATAAATAAAAGAAAAGTTACATGGTAAATCTTGGGTGACAAATCCCTGACGCATCCTCTACAAGGATAGGTATACAACCGCTAAGGAGGTGCTCAAGATTAGTTATCCCGAAGGAGAACTGTGCGGCCGAATGTGCAAGCCAGTCCGCACACTGATTGTCCTCCCGGTAAATAGGTCAGATTAGAACAACCCAGTTTTGGGAGAGTAGGCCATGAATGCTCAACAATAAAGAGTGGAGGGAGACCGCCCGCGCCTGCGGCGAAGAGAGGATGTCAGTCACGATGCTTGAATCCACCTCTAACGCGATATTCTGGTATCCCAAAGACCATGCAAACTTGAGACCCGACAAAACCTCCCAATATTCTGCCATTAGCGGGGAGCACCGGCCAATGTTCTGAACGAAGCCTCCCAACCAAGCACCTGAACTGTCACGCAGTAAGCCACCTGCTGAAGCCGAAGTGGTGGAGCTGTTGTAAGCGCCATCAGTATTGAGCTTCACCCAGCCCTGGTTGGGCTTCCTCCAACCGACGCAGAGTGCCTGACGCGTGGCAGTGGTCAATTGAGCTTGCTGCTGCCAGTCAGAAGCCAGATGAATGTGTTTAATGTATTCCAGAACTGGCTGCTCTAGAGAAAGCGGCCAAGAGAAGATTGCTTCGAAAAGGGCCCTGTTTCTCCAAGACCAGAGGAACCAGCATGTTGTCCCAAAGACAATCGCCCAGTCGAAACCCCCCACCTCCCGGTGTGCACGGAGGTTCGTAAGGATCCAGTCAGGGTGGTCCATATCGAAGAAGTCGGCTGTGATCACCAGTGAGGGAAACTGTGTCCATAAGGAGCGGACTCTAGGGCAGTCCCGTACCATATGGAGAGAGGATTCCTCGAGATGGCAATGGTAGCAGGTTGCATCCGCCGTGAGGCGGCGGTGTACACGCTGTTGATTAGTGAGGAGCTTATCATGCAAGAGGAGCCAAAGGAAAGCCCGAATACGTTGGGGCCCCTGCCACTGCCAAATAGTCCTCCAGTAAACAAAGGTCCTAAGGTCCTCACGGTGCATGATCATAGAGTATGCAGACGTTGTCGTGAAATGGCCATGCTCCGTGCGGCCCCAAGTGAGCTTGTCCGGTTCGAGGGACGTCGTAGGAGAATGGATACCTGCAATAGCCAAACAGATCGTCTGAGGGAGAAGGTGATGAAAAAGGGCCCAATTCCAGTTACCGGTAATGTCAGTGAATTGATCCACTGTATGCTCCAGAACGTCAGGGGGGAACGGTGCCACTACATGATGCATCAAAGGGCCCCAATCCTCAACCCATGGATCAAGCCAGAAGCAAGTTCGAGCACCGTCCCCTATCATCCAGTGCAGACCCTACAGCACGTGATGCCACATCGCTTTGATACTTCTCCAGATCATCGAGCCACCTGAGACATCAAGGGAAACGGGAATGTTATTAGCATCAAATCTATACTTAGAAGATAACACTTGAACCCAAAGAGTGTCTGGTTTAGAAACCATAGACCAGCCGAGTTTGGTGAGAAGGGCATCGTTGATTGCCCTGATTTTACGAAGACCAAGTCCCCCCATCTCCTTGGGCAAGCACATGGTGTCCCAATTAATCAAGTTAATCTTCGTCATGTCCTGCATCGTGCCCCATAAGAATCAACGTATGGTTTTCTCCAGCTCATCACAAAGTTTCCGCGGCAGGCGGACCGTTTGCATTGTGTAAATGGGAATCGCCGCAATGGCCGATTGAATCAAAGTGATAATGCCTGCTAGCGACAGAAGATTAGAAGACCATCCCGAGAGGCGGTGTTGAACCGTGTCAAAAATGTGTTGATACGTTCGTTTGGTAGCTCGTTCATGCAGAAGAGGCACACCTAGGTACCGGCCTAAGTTGTTCGTCAACTTGAATCCCAGGGCCTCGCTGAGCGAACGAGCCAGGGGAAAGGAATGTTCCTAGAAAAGAAGAAGCGCGACTTATCTTGACTGACCCGCTGACCGGAAAAATTGCAGAAGATGTCAAGCGTTTGGCGTATTTCACGCATCTGGTCCAGGGAGGCTTCAGCGAAGTGGATAAGATCGTCGGCAAAGAATAAGTGAGAAAGGGGAGGCCCGTCGTGGCTTAAACGAATTGGTTTCCATCGTCCCGTGGTTATAGACCCATTAATTAAGTGTCTGAGGCGTTCCATGCAAAGAACGAAAAGGTACGGAGATAACGGGTCGCCCTGTCGAATTCCTTTGGTGGGAGAGAACGAGTCACTAAGTGCCCCATTCCAGCGCACCTGCATTGTAACCGAGGAGAGACATTTCATAATCAAATGATCAGCGAATCTGGGATACCAATCTGAAAGAGGGTGTCAAGGATAAAATCCCAGGAAAGCCGATCATAGGCTTTTTCTAAGTCCACCTTGATTGCTATGAACCCTTCGCTTCCTGACTTTCGTTTCATAGAGTGGACCACTTCCTGAACGATGATGATATTGTCTATGATTTGACGCCCGGGAACAAAGCTACATTGTGACGGAGCAACCAGGGCATCCAGATGCGGTTTCAAGCAGGCCACGATGAGTTTAGTAATGGCTTTGTACACCAACGTACAAAGCGCTATGGGCCTAAACTGGGTGATAGACGTGGGCTTGAGGACCTTAGGTATGAGTACCATGATGGTACGGTTGAGCTCAGTGTCCCAAACTTCATGCCGGAAGATTTGACGGATAAACGAAGTCAGGTCCAGACCGAAAGTGGTCCATTAAAATTGGTAAAAAGGTCTCTTTTATAGCTAACAACAATATGTAAACTTTTAGTAACAACTAGATTCGTTTAACGATGCTAATCATTCAATAAAGTTGGATGTCTTCGGTTTTTTATTGGGCAACTCGATTCCTAAGGGCCTGCTTCTTCCTCCTTTATGGACTCCTTACTCTCGCCTTAGTCTTTATTACTGGGGTGATTAGTGATCGTAACAAAATCATTGTGACTTGGCTTGTATTCAATTTCTCCATATTATGTTGTATAAATGTCATATTAATAAATCATTTAATTGTAACACATAATAGTACCTTAGTTACGTATCCCTAATCGAACGTGAAAGGGTAATAAACAAAGAAATGCGAAAAATACCTGATTTAGGTTCTATAACTTCAAACAAGCAAGCGCGAGTCCACTATCATCTTAACGGGAACTGCTTACCCAGACGCGATCAATGTCTTTCTAAAGTTTTCTCAAAACGTAAGCTCTCTTAATGGATCAGAGAATTCTTATGCTAACAAATGATATGAGCAATTGTAGGAGACCTTAACCTTTATATATAGCTTCTGTATCGAGCTTCCCCATCACAGGTCCGATATGGGTCCGGTCTACACTGATCGGAATCTATTTTTACCCAAACTTTGACCTATCGATTTAAATCATTTATTGGGTCACTTTATTATCTTTATCCGGATCAAATTATGTAACTTAACTGATAAGTTATTTGAAAAATCAAAAAATGCAATTAAATGTTGTCTAACTTTATAGGAAAAGTAAAAAATATCCAACATTCTCCCATTGGGCAATACTTAATTGCGGTATTGACTCAAGTTGAAAATAATTTTAAAACTCGGTTAAGCTATTCTACTGTATTAGTCGATTAAGTTTAAAAACACAACATTTGATCCAAATGCATGTGTCATGTGCGACACAGATCCAATACAATCACGTATACCTACCTCACTAACATAAATGGGCAAATGGAGTGTGGCAAACGAGGATGATAACTTTATGATCTAAATTACATCATCTTCATTTGTAGGTCTTGATTTTTCCAACTTTGTGCTAAACTATATTAGATAAATCATGTTTTCTCTCACCGAATGCTAAACAGCATTAGAAAAAACTTGTTTCCTCTCACTAAATGCTAAGTTGCATCAGAGGAAACCTTTATGTTCTCCAACTGAATGTTAAATTGCATTAGAGAACCTTTATGAGATTAAAACTTATATCCTCCTATGTCATGTGAAACTTTAAGGATATCTGTATAAAACTATATGCGTCTAAATGACATAGGCTTAAAGGCAATCTGTATATATGCCCAATGACCTTTAAATGTTTAAGATTGACACAAATCTTCAAACTTTTATACGTATTATGACAATGTATGACAACATGTATTATTGAGGATAAATGATGATCATCTGTATCGATGAACCATGATACCATCATAATACATCAAATGTATAAATGTACAAATGTACATTTAGCAAACATAACGATCATTTAACTAACAATGTCTAAGGACTTCAAAACACCCATACTGTATACTTGTATTTCAAACACAAGTGGCTGAAGTCTTTTAGTTAAGGAATCGACTTATAGTTCCTCAGTCCTTAAATGCTTCAAACCTTAATGTCACCTTTTCGTATGAACTACTTCATGGTCAAATATTTGGCCGTGAAATGCTAAGACCCTGTGATATTCGATGTTGTTATTAAACAACACAATAGCAAGATTATCACAGTACAATTGAATGGGTCTAGCCACTAAATTAAGCACAGACAACTTATAAATCAAGTTTCTGAGCTAAACTATCTATGAAGCAGCACTATAGCATGCACTCTCCATGCATAGTCGAGGAAGTTACCAGTGTCTACTTGACACACTTCCACGACATTGTACCATCTGCAAACTTAAAATTGTAACCTTAAGTGGACTTTCAATCATCCGAACACATAGCTAAATTTGAATCTAAATTCCCTATAAGGTTTAGTCTGTTGACTTTTCTATATGTTAACATATAATCTTTGATTCCCTTTAATTATCTCAACACTCATTTGGCTGCAATTCAATGGTTTACATCTGGGTTAACTAGATATTGATCAACCAGTCTGACAGTAAATGCAATATCCCTCTTAGTACATAACTGACCATACATCAGGCTATCAATCGTACTAGAATACGGAACATTCTTTATAACCTCTCTCTTTACTTTATTCTTTGGGTATTGTGCCAAAGATTATCTCTCACTATGAGAGATAGGTGCTATGTCAGGTTTACAGTTAACTGTATTAAACCTTTGTAATATATACTCAATGTATGACTCTATAAGAGGTCTGATAAGTGTTGAGATCTTTCCTAGTGAATCTCAATATCTAGGATAAAAGATGTTACGTCAAGGTCCTTTATGTTAAAGTTCTCAACCAAATGTTATTTAACCTTATACAACATGGTCAAGTAATTTGACGTGAGCAATATATCATCCACATACAATAATAGGTAGATAACTTTGCTCCCCCTAACCTCGTAATACAAGCATCTTTTTAACTTTATTTTCCATGAAGCTGAAAGAGGTAATAACCTCATCAATTGTAAGGTATCACTTTTGGGAGGTTTGATGTAAATCATATATTGATCTGCTTAACACGCAAATTATGTCAGTTCCATTTGGATACTAAAATCCTTTGGGTTGTGTTATATAGATCACTTTATAAAGGTTTTTATTCAAGAAAGCAGTTTTGACAACCATCTGATATAACTCTATATCATCATGAGCTATAATTATCATAATCACTCAAGATGTATCCTACGAGGATACAGGAGAAAAGGTAACATTAAAGTCAACCTTTTTGTCTGAGTGAACCGTTAGGCAATTAAGCGAGCCCACAAACAACTGAACTTTATCCCAAAATCCTTTAGGTATTTAAACTTCATTTACAACTGACGAGTTTGCAATTCTGCTATAAATCAACTAACTCCCAGACCTTACCATGCTTCATGGCTTACATCTCATCAGTCATTGCATCCCACCACAAATTTGTATTGGGTCCAGAGACAGCTTCTGTAAGAGTAATTAGATTCATAACATGTCTAATAGTATAGTCCTATTCTCCTAATAGATTATGTAATCAGATGGGATAGCAGGTCGTCTCACTCTAGTAGATTTACGCAACTGCATTAAATCTTGTACCCCTAGGAACCTCAGTGTGTAAAAGTATGGGTTCCTGTTCCTGTACATGCATGGTACAAAGACCTAGATCAACCGAATTTAACTGTACGAGTAGCGGGTACATGATAATTGCAGTATCTGCCCTGCTATCATCCGAAGAGTCAACGAGCCCACCATCATCATAGACATTTTATCCCAGAAACTTAGTTGTTTGTGATTTCACTATTTTGGTCTCTCTTTCTTTACAGTAAGATCTGTAGCCTTTAGAGTGATCAAAATATCTTACTAAATATAAATGAGCGGAATGAGTATGCAATTTTTCTTTATAAGGATTACTACATCAGTAGGGCAACCCCACACACGAATGTGTGTAAGACTGAGTTCCCACACTTCTTAAATAATCAGGTAGATTAGTCATGTTTTACATTGACTTCTTCAAGTCCCTTAGGGTACAGTTATTGTCTTTCGGCAACACACCATTTTGCTCAAAACTATTCGACATAGTGAACTAAGTCACTATTCTAATTGATTCCATATATCTAGCAAATAGACCTTTTCAAGTCCTGAAACACCCATGTTTGCCATGATACTCTCCTCCACGGTCAGATCTGACACTTTGGATGAATTTTTCCATTTGGTTCTCAACCTTCAGTCTTTAAGCAAGAACATATAACTGTAATGGGAATAATCATTAAAAAAATGTTAAAATATATTTGGAATTGCTTAATGCAACTGTATAAGGTCTACTGATATCCGTTTGTATCAGACTCAACAAGTCAAAAGCATAAGTTGACCTCAATATCCTTATTAATCATCTTACCCCTGCTCCGGTCATCACATATTTCCAGGTCATCACAATCTAGAATTGAGAAAATGTTTTCCTTGATCAATCTCTCAACCCTAGCTATAGAAATGTGGCCTAAACTTTTATGCCACACCATGTATAACTTTTCATTCATCAGGGTTTTTCTTTTCGTGACTTGTTCAACAAAATATGAAGAAACATATATATAATTTGGGGTAAAACACATTCTATACAAACCATATGACAAGAAAATTGTACCATTATGTTTTGCATTAAACACAAAACGTCAACCTTCTTTGTCTAAAATTGATACAAAGATCATATATAAAATGTGTTGTGTAAAAACCAAAATGAACCTTGCAGTAAGGTTCAGCTCATACATTCCCCTACAGATATTTCATCCACTTCTTCATTGTTGTCAACCATCAATTCCTCCTCCTCTTTATTTGTCTTTATCCTAGATATGAACCCCTACATCATGGAAACACCTTGATCAGATACTCCACTATATAGCCACCAAGTACTTAATGTGACTATCGCAAATCAGATACATAAATTGATAAGCCAAGGAGTTATTTGATGGTCACAATCTTTCGTTTTAGGCCTCATACTACTGGCTTCTTTATGTCATGGGGACTTTTACTAGCATTAGATTGACCAGCATTAGCATGTGGAGAAGATTTAGGTTTTCTAACTTTGATCTTAGTGGGTTTCATCTTTGCCTTCCCTTTAGTTGCTTCAAGGGCTGTAGGAGTAGCAAGCTTGAGTTTCTCCTCCTTAACAACGCAATGAGCAATCAAAGCATTGAAGTCTCATTCCTCATCCTACAAATAATATGTCATCACCAGATTACTAAACTCTGGAGGGAGTGTATTCAGAGTCTGGTGAACTATGAAGACATCAAGAAGAGGAATATTTAACATCTTCAGCCTACTGTGAAGATGAATCATTCTTGATATGTACTCCATTACTCCCCCTTCTCCTGTATACCTCACAGAGAATTATTGTTTCATCAAGGCACTTGTCTCAACAATAGGTGAAATTGTGTACCTCTGGGAGACATTACTAATAAATTACTTCGTTATATCTATGTCCGAATGTCCACTAAGTAGATGGTCAAGTACGAATTTCTTAATGGTCATAAGACATAATTTGTTAGACCGATCCCAGACTTTATAGGCTGCTTTATGAGCTCTCGAGCTCATAGATGTAGGTGGAGATGACATATCCATCCGTATGGCCATATCAACCTCAACTATCTCCATAGCATTCAATACATCCTTTGTTCACTTCTTTGTATTGAAACCACTCAGGGTTTCAATGATGACACTGATATTATTAATCGAAAAGGCGAATGCATAATAACATTGTGTAAATCAGCACAAATGTAGGACAACAACGTTACTCAAAGCCATTAAAACAGTATCTTCACTGAAAATCTAATCACACATATTATAAAACACCTGTGGGTTGAATACATAATATATGCAATTAGACCTCCACATAAAAGCGATTAGAGTACAAACTATTAACTTTCACAAACTATCAACTCTCATGACACTACCACTTATGGGCGAATAGATCATTCAAGCAACAACTTTCCTCTATCCAATGCCTTTATGCATATCTCAAAATCTCATGTAAGGCTAACAGTTGTAGGCAGAATAACTAAACATGAGACCAGAGACATCCCCTAACGTGTAGCAGAAAAATTCAAAATACTGACTCAAAAGACCACTATGGTGACTAGATCCTCATTAGCACTCAAAAAATTCACAAACACAAGGTATACATCTTTATGTCATCCTCACATTCTTTATGGGCACATAGTATGTGACAATGTAACCTCAATAAATGCAAAAACCTGAATGCACAGTCTCACTATCACACACTCGTGCTGAAGACATTTTCTGAAAACTTCATTTGAGACTTTGTAAAGGAAAAATCTCATTAGAGTGACTATTATGCGTCACCAAACACTGAACCGACCACTCGAGACACAAGAACCTTTTGTATCTCCCTTATGGCAAGTTCGTTGCACGAAAATTCACTTAAAAATGGCTTTAAAATGTCTTAATTCTTTTTCCGAGTAGTTATCATGTAATCTTAAACATTAAACATGAGACTCAAGAAACAAAAAGTTGAAGTATCTCTCTCAAGTGAAGTTCGAAGCGTGAAAATTCATTCGAAATCGGATCCATAACACTTTAATTCCTTTTCTAGAGTTAAACTTTAATTTATTACTAATGTAATAAATCCATAAAAATGGAAATTTTTACTTTATGAATTTCCAAGGCCCAAAAGCTGACCCAAAACACCCTGAGGCACCATTACGGAAAATCTGAAAATTTTGTGTTTGTGTATTTTGTCAAATACTGTAGCATGCTGACGCCAGCATAGCGTTAGCGCACTATAACGCTGATGTCATCTGCTGACGTTTGTGATGACATCAACTACGCGTGGGAGGGAGCAGTGCGTGTGCCACACGAGCGACATGTCTTCAACTTGTATGGTGTGTATGTGACATGCGCTAGACGCTAGCCCACGCAGGCTTATTGACAGGCGCGTGCATCCTACGGGCCGACATGTGGCTCGTTCCTATTGACCGAGTGTTTGGCATGTGTATCGCCCTATAGGTGGTACTGTTCACTTGTCGGGCTCGTGTCCCACACATGCTCGATGGTCTCCGTCGCCTAGTCAAAAAATGGTTGGCATGTTTCGGGCCAATTTTTCAGGCCCCAGGGTCGTTTTCAACCCGTTTGTCAAGGCTAAACACATTTATATCAATTTCATGCAATATAAGAAAAAACCGAGAAACATAAGTTAACTCTCCAAAAACCTTTTGGAGAAAAACTAAAAAATCTTTGTTTTTAACCACCCAATTGCGTCACTGCTCTGATACCATGTGTAACATGTAACGATACCTTAGTTATGTATCCTGAATCGAACATGAAAAGGCAATAAATGAAGAAATGCGAAAAATACTTGATTTTGGTTACATAACTTCAAACTAGTTTTCCGAAACTGAAACGAGCTCAAATCTACAGTTATCTTCATGAGAACCACTCACCGAGACGCAGTCAACGTCTTTCTACAGTCTTCTAAAAACGTAATCTCTCTTAACGGGTCAGAGAATCCTTATGCTTACGAATGATATGAGCAACTGCAAGAGACCTTAACCTTTATATATAGCTTCTATATCATGTTTCTTTAATATAAGCTAGATATGGGTCCAGTTTACATTGATTGAGATCTATTTTCTATCTGAATTTTAACCTATCGATTTAGATCATTTATTGAGTCACTTTATTATCTTTATCCGAATTAAATTACGTAATTTAATCGATAAATTATTTGAAAAATTAAAAAATACAATTAAATATTGTCCAACCTTACGAGAAAGGTAAAAAATATCCAGCATTAATATAAAAGTAAAATTCAATTATTTGACGAACCCATAAATTGATCACATACTTGCATATTTTAAAAACCTGAAAGGATCTTTATCTTAAGCTGGCATTCAATAAGTGCATGCATGTGGGGGAATTCTTTTTTATTTATTAATCTGAACTTTTCCTGTTATAGTCCTTTATAAATTATACGTAATTATATATGTAAACATCTTTTCTCTGCGGGGCTGACTGGGGAGTAAAGCCAAAGTGTCAATTATTGTGGTGGGCCCGTATTAACACCTATCTTAGGGATTCCCCAATAATACCTTTAACACCTATCTTTTAGGGATTCCCAATAATACCTTTATGACATCCAAATGGACATTATGAAAAAGAAAGTGGTGGGAAGACATTTTCTATTCAAGGTAGCGTAAGAAAGGGACTAAGATATTTGCAGTCTAAGGTGGGCAACTAGCTCTTAGAATTATATGATTTTCAACCCTGGACCAAGAAATTAACGATAGTTTCTGTCGGCATTAACTGTTGTGGGGTGCACTTGTTCGCCTTATCATGCCACAAAGAAGATAACTTCATTTGTATCCAAAAATTTGGGAGTTTAATGAGAGATTATTTTCTGCAGCCAAATTCTTATGAGACATGTGGTTATCATTATGCGTTCTTACCGTAGAGAAGCTGTTTTTTTAGAACTGAAATATTATTATTAATACTTAATAAAATTATTTCCAATAAAAAGACTCCTTATTCCCTTGAGACTTTTCCTCAACCTTTCATATGGTGTCGTTTTTCTTCATTTTGCTTACTCTTTCTTCTCTTTTGCGTTGAATATTTCATCCAATGTGGTCGTATGCGTGTAATGTGGATAAGGGTCCTTTTCCTTGTACGTGAAGACTGACCAAAAAACTATGCACCAACTAAAAGTAATACCCCAAAATGGAAGGCAGACCCAGACCCTCCTCAAAATCAAGGACTTCTAGAAGCCGAAGACATGTGTGAAAAGCTCTGTATAGTTGGAACCCTTTAATGTGAGAAACTTCCAAGTCCATTGTTTGAAAGTCAAAATTATTATTGTTGTTATAATGTACAGAATTTTGGGGTGGTCACTGGTCAAGCAAAGGTGGCTTAGGTCGGGACTCCGTGTTGTACAGCTTACAGATAACTTGGAGGGTATGCAAAACTTCAACCAACGATTTAATAATAGAAAACTTCTCACATGTTTTTTCTCAATTTCCTTTACTATTATCCTTTTCCATTCACGAGCTTTCCTGGAAAACGCCAGCTTTGAAAGTTCAAAGCCGCCACTTCCCTACTGTTTGCACCTTTATATACATTGGATTTCCACGTCTCGCATAAGTCCATCTCTCATCTTGTGCTTCTCTTGGCACAACAGCTCAAAAAATCTGTTCTTTGTTGTAATCAAGTTCCAGAGAAAGATCAAGAGAAAGAAGGTGAAATACAGAAAGTTCTCAGTTTTGGTGGGTGTTAAGAACATTTTGTGTTTGCAGTGCTGCTGATCGTTCAACAATGGAGGGCGGTGATATTTATAGAGCAAGTAACAGTCTAAGAAGGGGAAGTTCTTCAATATGGAGAAACACTGGTATGGAAGCTTTTTCGGTTTCTTCACGTGAAGAAGACGATGAGGAGGCCCTTAAGTGGGCTGTTCTTGAGAAGCTGCCTACCTATGATCGTTTGAGGAAGGGTATATTAACAAGTGCATCGAAAGGTATAGCTACTGAGGTTGACATACACAACCTTGGATTCCAAGAAAGGAAGCATTTGATCGAGAGGTTGGTCAAAGTAGCTGAAGAAGATAACGAGAGATTCTTGTTGAAACTCAAGGATCGTATTGATAGGTAAAGACTCGTTAGCAAAACTTGGATTTCGGTGACTAGAAATTTTAGCAGTCGAAGTTACTAAAAGATAGGAACTCGGAACAGAAGTTGGATCTTTTAACATAGATAGAATCGAAAAAGAAGAGACAGGGTAGCTCTGTTTTTAATCGTGTAAAGTAGTTGGTCTTAGATGCTTTAAATTTGATACTTCTTTCTCTAATTTTTTTTATATACCCTTGCTGTTTTAGGGTTGGAGTTGATCTGCCAACAATTGAAGTCCGATATGAGCATCTGAATATTGAGGCAGAGGCATATGTAGGAAGCAGAGCTTTGCCTACATTCATTAACTTCACTATCAACATAGTAGAGGTAACTGCTTGTCATCATCTTAGTATTAATTACGATTTTTGGCATATGATCTATCTATTCCAACTATGGATCTGCAGATATACTAATTTTGATTTTTATTTCAAAAGGGTTTGTTGAATTATCTTCATATCCTTCCAAATCAAAAGAAACATCTGACCGTTCTTAAGGATGTTAGTGGAATCGTCAAACCATCAAGGTGAGATTTAAGCTGCTAGTTGATATATGATTGTTCATCTTCTACCTATTAACAAATTTTCATATATAATCTGTATCACTTGTAATTCTCACTATGCATACGTTGCAGAATGACTTTGCTTTTAGGTCCTCCAAGTTCTGGAAAGACCACGCTCTTGTTGGCATTGGCTGGAAAGCTTGATCCCAATCTAAAGGTGTTCACATATCCTTGTACCTTTATTTGGTTTATGAGGATTAAGCTATTAATTTCAGACTTCTATATTTTCTTATCTAATTTGAGGAGTTTTCATTTCACTTATAGGTCTCTGGTAACGTGAGTTACAATGGCCACGGCATGAATGAATTCATCCCACAGAGAACAGCTGCCTATATCAGTCAACATGATCTCCACATTGGAGAAATGACTGTAAGGGAAACTTTGGCATTTTCTGCCAGGTGCCAAGGAGTTGGTTTCCGACATGGTTAGATTAGAAGTCCTTGTCTTTTTTGGTTCAATCTGATCTTTTTAGCATAGTTTTCAATATGTAGTCAAGAAATTCTAGCTTAAATATCTGTAATTGTTTCTGGCAACTTTCAGAAATGTTAGCGGAGTTAGCAAGAAGAGAAAAAGCAGCAAATATCAAACCCGATCCCGATATTGATGTCTTCATGAAGGTGAGCAAAAATATCATGTGTAGATAAGGTTACAGGCTTACAGCTATGGTGATTTTTCGTCAAATTCAATAAGTTAATATAAGTTTCATTGATGACACTTTGAAGTTAAATTCTTTTCCATTTTGGTACTGTAGGCAATTGCAACAGAAGGTGAGGAGACGAACGTGGTCACGGATTACATGCTAAAGGTAATGCCATCAGAAAGTATTCTTCAGTTAACACAAATCTCTGTGGCTTCATTATCTAATGCCTTTCTTTAATGTTCATAACTTCTACAGATATTAGGATTGGAAGTATGTGCAGATACATTGGTAGGAGATGAAATGTTGAGGGGTATCTCTGGAGGGCAAAGAAAACGTGTGACGACAGGTAAATGAGCTCAATGACCACAAGAAAGAAAAGGGTTTTTATTTGCTTTTTGAATCTGTGTGAGTGTGTATGAACATGTTATGCAATCGACATTGCAGGTGAAATGCTTGTTGGACCTGCAAGGGCACTGTTTATGGACGAGATTTCTACTGGCTTGGATAGTTCAACAACTTTCCAGATTATCAACTGCCTAAAGCAATCCATTCACATTCTTAATGGAACTGCAGTTATCTCCCTTCTTCAACCTGCTCCAGAGACTTATAACCTATTTGATGACATTATCCTCATCTCAGATGGTCAAATTGTGTACCAAGGTCCTCGGGAAAATGTGCTTGAGTTTTTCGAACAAATGGGGTTCAGGTGTCCTGACAGAAAAGGAGTTGCTGACTTCTTACAGGAAGTAAGAAATAACAAATAACTCTTGTCTTGTTTTTATCAAAATAGGCCTTCCATAAGAAACTAGAGCATAAAGAACCTTGCTTTTGAACTTTCCTAATCTCTGCAAATGATGATTTTATTGCAGGTGACATCAAAGAAAGATCAGAAGCAGTATTGGGCACGAAAAGATCAGCCCTATAACTTTGTCACTGTCGACGAATTTGTTAAGGCATTCAAGTCATTTAGTGTGGGGCAAAGGATATCAAATGAGCTTTCTGCTCCATTTGACAAGAACAAGAGTCATCCAGCTGCTCTGGCAACCGAAATGTACGGTGTTGGAAAGATGGATCTGCTAAAAGCTAACTTCTCAAGAGAGTACTTGCTCATGAAGAGGAATTCTTTTGTCTATATCTTCAAGCTGAGCCAGGTGATTATCAAAAGTTTTTGGTGATCTTAGTGCCTTACTCTGAAATTTGCAAAAGTACTAATAATTTCTTATTCTTGACGTCTAGCTCACTTTAATGGCATTCATTTCAATGACCCTCTTCTTCCGAACTGAGATGCATAGAGATACCTTAGTCGATGGAGGAATTTATCTTGGAGCTCTGTTCTTTACTACTGTCATGATCATGTTCAATGGTATGTCAGAGCTATCCATGACAATCGCAAAGCTTCCTGTGTTCTACAAGCAAAGGGACCTCCTATTCTATCCTTCGTGGGCCTATTCTTTACCCCCTTGGCTACTTAAGATTCCAATCACATTTGTGGAAGTTGCTGTATGGGTGTTCCTGACGTATTATGTCATTGGATTTGATCCTAACGTTGGAAGGTATAAAGAAAAATGTAAATGCTTTAAGACTGCCATATATGATCTTGCTGGTACTGAAAGGGTATGGAAAATATGTGCAGGTTATTTAAGCAGTACATGTTACTATTACTGGTTAATCAGATGGCCTCTGGACTATTTCGATTCATTGCTGCCACTGGAAGGAACATGATCGTTGCAAACACCTTCGGGTCCTTTGCACTACTTGCACTTTTTGCACTTGGCGGTGTTATTCTTTCACGAGGTAAAGTTTCTGCTAAATGTTCAAAGGATGATTGAAATTTTATCATGTTAAAACTTGAATGATTTTTGTGGTTCTTCTTGCTGACAACTGCAGATGACATAAAGAAATGGTGGATATGGGGTTACTGGATTTCGCCATTGATGTATGGGCAGAATGCGATACTTGTTAACGAATTCCTTGGAAAAAATTGGAGACATGTAATTTTCCTGAACAGCCACTCTTTGATTAGATATATCTTTTGAAAATGAAATAATCTGTTTTATCTGTTTTACAAATTGCAGAATGCTCCAAACTCATCAGTGCCACTTGGAGTTCAATTTTTGAAGTCTCGAGGATTCTTTCCATATGCCTATTGGTATTGGATAGGGATTGGGGCTTTGATCGGATTCATAGTAGTCTTCAACTTCCTTTTCACTCTGGCACTAACTTTCCTCGGCCGTGAGTTTCATTAACCACCTAAGTTTCCTTGCCTAGTGTAAATACTAGAGAGCTTGTGCTGATATCTTGCAATTTATATTGGCCAGCACTTGAGAAGCCTCAAGCGGTTATATCTGATGAACCGGAACGTACTGAAACTAGTCACAGACCTGCTGGCGCCGTTCAATTGGCAGAGCAGGGAAGTAGTCACAAAGCACAGTCAGGTAAGAGATACCATTGATTATGTGTGATTCTGCTCAGGTCAGCCATTCTGCCTGTCACTTAACTATCTGATGTGAATTTGCACACAGAATCGGAAGAGGCGAGCCATGCCAAGAAGAAAGGAATGGTTCTCCCATTTGAACCACATTCCATCACATTTGATGAAGTTATATACTCTGTTGATATGCCTCAGGTATCAAAGCCACAAACAAAAATCATTTCATCATTCAAATGATGGCTTCCAATGATGAAGAGAACTGATCTTATTGCATCTGATCCATGTAGGAAATGAAAAACCAGGGAATTGATGAAGACAAATTGGTGCTTTTGAAGGGTGTCAGTGGTGCTTTTAGGCCAGGCGTTCTAACAGCGTTAATGGGTGTTAGCGGTGCCGGTAAAACAACTTTGATGGATGTGTTGGCTGGTAGGAAAACCGGTGGGTACATTGAAGGCAACATCACAATTTCTGGATATCCCAAGAAGCAAGAAACATTCGCTAGAATTTCAGGATACTGTGAGCAAAATGACATCCACTCACCCCATGTTACTGTTTATGAATCCATACTCTACTCAGCTTGGCTTCGTCTACCATCGGATGTCAAGGCCGAGACACGAAAGGTAGGCATTTATATCTACATTCTTCTTCTGCAATGTAATTTGAATGCAAACTAGTAGTAGTTTCAATCAACTTAAACTGCATTTCCTGAGCCACACTCAATTAACCTTAACATTGGTGACAGATGTTCATTGAGGAAGTTATGGATCTTGTGGAACTAAATCCATTGCGAAATGCTTTAGTTGGATTGCCTGGCGTGAATGGTCTATCGACTGAACAGCGCAAGAGGTTAACCATAGCTGTTGAGTTAGTGGCAAACCCTTCTATAATTTTCATGGATGAGCCAACTTCTGGGCTCGATGCAAGAGCTGCTGCAATTGTTATGAGAACAGTTAGAAACACTGTCGATACTGGAAGAACTGTTGTATGCACAATCCATCAACCGAGCATCGATATTTTTGAAGCTTTTGATGAGGTAACCTACTAGCACAAATTATTTCTATTTCCTGATCAAGGGGATTCATTGTTGTGATGTGGAAGTAATGTGCCTCATGTGACATTTGCAGCTATTTCTGATGAAGCGAGGAGGACAAGAAATATATGTTGGGCCATTGGGTCACCATTCTTCTCATTTGATCAATTACTTTGAGGTATGCTAATCTGATGCATTACCCTCTTACCTTGATCATAATAGGATCACAGGCTAATTTATGTCACTTTTCTTAATGTTAGTCCATTGAAGGAGTCAGTAAAATTACTGGTGGCTATAATCCAGCAACATGGATGTTGGAAGTTAGCACTGCAGCGCAAGAAGTCTCTCTGGGAGTTGATTTTACGGATATTTACAAAAATTCAGAACTCTTCAGGCGAAACAAAGCAATGATCCAAGAACTAAGCAAACCAGCTCCTGGTTCCAAGGATCTCTATTTCCCTACGGAGTACTCACAGCCCTTTTTGACCCAGTGTGTAGCCTGCTTATGGAAGCAACATTGGTCGTACTGGCGTAATCCACCATACACTGCCGTTAGGTTTCTCTTCACAACATTCATTGCCCTGATGTTTGGAACAATGTTCTGGGATCTTGGTTCCAAAATGTAAGTAACAATCGGAGAATATCATATCAAAGGTGTCATTCTCTGCTAGTTATCTTCCTCCTCATTACCGCTTTGCTATGATGACTATATTTGCAGGAAAAGGCAACAGGACTTCTTCAACGCAATGGGTTCGATGTATGCAGCTGTTCTCTTCCTTGGGGTGCAAAACGCCTCGTCTGTGCAGCCAGTGGTGGCTGTTGAAAGAACCGTCTTTTACAGAGAGAGAGCTGCCGGAATGTACTCAGCTCTGCCCTATGCTTTTGCACAGGTAACACATACGTTCAGATTCTCCTATCTGTGATATGACCAAGTTGAACATGTTACTCACCAGTCTCTTCTCATTTTTTCTGCGCTCAGGTCCTGATCGAGATTCCATACATCTTTGCCCAAGCAGTAGTCTACGGTCTCATTGTATATGCCATGATTGGATTTGAATGGAATGCTGCTAAGTTCTTCTGGTACCTGTTCTTCATGTACTTCACTCTACTGTACTTCACCTACTATGGGATGATGACTGTTGCTATGACACCAAACCACCACATAGCACAAATCGTCTCCTCAGCATTTTACGGATTCTGGAATCTCTTTTCAGGATTCATTGTCCCCAGACCTGTAAGTTGTTCTTCTTCCTTCAAGCTCATGTTCATCCTTTAGTTTCAATATCTTGGAGACCGATCCTAATTCCAATTCTGTTGTTTGTTTGCTTGTACCGAACAGCGCATGCCTGTATGGTGGAGATGGTACTACTGGGGATGTCCAGTGTCATGGACCTTGTATGGTTTGATCGTATCACAATACGGAGATATAGAGGAAACCCTTGAGAATGGGCAGACGGTGAAAGAGTTTCTGAATGACTACTTCGGTTACAAACACGATTTCCTGGGAGTTGTAGCAGCTGTTGTTCTTGGGTGCACCGTCCTCTTCGCATTTATTTTCGCATTTTCCATCAGGGCCTTCAATTTCCAGAGGCGATAGAAGTTTTGTGGTTTCAGCTTATTGTATATAAGGCTGTCTGTTCTATTAACTATTTTTATTTAATGTAAACCTTTTCTTCTCTGCTCTTCAAATGGTTTTGACATCCATTTGAAAAAGTGTAATAAAATGTTTCTTTGTCAATTTTGCAACACTCCAATTTTTCAGTTCTTTTATCAGTTCAACATCTTAATCTTTTCTAGATTATACCAGAAAGAAGTCGAAGGCAAACTTCATGAGCTGACCATGATTCTAAAGCCAAAGAAAACATTTTCACCTAGAGTAGCTGTCTTTTCACAATGTTCAACTTGTGTTACCTGAAGACATAACTAAGCAGGATGAATCCTGAAGGCCAACGCCTCTCTTCCTCTCTGCACTTTTGCCTGGAGATCCCTTCGTGAATGCTTAATCCAATGGAGAGAGAGTAGAATCTCTTGCACCGTAAAACCAAGCCATCACTAAGAAAGAATTGAAACAACTTAAAACTAAGCAGCTAAAAGCAAAACAGTCTATTCCCGCGTAACCTTGCTTTGTCCTTTAAGCTGAGGACCCAAAATCTGAAGTTCTTCAACAAAATCTTCAAGGTTATACGTTCATACAAGCTCCCTACATCTTCATTCTCATTCCAATTGCCTCCTAAAAGTCTCACCTGGAAGCTCGGTTGTCCCACCAATCATAGTGGACTTAACGGCATCCCTTTCAGTCGTGCCTTCACTGTTGTTAATGATGTTTTTGACCTATTTTGTCGCAAAGCTTCACCTATCTGGTCTGAGGGTGTCCCGAAACCTGTTGCGTGGGATTGGATTGAGTCATTTTGTTAAGTTAATGACTAAAACTAATTTTGATAAGGTTTGAATTTAAAATTTTTCAAACTTAAATTCAATTATAAACGCTTCATGTTCTAATTGTACTTCCAATTGTTAAGATCCCTTTTCTTTTAGTGTTTGTAGGTCAGAACATTAACTTGACATTCGACATCTGTTGAAGGATGATTCAAAGTCTTAACTGTTTGATTTGGTCTGTAATTTGTTATTAAGCTGAGATAGTGTGCGAATTGTTTTGTGGTTTGATTAGTTAGAGGATCCAATTGTGTTGTTTACGTTATTAGAGTCGTGAGTTCATAAATTTCTAATCGATCTAAATTGTAAGCCTATATAAGGTAGGTCTATTCTGATTTTTAATTAATGAATAAATAGCCCACTTTTAATTCATAATAATGATCTCACTTTGTTAATTGTTTTTTATTTCTTCTTCTCTAACAAAATTGATATCAGAGCACAAGTTGCAAAGTAAATTGAGTGAACTCTAGATGGCTAATAACGGCAACGCAATGGGTACTGCACAAGTACTAATTCCCATCTTCAAGGGAGGGGTTACGAGTTTTGGAGCATTCGTGTGAAAACTCTACTATGGTCTCAAGATTTATGGGAATTTGTAGAGTATGGGTTTACAAATTCGGATGAAGAAACAAAATTGCGTGAGAACAAGAAGAGAGATTCCAAGGCATTGATGATTATCCAGCAAGTTATCCATGATAGCGTCTTCTCACGTATTGTTGCGGCAACCACCTCGAGACAAGCATGGTTAATTTTAAAGGAGTTTCAAGGCGAATCGAAAGTCATGGTGGTGAGATTGCAATCACTTTGACGTGACTTTGAAACTTTGATGATGAAAAGTGGAGAAACAATTGTTGATTTCATGTCACGGGCAACGACACTAGTCAGCCAAATGAGGTCTTACGGAGAGCAGATTACTGATCGGACCATTGTTGAAAAAGGTATTGAGAAGCTTGACTTCAAAATTTGACCATATAGTTGCTGCTATAGAAGAATTTAAGGATTTGTTACTTTTTTCCTTTGATGAATTAATGGGATCTCTGCAAGCCCATGAGGAGAGAATTAATAATAGATCACTTGAAAAGAATGCCGAAAAGGCATTTCAAGTGAAGGAGGCAACCACCATAGTTGGAGAAGGTGAAAGTTTTGCAAGAAGAGGTCGTGGAAGAGGTGGATTTAGAGGTTGTGGTTGTGGTCGTGGTCGCGGACATGGCAGAGGTAGATATGATAGGCATAAGTAGTCCAACGAGCAAAGAAACTACAAGCAAAATATTCAATGCTATAATTGTAAGGGATATGGGCACGTATAAGCCGATTGTTGGTACAAAGACCAAAAAGTCAATTATGCAGCAGTAAATGAAGAGGAAAGTAAAGAAAGTAAGCTTTTTATGGCTTATTATAGTACTAACCATATATCTAGCAATGTGTGGTTTGTAGATAGTGGTTGTTCGAATCATATGTCGGGAATGCATGTACAAGCCGATTGTTGGTAAAAAGACCAGAAAGCCAATTATGCAGTAGAAAGTGAAGAGGAAAGTAAAGAAAGTAAGCTTTTATGGCTTATTATAATACTAACCATATATCTAGCAATGTGTCGTTTGTAGATAGTGGTTGTTCGAATCATATATCGGGAACCAAAAGTATCTTTGAGAAGCTGGATGAAACACAGAAGATGAAAGTGCAACTTGGAAACAAAAAGGAAATGCAAGTCGAAGGGAAAGGTACAGACAAAATCGAGACTAGCATGGTAAAATAAAGTATTTGCACAATGTTCAATTTGTACCTGATCTTGAATATAATTTATTGAGTGTTGGACAACTATTGGCTGGTGGTTACTCCGTATTATTTGATGATGATGCTTGTTTTATCAAAGAAAAGCGATCAGGCCGTGTGATGGTAATTATCAACATGACGCAAAACAGAATGTTCCCGTTGGGGGTTTCAAATATGGGAAGTTTTGTTCTTGCTGCTGGTGGAAAAGATGACTCAAAATTGTGGCATTTACGTTATGGCCATTTCAATGTTAAAGGCTTGAAACTGCTGTGTGATAAAGGTATGGTTCTTGGACTACCAAAAATTAGCTCCATTGATTTATGTGAAGGATGCGTTTATGGAAAACAAACAAGAAATTCTTTTCTTGTTGGAAAGGCTTAGAGAGCTTCAAAATGTCTTGAATTAATCCATGTTGATTTATGTGGTCTGATGCAAACTAAATCTTTTGGTGGTAGTCACTGACGATTTAAGTCGTATAAGCTCGATTTATTTTTTGGAGAATAAAGCAGAAACTTTTGAAAAATTCAGACACTTCAAAGCCAAAGTTGAAAAGCAAAGTGGACTGTGTATCAAAGCTTTATGTACTAACAATGGTGGAGAGTTCTTGTCCACAGAGTTCAAAAAATTTTGTGAAGCAAATGGAATTCATCGGGAGTTAACAACTCCTTACACTTCGGAGCAAAATGGAGTGGCTGAAAGAAAAAACCGAACTGTTGTAGAGATGGCCAGGAGCTTGTTAAAAGCAAATGGTCTTTCAAATGAGTTTTGGGCTTAACTGTGGTAACATCTGTGTATTTGCTGAATATGTCTCCAACAAGGGCAGTTCTGAATCAAACTCCATATGAAGCTTAGTGTGAAGTTGATCCATGGACATATGAAGATGTTGTTAAAGACGAAAAATGGCAGCAAGCTATGCTAGAAGAAATAAAAGCCATTGAAAAGAATGACACTTGGGAGTTAGTAGCAGTGATCAGAATTTCGTACCGTGCCGGTCGAAATCCGAAACCGGTACAGGTTCAAATATACAGGGGTCAAATTCTGGTCAGTACAGGCCGATTCTGGTCGGTACCGGCCAGTACCACTAGTACCGGCGAAATTGGGGACCATTCTGTAAAAAATAAAAAGACGAGGGACTGTTTTGTAAATACCTAAAATAAAA
>JANZLC010000005.1:5774409-5790246 GCA_026413385.1 Erythroxylum gracilipes | reverse complement strand
TATTTAATAAGCAAATAACAAACATAATTCGTACTAACTTCCTTTAATATTCTAACCCCTAATTTGGGGCGCTACATGCACAGTCACTATACACAGTCATGTATCTCCAAAGTTGCTTCAAATCTTCATTTTATGTCATGTTTCACTTGAATTCTTCTCCTTTTGGTTTATGAAGGAAACTAGAACGTAAAAAAGAGAGCATTTTCTCTCACGTTTAGTCTCCTTTATAAAAAGCCTTCTTTATAGTCAAAAGCCTGTTCAATCTTTTTGATGCGGGAGGAGTTCCAGCTCTTCAGTGGAATCCCTTACTTTTTTGCTTAAGTTTACAATGGTAGAAGTCAAAATGTTAATATGTTTTAAACTCTATGCCAATAAAACAAGTTAGTAAAGTAGCTAAGCTCTTCCAAGGGGAATCTAATACAAGACAAGTAATACTTGCACTAAATATGAGTATGTAAATATAGTCAATTAATCGTTTATCAAACATCCTCACACTTAAGCTTTTGCTTATCTTCAAGCAAATCATAATCTAAATCATTAAACTTACAAACATTCATCCCTTATTAACCTAAACTCGTCCATCCACACCCTAAATCATCGTGTCGTATCAATCAAATTAACATACAATTATATTCAGTCATCATAAAACGATCCTTCATAAGTCAATATCAATAATTATCACATAGATAATGTTTTGAAATCAAAAGCATAAGTTTTCACGCCCTCACTAAGTATTCACTCAATACAATCAAAGTGTTTATGGTGGAAAGTGTAGGAACCCTCAAATCAATACATAGGTAGTTTCTTAACCATAAGCTTGTAATAAAATCATGTCTCCACCACTTATAAGTAAACTAGAAACAAAAATCAAAAGGTCTTGTCACAAGGTTTTAGTGACCTTAGGTAAAGGTATGATAAGGATAATAAAAAGAGTGATAATATTGAAGAAAATTTACATGAACAAAATTACATGAACTTAGTTATTCACAACATAGGTCTTTCACACCATAATTCCATTGGTACAATAACTTCAACACTACTTTTTTTCAACTATGCTTGCAATATATATTATTATGTTATTTTATTTATTTTTTGAGCATTCACCATGTACCAACAATTAAAGAAATATTGGACAACTTTAAAATTCTTCAATATAATCTAGGTCTGAAACAATCAACTACATTTAAATCTTTTAGGGTTTAAAAATAATGAAAATGCTTTCAAGAAAAATAAGGTAAAGGCTATTGATGATGTTATAATCAACGAAAAAGCTAAGTCTTAAAAGTGGTTACTCTTAAGGGGGTAAAAGATGATAGGTTAATAATCAAGAAAATAGACTAAAACAAAGGTTAAATCTAAATATCTTTATCATTTCAATGCTTATAATTTAACAAATGTGGTTTCAATGTGGATAATAAAAGAAAGTTTTAAAATCATCTAACTATGCATGATAACACTCATGAAATAATCAAAGAGCTTAAAATAGCAATGTGTTTGCTTTTTGACTCAAAATCTCACAAAAGTGCCTTATGTGTGTAAATAATTTGCAATTTTCATTCAAATTATTTATCTCAATGATTAGTTAAAATATGACTCATAAAAACAAGTTTATTCTAACTTTCATCCTTTTACATACTAATTCAATTCAATAAACAATAACAATTTATAGTTTGGATAGATTTTAATTAAATCAGGATGTCAGTTAATAAGAATCAATAAAAAATTACAAAAAACTTAAGCATTTGAAATCCCTTCCCCACACTTAAAATTGTTTATTGTCCCCAATGCACATAATAAAAGCACGAATAAAAAGGTATCAATAAAAATACAAAAAGGTGAAAAGGTATAACTTGGTACTTCCTTGAATAATAAGATTTACAATGTTCTGAGTTTGATGAAGAGTCTATCAGATATTATATACAACCATCCTTGCAAAATATACATAAAAATGGATAAAACGATAAAAGAAAATAGAGAACATGAAAGTAACAAAATAAAATAAAATTGCACTACTAATATTCAGACAAAATAAAATAAAATAACAAATAATATTAAGAAAATACATAAATAACAATAAAAGAAAAACCAAAACGAAGCATCTAGACTCTCTCTATATTAGTCATCTCTTAGCCAGTCTGGTATGTCAGTATTTAGAGGATCCACAAGTCTCAGAGCCTCATATTGTCGCGAAGTTGAAGATGATGTGGTTGCTCCAAAAGGTGGTGGTGGGATGGATATCCCCAGATGTCCCACCATCTATATTAAAACTTCCCTCCATTAATCTATTATGATCCTCTTGTTTTTCCATTTGCTTCCTCAATGCTTCTTGTTGAATCAGATAACGCACTGGACAACTAAGATTTGCCCCATGTGCTTCTGCAGTCCAGCTATCTTTAGTTGATCCATATGTCCCAACGGTGTCAACACCTGGGAAATCCTGCATTAGCCTCCTCCTAAGCTACTCCTCCCGTCTAAGATGTCGGTGAGCCCTATCTCGGTGACTGCTCCGCTATGTTAGGGTGATCCTCATCTGTTCCCAAAGCTACTTGCCTGTCCAGAAGTCCAATCAATCCATAGATATCTCATTTTAGTCTTTGCCTCTTACATACCATGTGCATATGCTTTATGATGTCCAAATTTAGAGCAACCATAATACTAAGCAGTCTCATTGGTGGTAACTTCCCAAAGACTCCCATCTTCCGTGCTAGCTGCATCATATATGACCCTACGCAAATTGTCCCTATCTTTCTCTCTTCACCCTGACACTTGAACAAATTGGGCTAAAACATGCCCCAAGTGAATTGGCGTCCGCTCACTCATACTCCATAAATATAGATTATCCTAGTTTATGACAATTCCGAAACAGTCATCCCGCCCACTTTGCGTATGACTCAGAGTCCTATTGATGTATCTAATTATAGGGTGACGAAGAGTTGATGTTTTAGATTTGTTGGGTTGTACTCATCCTTTATGCTAATGGTATGCCAGATGTGTCAAGGAGACATCTAATGTGGATTTGAAGGGCTACGTATTCTTATGTCCCCATAAAATCTTAATTGTAAAGACCCATCATCATTAAAAAGTCTAAATAACTTATCCAAATCATCTCCCCCAACATTATAAATTAGGTCATGTTTAGCTGGTCCCAATCATAGCGACCTGTTTTGTCCAAGAACGTGGAGAGCTCCTCCAACACAAGCTCATAGTATGAGAACTCCACAATCTTAAAGAAACAAGACCAGGCTCCAACATTGATAAAGTCTCAAACCTGCTAGGCCAAGCCAACTGCTCAAGTGCTTCCCAATTAATACATCTACTAGTTCCACATTTTTCCTCCTTGGGCCTTTGATATTGCTCCTCTAATATAACATGCTCTTATGGTTGATGAGCTCTACTTGGGTCTCTCGATGAACTTTTTCCTCTCTACCATTTTCACGGTACCTCTTTTGCTCTTCTTTGTCTCGTCATTATGCTTGAAACTAAATACAGTGTGAGAAAATGTCAGATAAAAATACAAATAAAAACTTTTCCCCATATTTGTTTCAAATGCTCACTAAATTACGAAATTGTGAAAACATATAATAAAACCAAAAACAAATAATATAAAATAAAATAACTAATAAAATAATTAGAAAATTAAAAATAGCCTAATTAATAAAAATTAAAATTAAAAGAATTGTAACTAACATATAAAACTAATATAACAATTCAATCACAAAGTTAAACCTAAAAGTGAAAATAAAGTACTAATCTAATGATTGCCCAAAGTTGACAAAATTTAACATCTAATTTATGTAAAATTCAAAATTGAAATGAAATTAAATAAGAAAACTATATCAATTAACTAGAAAACTACAAATTAATCCTAATTGCACACAAAATCATCACAATTCAATATTTAGTGAGCAAAGTCACATACACAATTTAAATTTCAACCAAGTCTTATGTAATTCGTCAAATTAAACCAATAAATCATATGGCAAAGGATAAAATTCAACTTTTAAACCAAAATCAAGCACAAAATCAATGTAAATCACATAAAGCGCTTGTGATAGCCTTACAATTTATGATTGTTGTTTAGAAATAATCCCTATGTTAAGATACATTTTTGGTTTAAGTTATAATGCATAAGAGAGAGAAGCATGATTAGTGTTTTTCATTAAATTATTTCAAATATCTTATTATTTTTTTGAATTAAAATATGCAAGACTTGATACATTTTGACAACTATATGAGCTTTTGAGTTAAAGAGCATTCATCACATTTGTGCTCATATACTTTTCTTTATGGTGTGTGTTATTAAACATAGTTTATTTATGCTAGAGCTTGCTTTTGAATATATGTTGAGATTACATTTTTTTATGGATTTGTGCATAAATATGATAAGGGTACTTAGGATAAGCATTGTTGAACTAAACGAGCCTACTTTAGTTTTTATCCTTGAAAAATTAATTTGAGCCTTAACCTTTCTTTTTTTGTACAATAACTTTGTTATAAGCCAATTTTATCCTTATTTTAGTTGATTTCCTTAATAACTCTAAGCTCGTAAATTGAACAAATTGTATCAAACTTATTCGTATAAGATTTTGACTATTTTCATGAAAAATAAATTAGTTGATTCAAGTTGCATTGTTTTAACTTCTCATTTTTTATATAATTGGGGAAAAGTATAAAAAAAGAAAGAAAAAGGAAAAAAAGATGAGGTGAATAAAAAAGATGTTATTTGAATCAAATGAGTTTTGGACTAAATTGAGTTAAATCTTTTATGGATAAATTTGTATGATTTCCTTCGATTTATTTAACCTAAAACTTCTTTTTGACTTACTTTACCTAAGTCATATTACAACCCTTAACAAGTCCTTTGATTTATGCATTATGTTAATTTTTTTTATGGTAGTGAAAATATGATTCACGAGCAAGCTTATAGAAATAGCCCGCTATGTTTTGATTTAAGAGCTTAATGAATCCTAAACACTTTGAGTGTATAGAGTGAAATTCATGAGAGGGTGTGAAGTCTTGTTTCATTTGATTTTGATAGAATTAATTTTGATACTTTGTTTTAGGGGATAATAAGTGGAGATTGCATCAAATTAGATTATTATTATTCAAAGTCATGAATTTTGGAAAAAAGTGGACAGATTATTGCAACGGATAAGGCAACATCACGATTAATGTTAGATTCATCTCAAGAGCTTTAATTCAATTAAGAAACTTATTTCTAATCTTATTATGCAGGGATTTGGATTTGTTTAGATATGAATCTTGACAAGATAGGATGAAACTAGGTTTTGAGTAAGAATAAAAGGGAAAAACACGTCCAACAACTTCTATACATTATTCTCTTTCATTTCTTAAGAGTTTTTCTCTCAATCTTTCTTCTTTTCTTCTATTTTTAGTGTTGGAACTAAAGTTGTGTGTTCCTAAATCCAAATATTATGATTGAAGGAGATTCAAAACTCTAGTTGCAATCTTACGAGGTTTTGTTCTAAGCTTAGGTTCATGTTTTAATTCAAGTTTTTCTAGTTTTGTATTTTATATTTTATGAATAATATTGAATAAAGTTGACATACTCAGTGCATAAAGCTCCTCGTTTTACGAGGATCTGGGGAGCGTCATTGATGTACGCAACCTTCCCTTTGTATTTTTTATAAAGAGGTTATTTTCGTGATTCGAACTTGTGACCTTCTAGTCACAAAGGATTAACTTTTACCAATTGTTCTAAGGCTATCCCTTAATAATTAATATTGATTGATCTGACAAACTAATTTGACATTAATTATTCCATAGCTAGAATTCATTGATATGCAATTGTCATGAATGGTTTGGTATAATTAGCAAATATGTTATTTATAAAGTTGTTTATTTAACTTATGAGAAACAAGAAAATTAAATTGAATAACTATAGCTATCTAAATAATCTAATTTATGGTTTAGTCTTTTTTACTAAGCTCATTGCTATCATTTAATTGATATGTAATGCTAACTTACTCAATCAATTGATGGTAAGTTTGGTTTGAATATTGGGTTTGAACCAATTTATTTAGAAATTTTGAGACTTATTATAGTTATCCTAATATGTTTAGAACTAATTGCTTAAATTGTAAAAATTATTCTTTTTGGACCAATAATCAGTGTTAGAATTAGATGAAATGGTTCCCTTAAATCAAAGTTAAGTACTCTTGAATTTCTTACTTTTATACTTGATTTATTTTGATTATTTGTTAATTTTAGTTCATTAGTTAATTAATCATAAACATCCATTTTGTTTTATCAATTAAAATTAAGAAACTATTTTCAGTTATCTTAAAATTTGTCTTTGTTCTACAATTGTTATAAGAGTTCAAAGAATCATAATTAATTTTGAGTACTTCAACAACTCAAGCATAGCGATGTAAGAAAAGGTTAGAAATAACAAGAAAATTGTTGCTTTAAAATTAATAATCGAAGTTTAAGATGTGTTTGTTTCATATATATATATATAAATTGTTTTTGTTTTCAAATTTAGTAAATAAAAAATTAGTAAATAAAAAATTTTCTTTCAATTTTCATGTTTTTATAATATTTTCAATATCAACTAAATATAAAATATTTAGTTATTTTAAAAAATAATTTACCTTGAATTTTTATCTAATATCTAATTATTAGACATTAGTAATTAAATATATTTTTATTTTTATTTGATATATTAGTGTCTCCATGTTAACCTTGGTTTAATTATTCCTTTAAAACAAATCAGCTTATTGGTTTAATTATTCCTTTAAAACACAAAAAGAACCATTATCACCTTAATATAAATTATAATTTTTGTAAATGTGATATTTTTGAAACATATGGTACTATCACATGTGGATGCACTTTCCGGAATATCTAATAAGTCATTACCCTATTTGAAACTTTAAAGATCCGATCCACCGCGGCTTTTTAACCTGTCTGTACGTATCTATCAAGACTGTGTGTAACATATTTCCTCCGCGTGTATGTGTATTTGTAGGTTGAAATTTGTTGTTTCTTGGTTTTATTAAGAAAGGGAATAATCTAAATACTAACTTAAAATTAGATCAGAAAATGACACAATTGGAGCTCGTAATTCAAAAAGTTTTCTTAAATTTAATTGATTCGTTGTGGGACAATAATCGACTGATTGCTGTGTTTTTCGATTTCAAGAAAAAGAACCTCCAAGAATCTTGAATTTTTTGAGATGAAAAATGCGATCCTATTAGTTCTAAGTTAAAAAGTTTAAATCTTTTCAAGTCATTAGTAAAATTTTTCATGTTCTTCTACTTCGTTTGTTTGTTGATAATTCTGTCTGGCATGTGGTTTATTATAGCCATTTAAAAGTATTTAATATGCCTTATATGATCTCTAGAGTACAACATCAAAATGGGGTATTTACACTTTGACAAACAATAATAACATTTTTACATATTCATGTATTCCTTATTGAATTGCTTGCATTGGATGGCCCGTAGGGCGGCTCCAATCTAACTTATCATTAAAATTTTTATAAGAAGTATATAAAATGATATCGTTTTTATTATTTCAATCAAGCTAGCTCAACTTCAACTTATGACTCGATCAAGCAAAATTGTTTTGACCTATGCTGTTTTTATTATTTCAGTCGAGCGAGGTCAATCTCAACTTGTGACTTGATCAAAATTGTTTTGACCTATGCGTCAAATTGGTCCAAATTCAGGATGGGCCAAATTTACCAAGCTTAATTGCATGATGAATAATAGGCTAAAAAAGAAATCAGCATCTAGACCTAGAATTCGGCCGAGGGATCTTAATTCTGGACCTATTCTCTAATGTGCCCAATTCTTCTCATCTCAGATGGCAGCTGCTTTGGAGCTTAAAGCCAGTCCTTTTACGGCGGCTGCTTTGGAGCTTAAAGCCAACCCAGTTACGGCGGCTTTCCGTCTCCAACTGCCGGCGAAACAGTGCCTGAAACCGTGCGGAATTAGATGCGATGCCGCCACACCATCCAAAAGCTACTCTATCACCCTCCTTCCCGGTGATGGCATTGGTCCTGAAGTCATCTCCGTCGCTAAGAATGTCCTTAAATTCGCTGGTTCTCTTGAAGGTTGTTGCTTTTCATTAACTTATATTCTCCTATTTGGTTCCATTGAAATCGAAGTTGAAAGTTCTGAGCCTTTATTGCTGTTTCTTTTCTTTCTTACTTTTTCTTAGATGATGGAAATGGATATCTCTGTTTAGGAGTAATTATGTGTAAAATTTATATGTGCTGTTTTCTGGGTTTTATGATTTTAGAATGGGTTGTTTGAATGTCTCTGTTAATGGTTTTTTTTTTTCTTCGTTGTCCCTCTTAAACTTGTTGTGTTATTAAATACCAAAGGAATGTTTTCTTTTACCTTTGTCTCGGATTTCATCTACTTTCCTTGAATTTCCTTTCAGCAAAATTAAGATTTTGAGCTGCTGAAACTCATTTCTCTAGTTATTTATGGCTTCCTTTTGTTTCAAACCGTTAGGTATTGAGTTTAGCTTTCAAGAAATGCCTATGGGGGGCTCTGCTTTAGATTTAGTTGGAGTTCCATTGCCAGAGGAAACTTTGTCTGCAGCTAAGCAATCTGATGCAGTTCTTCTTGGTGCCATTGGAGGGTAATTTACCTTACTTTTTTTTGCTCTGCATTGTTCACTTTTCCGTTTTTTTTTTCTCGATATTTTTATAAAATTGACACTCTTGAGATTTTAATGTTTTCTCTTTCCGCAAGAGGCAATCTCTTATGATTTTTCTTCCCTGGTTTTTATCTTTAAGGTATAAGTGGGATAGAAATGAAAAGCATCTGAAGCCAGAGACTGGGTTGCTTCAGCTTAGAGCAGGTCTTGAGGTCTTTGCAAATTTGAGGCCAGCAACTGTTTTACCACAGGTAATGCGCTTTATACACTTGTATACACAAATACGGCCATGGCAACTTATCCCTTTTTTTCCCTCTCATTTTCATTAGTTCAGTGCTTTTGATTAAAACACATCTCAAATAGAACTATACTTGGCCATATTATGATTGCAGTGGGAAAATTGAAGAGACACCAGAATCTTAGCATTTTGATAGTGAGTCTATATATTGTTTAAAGACTTTTATATGCTTGTGCTAATACCTGACATGGGTAGAAACTAGTGAAAAAACATCTTTTGAATGCTTTCAGCATCTACGTGTTCAATGAAGTAGAAGTTATTTGCTTCTATTATGAGTTCGAGATTTTACATTGACGAAAATATACTTGAGTGATGTGGAAGAGGAAGTTTGGATTTATTGACATAATGGCTGAATCCTTAAGGTCTCGTTTGGTAACTAGTAATGAAAGAATCGGAATAGAAAAATAGGAATGGGAATGGAAAGTGGGAATCGGGGTAGGAATGAAATTACTGATTATGCATGTTTGGTATAGTATTAAACAAAGTTAATAGTTGTGTCAATATTTGGTATTAAATATGATAATGAAATTTTTTTACTCATATTTAGTTATTATATAATTTATTTTGTCCATAATTAATTAAAATATTTTATTTTTATAAATAATTAGTCAAAAATTTAAATGATTTATAAAATTATCAATTTAAATAATTATGACTGATTTTTATGATAAGAATAAAAGTATCAATGAAACAAAATAAAATTATTATTAAAAAATTAATATAAAACATAATTTTGATGATAATATTTTGATAATAACTTGATAATATTCTAATTATATCTTTTATCTTTTATGTCTTATCTCCCGGAAAAAAGTCAAGGATTGTTTAGGATTCATTCTAGTTTTGTCATTCCCTATTTGATTTATTAACAGTAACCAAACAACTAAAAGTTAGGGAATAAAGGTTGCATTCCCATTTCCACCTTTTTATTACTGATTACTAAACATTACCTAAGTATAATGTAGCTGGGTCAATTAATCCTTTCAAACTGTTATTCAATTTGAGAGGTGGAGATCAATTTTTGGTTACTTCAACATTAAGCAAGAATTATCCCTTGAAAGGATATGCGTTTAGGTCAAATGCCCATTGAGCTGACTGACGTTGAGCTCCTTTGTTAGCAAAATTTTGCTCTACCTGTCCTTTGAAATATATTTTAGTAATTGTCCATCGGTGCCCTCTGTGTTCTTTTGTTATGAGCATTTGTTTAATTTTTATCTTGTTCATAGATAGATCGTCTTATATAACTCTCCTTGATGAGGTTTTGTTGCACTATCTTGCTCACTGTAGTTGGTGGATGCTTCCACTTTGAAGAAAGAGGTTGCTGAAGGTGTTGACTTGATGGTTGTAAGGGAGCTTACAGGAGGTCAGTGTTATTCATGTAGTTACACATATATTAGATCCTTCAACCATTTCCTTCTGTCCTTCCCACCTTTTCAATCTTTCTCATTTTTTAAACTAGAAAAAACAAAGTGATATTTTCTGGAATAGGTATTTATTTTGGGAAGCCAAGAGGTTTTGACACTGATGATACTGGTGAAGAGATTGGCTACAACACAGAGGTGTATGCTTCACATGAGGTAGGCTTATTGATATTGATTCTTGTGTTAGCTAACATCGATAGTAAATGGCCCAATTTGACCTTTTCCTTTCCTATTTTTATTCCTTCCCCCACAGCAGCTGGATCTGTTGTCCTTTTTGTCTTTTATTGAACTTGCAATATTGCTGAAGCTATTGTCATCAGCTCTCACTATTTATAGATTTTGTGAGGTTTCCAATTTCTGTTTATCATTTTAGTTGATGTGAAATTTGTCTAGGTTGATCGCATTGCTCGTGTTGCATTTGAGACTGCTAGGAAACGACATGGAAAACTTTGTTCTGTTGACAAAGCAAATGTCTTGGAGGTGGGTTATATCTGTAAATTCAATATAATGGTTTCAGGGTGTACTTTCAACCCCTTTCTTTCCTCCTCTTTTCTCTTCTTTCTGAACATAATTTTAATTTTGTTGACTTCCTGCCATGCTTTCTGATTGTATAGCATGTGAAGGACAGTACTAATCCGTGTATTCTTTTATGATAATAAGGAATTACATTAACTGATTGTTGCTTATCTCAAAGAACATATTTTTGTGCTAAACAGAAGCATGCCATGGATAATACTCTGATATGCCATTTAAAACTGTTTTTAGGCATCAATGCTTTGGAGAAAGAGGGTAACAGCCATAGCCACTGAATATCCTGATGTTGAGCTCTCGCACATGTATGTTGACAATGCTGCAATGCAGCTTATTCGTGATCCGAAACAGGTTATCAGCAAGCATATAATTCAGTAGAAATTTAGATATGTGGGAAAGTGAGGTGGTGGTCAAATTGATAAAGCCTTTCAATATATGATATGTGACATTTGCAGTTTGATACAATAGTGACTAATAACATATTTGGCGATATACTCTCCGATGAGGCTTCAATGATTACTGGAAGTATAGGGATGCTTCCATCTGCAAGTCTTGGTGCAAAGGTATGCAAAATCGTGTCATTAAAATTTGAAGTTTTTCAGGGGTTTTGTTCAGGCCATTTAGCAAAAGTCTCTTGCAGCAATAGCATTTTTGTTCTGAAGAATAGTTTAGTTTTCTTATGCTGAACAATTCTAGAGGACCATCTTGTCAGATATACTAAATACTTTAATTGTTTCAGGGACCCGGACTCTTTGAACCAATACATGGTTCTGCGCCTGATATTGCTGGACAGGTTTGGTGGACTCTCTTTAAATTTTTTTGTTTATGTTAGTAACAGATGTTATGTCATTTTGATTGCTTTAAAAGCAAAAGTTGAACTGCTCGTGATTGTTTAAACAATTGGTTTCTCTCCCTTAACTGACACTTCATTCTGAATAAATGCCTATATCCACTGGAATAAGAGTGGAGCAGTGAAGAGGAAATTATGTTTACCTTTTCTTTTTTGTTTGTTCAAAAGGGTGGTTTCTTATGCAGGACAAGGCTAATCCATTAGCAACAATCCTCAGTGCTGCAATGCTTTTGAAGTATGGCCTAGGAGAAGAAAATGCTGCAAAGAGAATTGAAAATGCAGTTTTGGATGCCCTGAATAAGGGATTTCGAACCGGTGACATATATTCATCTGGAAATGTTCGTGCCTAAGTCTTATAAATCGCTACTTGTCAAAGTTTAAATCCTTTTAAGTTTCTTTGGAAGGTTTTATTTTATATTTTGCAAAAATTAGCTATTGATATTCATCCCTTGTCACTTATGGATTTGTTTCACTTGATTCAATTGCACAGAAATTGGTGGGTTGCAAGGAAATGGGTGAAGAGATACTAAAATCAGTAGAATCTCAAGTTATTGCTACTGTCTAATCTGAAACATGAGCATCTCTCCTAGAGCATTGTTATCAGTCTTACGGACATGTTCTTGCAGTTTATCCAAACCTAATGAGATTTTTATAGTTGCAATTTCACTGCTTACAGCAGAAAGGAATTCGGATGCACAGTGTCCTATTGTCTTGTCCCGACTCTCGTGTCAGCAGGATTTTTATCGAGTGTTGTTATAATGTATTATTGTCTTGTAAGTTTTTATTCTTAATCTTGAAGGATTTTTGTGATATGAATATGATGAGGACGAACTGAGGAAATTAAGCAACAAATAATAAAATTCTTAAGATTGTTGAAAATATAATGTTAGCTTTTTACTGCAACGTTACGAATCAAGAAGTTGAAATTGATTGATACAACTCATCCACATTTTATTGTTGTTATTATTGATGTTATTGCATTTCATTGATCGATTCCTGCAAATTTTGATATACCACTGATGTATTACTTGAAGTTTCTAAGATGCTTGTTTCCTTCTTTGCAATTACAGAGATAATGCATTAATTTTGGCTATTCCTTTCAATTCACTAATGAACAAAGCTTTCTTTCTTTCCTTCTCTTCATCACCAAAGTCCTACAAATTCTTCAGCTAACGTGCAAAAATTGTCTACCCCAGAGTTAATCCGTACTTATAATCATCTCTAGTCACCACCCGTTCCTCCCTTCTCTCACTGCAATATTTTTGAGGTTCTATGTCTGTCAATATGATTTCTGGTAATGTCATTTACAATGTTCTTTTCTTCTTTTAGCTGTTGTTCCAACAGCAAGGACTAATACGCGTCTCCAACGTATTCTTTCAAAACAGTTTTCTTCATTTTAGAGATGTTACAGAACTTTTGTATGTAAATTATTGCTATATTTTTATGTTAATAAATAATAAAATTTCAATTAAATTATAAATTATTATTTAATAACACTAAATGAAATAATATATGAGATATATTGTACTATTCCATATTATTTAAAGATATATTGCACTTGATATAGGGTTGGAAAAATTGGAAAAAAAAAAACAAAGAATGGACTGGAGAAGAGTTACAGTTCCACATCATGAAAAATTTGGCTTTTTCGATATAACAAGTAGATTTTTCAGTAGTCCTGTCCTGGTGCCTTGAAAATGTCAGAAAATGAGGGCGTTTTTATCTAGCATGTTTTTTTTACATTCGAATATCGTGCCATGTGCTGCACAAGAATCCGACTGTTTGGGATGTTACAGCAGGCGATCTTTTTCTTTCGAGGTAACCCCTATGAATATGAATACGGAGAATTGAGAACTAAAAACAAAAAACCCCTTAGGCAGATGCTCAAGAACAAAAGTAGTCTAACCTTTTATTGCTTTCTAGGACGACGACACAAGTAGAAGACTAATCTTCCAAAGATACACGTCTCATATGAATAGATGAAAACGCAATCCCCACATGTTATTTTTAATTGAATCGATAATAAAAACCCTTTGCTCCTCTAACTCCTCTCATTAATTGATTCCATACAGAAACTGCTTCATTTACCAGTAGCCTTCCCTCCGAGCAACAGACATGTCATTCCAATACACCAAGTCTTCCAATTCACTTCCAAGCTTCGACGAGCACCAATGGCTTCTTAGTATTCAACAAACTCTGGAAGAAGAGCTAGAAAATGACTATGATTTTCCGGTTTCCATTTTTACCGTCCCAAAGACACTGAGGGCTTGTGATCCTGACTCGTACACCCCACAACTTGTTGCAATTGGTCCTTACCATTATTGGCGTCCAGAGCCGTACGAGATGGAGAGTTACAAGATTGCTGCTGCTAAAAGGACTCAGAAACAGCTCCAGACTCTTAAGCTCCAACACGTGGTTGATCACTTAATCAAGCTTGAGCCAAAAATTCGGGCTAGCTACCACAAGTTTCTGAACCTCAGTAAGGAAACTTTGGGTTGGATGATGGCTATTGATGCTTGCTTCTTGCTGGAGTTCTTGCAGATCTATGCCATTAAAGAAGGTGATGTGACAGTGACTAGAGTTTCGTCAGGAATGTCACATTTGGTCGATTATGCAGGCATGAAATCAGCTCATAACTCGATTCTCAAGGACATGGTGATGCTTGAGAATCAAATCCCACTCTTTGTTTTGAGGAAAACGTTAGAAGTTCAGTTCTCCTCGTTGGAGATCGCTGACGAGAGGCTGCTTTTGATGCTAGTGGGATTCTGCCAGGCGCTTTCTCCGTTCAAGATGATACAGGATCTTCCAAAGATCCAGGTCTCACAGTGTGCACACTTGCTTGATTACTTGTATGACACGATTGTTCCAAAGCTTGAATCATCTATAGATATAACTGAAGCTGAGGATCTTCCAGGCGACGAGAACAATCCAAAGAAAGAATCATCTTCTGGGAATTCAAGTTACGTCAAAGATTTTTTGAAAAAAAAAAGTTACGTCAAAGATCTTTTCAGTGAGATTTGGAAAATGCTTTCCAAGCTAAACAAGGGTACAATAAATATTCTTAAACCAGTGCTATTTTCCAGACCTGTTAAAGTCTTACTTAAACTACCATTGAAAATCCTCTCCAATCTTCCAGTATTTTCAATCCTGAAACAACCTGTTCAGAACATGTTATTCTCTCAGTACAAAGAAGGGATTAAACCCGGGAACGAGAGCTCGAATAAGGAAATCAATAAGCCACCATTAGTAGAGGAAATCACAATTCCTTCAGTCACTGAACTCTCCCAGTCAGGCTTCATTTTCTCACCGACAACGAGTAACATCTTCAGTGTTACGTTTGATCCTAAGACACGAACACTTTACCTTCCCACCGTCAGTTTAGACGTAAACACGGAGGTGGTGTTAAGAAACTTGGTAGCATATGAGGCATCAAACGCGTCAGGACCGCTGGTTTTCACGAGATACACGGAATTAATGAATGGGATTATCGATACAGCGGAGGATGTGAAGCTGCTCAGAGAAAAAGGGATTATCATGAACCATATGAAGAGTGATGAAGAGGGTGCCAACTTGTGGAATGGCATGAGCAAGTCCATTAGACTCACTAAAGTTCCTTTCTTGGACAAGGTGATCGAAGATGTTAACAAGCATTACAATGGGTGTTGGAAGGTGAAACTTGGGAGGTTTCTTAAGGTTTATGTCTTCGGTTCTTGGAAATTTCTGATATTGATTGGAGCAATTTGTCTCCTGTTCCTGATGGGATTACAAACCTTCCGTTCGGTCTACAACCACGCTCGCACATTCAAAGTCGACGGCCTTAATACAACCCTCACCTGAAACATACTTGGTTTCTGTTGTCATGTCTTTAATTTCTTTCTCATCCTTTTATGACTTAACGAAAACTGGTCTTTGTTAATTGTTGCAAGACTGAATCCATTTATTATATTATATGGTGAAATTGTTTGGTGAATTAATTATACATTATTAGAAATAATATGGTGTGCCACTTAATTGTTAGTGCATCATTTAAATTGTGAATGCACCACTTAATAGTTAGTGTGCCACTTCTATTATCATGATAGTATTTTATTAGAAATTTTGTA
>JANZLC010000005.1:5761733-5774309 GCA_026413385.1 Erythroxylum gracilipes | reverse complement strand
TAGGAAAATTTAATTCCTATTATTACATAATATAAAATATTCAAAGTACCAAAGAAATATATAATATGGCACTAATTTCTAAAATTATATTATGTATAAATCAATTATGAATTAAATAATCCATTATATCTTTTAGGGTTAAAGTCCATAATATTTACTAACCCTATGTGTCCATTAATGGCCCAAAGGCCTAAAAATCAGTCCAGAAACTCAGTTTTGGGCCTGAAGCCCGTCTGGAGCACGCGCCAGCGTTCTGAAGGAAGGGCTGCGTCTGGCGCCAGCGTCTCCCTCAGCCAACAGCGTCTGGCTCCTTCACTGTTTCTGGTTTTTTTTTTAATTCTTTGCTTTTATGGATTCTACTTCGAAGACCTTTCTAGAATCCTCTCTTGCATGAACCAACAAATGTAATCCACCATTGTATTCTTCGGAAGTCATTACATGATACAAAACCCATTGATTTTCTCACTCTAACCCATAAGTTTCGTTTTCTTTCCACCATTAAAACCGAAAATCACAGTCCACAAATGCAACAAACATACTCATAAACTTGAAGCAAATCTTTAGTTTCAAGAACCATACATTCATGAGCATTATGTTTCGGTGAAAAAGTGAGAAAGATATCATCATCCGTAGGTTCATGTCCGTGTTCTTTTATGCATTGTTTTATCAACACCAAAGACATACAAATCATATATCAACACGTTTCTGTTTCAAGAACCAAAATTTGTCGTTCTTTACCAACAAGCACAACCATATCTTTTATAGAAACAGAAACTCTATCTCAAAAGAAACATGGCAACATAAGCACAGAGGATAGTTCGATCGAGTTTCCATATTCATGACCAAAAGTTCACATTCTATTTCTGAATTCCTTTCACGGCAGTGCATCGAAGAAAGTAATGCCATAAAAAACAGAATCATACAACATTAGATTCATACAAAATGATACATGGTAAATAATTAATCATGGAATACCGTGGCTTTGATACCAATTGTAAATCATTTATGGATCGACAATTATTTGCGTACCTGTATCCATGATTGCTTTGGTTTTGTAAGACGTTGATTTATTTCCTCTCGTCTTTTTTCTTTAGAGAATTCCTCAATGGTTCAGAATTCGTTTTAGAATCATTATGTTTCAATAAGTTGTTTCAACTTATATAACATTCCCAACGGACATGTCCTTTGGTAAGTGGAAGAGAGGAAAAGGGTCCGTGACCCATTTGAGACCCAGTCTATAATACCCAATAATCATTATCTTGGGTGCGTTTCATAGGACTCAATCTATAAATTACATGGGACATAAAATAGTCTAACAAGTTCTACCTAAAGCAATAATCAACCCAGAATTACATTCCTCTTCCACATTCAATTCCTCAACCAATACTTACCTAAAAACAGCTTAAATCAGCCACTACCCGTTAAGGAGGAACATCCCCTAAGAAAGACACCATTAATGGATTTTCGTGATGCTGATAATTAGTCATACCCAACTTTGTTCCCACTAAAATCAATCCATAAACTTACCCAATAAGGAAAAGGCTTCAACTTCAAGTGAAAGAATAAACCTTTATAACATCAAACCAAAACCAATCACAAAGCAACAGATCTTTTCAGTATAAAGAAAGACAAAAGAGCAATAACACTTACTTGGGGGATTGAATAGTAGACATTACTAACATGAATGAGCACCCCAGCTTGCTGTGTCACCGCTCGCACCCAATCGGGATCACCATGACCGAGCGAGTTAACAGCAATCCCGGACGTGCAGTCCAAGTACTCTCGCGCCTCAGGATCGTACAATTTACAGTCTTTGCCATTGGAGAGCACTAAAGGGGTCCTTGCATATGTCCCCACCATGACCTTCCCCTCCATCTCCATAACCTCATTACTCTTTAGACTCAGCTTCATGGAATCCGCCGGCTGAACATTAATGCCAAGACACGCGCGGGCGTGGAACGAACGGCGAGCATCCAACGCCAGGTACAGAAAGTGACAGGACGGTTGGGGAAAAGCTGGAGAGAGGCCATTGGTATGGTTTTATTGAATAGCAAATGCGTTATGATCAAAAAGGTTGGTGCTTTGGTGTTTAAATAGGGACTTATGATCTCTGTTTGTGCAATAACTTTGAAGGGAATCGATTCGGATGGGAATGGTCAGAAAAATTTAGCAGGGTTTAAGGTTTTGTGTTACGACTTACGAGTAACAGAAAAGTAGTCTTCAAAAGACGAACATGTCATGTGAGACACGGCTTTGAAGTTTGGATTTCTTTTCTTTCTTTTTTTAACTTTTTCTTAGATAATGGAAAGAGTATATCTTTGTTTAGGATTAAGGACGTGTAAAATTTACATATGCTGTTTTGTGGGGTTTTACGGTTTTAGACTGGGTTGTTAGAATGTCTCTGTTAACGATTTCTTTTCTTCCCTTTCCCTCTTAAGCTTCTTGTGTTAATAAATACCAAAGGAATGAGTTCTATTTTGTCTCTAATTTCATCTACTTTCTTTGAATTTCCTTTAAGAAAAATTAAGATTTTGAGTTCATGAAACTCATTTTGCTAGTTATTTATGGCTTCCTTTTGTTTCAAACCATTAGGTATTGAGTTTGGCTTTCAAGAAATGCCAATGGGGGAGCTCTGCTTTAGATTTAGTTGGAGTTCCATTGCTTCAGGAAACTCTGTCTGCAGCGAAGCAATCTGATGCAGTTCTTCTTGGTGCCATTGGAGGGTAATTTGCCTTACTTGTTTTTGCTCTGTATTGTTCACTTTTCCGTTCTTTTTCGGTATTTTCATAAAATTGACACTCGAGATTTTAATGTTTCCTCTTTCTACAAGAGGCAATGTCTCATGATTTTTCTTCCCTGGTTTTTATCTTTAAGGCATAAGTGGAATACAAATGAAAAGCATATGAAGCCAGAGACCGGGTTGGTTCAGCTTAGAGCAGGTCCTGAGGTCTTCGCAAATTTAAGGCCAGCAACTGTTTTACCACAGGTAATGCGCTTTATACACAAATATGGCCATGGCAACTTATCTTCCTTTTTTTTTCCTTCTCATTTCATTAGTTCAGCTCTTTTGATTAAGGCACATCTCAAATAGAAGTATACTTGGCCATGTCATGGTTGCAGTGGGAAAATTGAAGAGACAGCAGAATCTAAGCATTTTAATGGCGAGTATACATATTTTTTAAAGACTTTTATCAGCTTGTGCTAATACCTGACATGGTTAGAAACTAGTGAAAAAACATCTTTTGCATCCTTTCAGCAAAATCTTCGAGTTCAATGAAGTAGAAATTATTTGCTTCTATTATGAGTTCAAGATTTTACATTGATGAAAATATACTAAAGTGATGTGGAAGAAGAAATTTGGATTTATTAACATAATGGCTGAATACTTAAGTATAATGTAGTTGTGTCAATTAATCCTTTCAAACTGTGATTTAATTTGAGAGGCGGAGATCAATTTTTAGTTACCTCAAACTACCATGAAGCAAGAATTATTCCTTGAAAGGATATGCCTTAAGATCAGATGCCCATTGAGCTGACTGACGTTGAGCTCTTTTATTAGCAAAATGTTGCTTTACCTGTCCTTCAAAATATATTTTTAGCAACTGCCCATCAGTGCCCTCTGTGTTCTTTTGTTATGAGCATTTGTTTACTTTTTATCTTGTTCATAGATAGATCGTCTTATATACCTCTCCTTGATGAGGTTTTGTTGCACAATGTTGCTCACTGTAGTTGGTGGATGCTTCGACTTTGAAGAAAGAGGTTGCTGAAGGTGTTGACTTGATGATTGTAAGGGAGCTTATAGGAGGTCAGTGTTATTCATGTAGTTACACTTGGATTAGATCCTTCAAACCATTGCCTTCCATCCTTCCAACCTTTTCTATCATTCTAATTTTTTAAACTAGAAAAAACAAAGGGATATTTTCTGGATTAGGTATCTATTTGGGGAGCCAAGAGGTTTTGACACTGATGATACTGGTGAAGAGATTGGCTACAACACAGGTGTATGCTTCACATGAGGTAGGTCTATTGATATCGATTCTTGTGGTAGCTTTGATCCTTTTCTTTTCCTATTTTTATCCCTTCCCCCCCTCAGCAGTCGTATCTGTGTCGTTTTTCACTTTTATTGAACTTGAAAATTGCAGATGCTATGGTCATCAGCTCTCACTATTAAAGATTTTGTAAGGTTTCCAGTTTCTGTTTATCCTTTTAGTGATTTAATGTTTATTTTTATGTGAAATTTGTCTAGGTTGATCACATTGCTCGTGTTGCATTTGAGACTGCTAGCAAACCACACGGAAAACTTTGTTCTGTTGACAAAGCAAATGTCTTGGAGGTGGATTATATTTGTAAATTCAATATAATGCTTTCAGGGTGTACCTTTAACCCCCTTTGTTTCCTCTTCTTTCTGAACATAATTTTATTTTTGTTGACTTCCTGCCATGCTTTATGTTGATTGTATAGCATGTGAAAGACGGTACTAATCCTTTTATTCTTTTATGATAATAAGGAATCACATGAATTGATTGCTGTTTATCTCAAAGAACATATTTTTTATGCTACACAAAGGCATGCCATGGATGATACATTGATATGCCATTTAAAAATGTTTGTAGGCATCAATGCTTTGGAGAAAGAGGGTAAGGGCCATAGCCACTGAATATCCTGATGTTGAGCCCTCACACATTTATGTTGACAACGCTGCAATGCAACTTATTTGCGATCTGAAACAAGTTTTTAACAAGCAAATAATTCAGAAGAAATTTAGATATGTGGGAAAATGAGGTGGTGGTAGAATTGATAAAGCGTATCAATATCTGATATGTGACATTTGCAGTTTGATACAATAATGACTGACAACATATTTAGCGATATACTCTCTGAAGAATAGTTTAGTCTTCTTTATGCTCAACAACTCTAGATAACCATCCTTTCAGATATACTAAATACTTTAATTGTTTCAGGGGCCGGCCTGGACTCTTTGAACCAATACATGGCTCTCCGCCTAATATTGCCGGACAGGTTTGGTGGACTCTTTAAATTTTTTGTTTATTTTAGTGATAGATATTATGTCATTTTAATTGCTTTAAAAGCAAAAGTTGCACTGCTCATGATTGTTGAAACAATTTGTTTCTGTCCCCTAACTGACACTTTAATCTGAATAAATTCCTGAATCCACTGGAATAAGAGTGGACAGTGAAGAGAAAATTATGTTTTCCTTTCCTTTTTTAAAAATAAAGAATGAAAGTTAAAGCTTACAAGAGGGTCTAGGGGATACCCTTTGAAACAAGAGAGGTTTAAAGTTGTTAACTACTCAAAATATAAAAAGAATACGATAGTAATATTACTATCTGGAGAAAGTTGGAGCTGCTGAGTAATCAGTCTATAAATCAAGTTCTTTGATGCTGTTAAGGGTTTCGGAGATGAGAATATCTATTCGTTTGGACTTGAGTTCAAACTGCCTGGCGTTGCATTCTTTCCATATTGTCTGAACACACATACTAACAACTGCAATATGGGGTAATTGCAGGGGAGTTCTTTGAGTAGCTAGCTATTGGACTGCACTGGAGAAAATAGTAAAATGATTAGGCCATTGGCAACTGAGTTGCATTGATTTCCGAACCTAATGAGTCTCCTCACACATGAAGAATAAGTGGTCTCGTGTTTCTTCCTAAGTTAAGCAGAAAGGAGTGTATTGATGTTTAAGTAATTGAGCCTATTAGCTGTATTTAATCTATTTTGTCTAGTGAGCCACAAGAGAAAGGGAGTTCTGGGGGGAAAATCTTGTGTTAGATGATTCGGTGTCATCCCACTTCAGGTTTCCTCATCCGTAACAGGTCCCTGATTTGTTTATTTGAGAGGAGATGGGTAGGCCTGTTATACCATTAGGCTGGTTTCTTATGCAGGATAAGGCAAATCCATTAGCAACAATCCTCAGTGTTGCAATGCTTTTGAAGTATGGCCTATGAGAAGAAAATGCTACAAAGAGAATTGAAAATGCAGTTTCGGGTGCCCTGAATAAGGGATTTTGAACCGGTGACATAAATTCAGCTAGAAATCTACGTGCCTAAATTTTATACATCACTAGTCGTTGAAGTTTAGATCCTTTTCAAGTTTCTTTGGAAGGTTTTATTTTATATTTTGCAAAAGTAGCTATTGATATTCATCCCTTGTCACTATCAATCATATGGATTTGTTTCAGTTGATTCAATTGCACAGAAATTGGTGGGTTGCAAGGAAGTGGGTGAAGAGATACTAAAGTCAGTAGAATCTCAAGTTCCTGCCACTCTCTAATCTGAGGAAACATGAGCATCTCTCCTAGAGCATTATGATCAGTCTTATAGATATGTTCTTGCAGTTTCTCCTGACCTTGTGAAAATTTTTATAGTTTGCTGTAATTTCACTGCCTACGGCAGAAAGGAATTCGAATGCATAGTGTACTATTGTCTTGTAAGTTTTTATTTTTAATCTTGAAGGATTTTGTTAATATGAGTTTGATTAGGACAAACCAATGAAATTAAGAAACAAATAATAAAATTCCTAAGATTAATGAAAATAGAATCTCGGGCTTTTATTTCAGTACATTTCATTATTATTATTATTATTGTTGCATTTCATTGATTGATTCTTATAAATTTAGATCTACCACTGATGTATTACTTGAAGTTTCTATGATCCTTGTTTCCTTCTTTGCAATTGCAGAGATAATGCTTTAATTTTGGCTATTCCTTTCAATTCACTATGGAACAAAGCTTTCATTCTCCTCATCACCAAAAGTCCTACAAATTCTTCAGCTCACAAGCAAAAATTGTCTATCCCCGAGTTAATCATTACTTATAATCATCACTAATCTTTCACTGCAATATTTTGAGGTTCTGTGTCTGTCAATATGATTTCTGGTAATGTCATTTACAATGTTCTCTACTTCTTTTAGCAATTGTCCCAGCAGCTAGAATCAATACCTATTTCTAACGAGAACACTACTTCTATTGAAGACAAATATAACAAGTAGATGTTTTCAGTGGTCCTGGTGCCTTGAAAATGTCAGAGAATGAGTGCGGTTTTATCTCACATGTTTTTTTACATTCCAATTTAGTGCCATGTGTTGCACAAGAATGCGACCGTTGAGATGTTGCAGCATAGGACTTCCTTCCAGTTCACCACTATGAATAGGAATATGGAGACTAAGAACTAAAAACAAAAAACACGATTGCTCTTGACCCCTTAGGCAGAGGCTTTTATTATCTTATAGGACTAGGAGAAATGTAGCTTGGGTACTTCTTTCAATGCATAAAATATTAAAAGCATGAGAAATGCATCCCCTTTTTTTTTTTTTTTGTTTTCTTTCCCTTGTTTGGTGAAAACGCAATCCCTTTCGAGTCACATAATGTCGCATGTTAATTTTAATTGTATGGATAATAAAAACCCTTTGTTCTCTTACGGCATGGTTAAATGGATATTAATTAATGAAATAAAATAAAATATGGATATTAATTAATGAAATAAAATAAAATAGGTTGAAACGGTTTATAATAGAATGAAGTGTAACATAGTAAAAAATTGTTTAGAAGGATAAAAGAGTTCATAATATAATGTAATAGAAATATTTTTTGAAAGATTGATGAAATGAGATGTAATATATAATAAATGACTATTCTATGTCTTATATTAAAATAATTGTTAAAAGAAGTTTAACTTTATGATTTTAAAACAGAAATTATGTCCAATTAAAAAATCACAGTTGAAATCATAACTGTGACAAATAATTTTTTATATATTTTTATTTTAAAATAATAAAAGTTTTATTATTTTATTATTAATTGTATAAAAATTTTATTATTAATTATTTGATAAATTTTATTTTATTCTATTACATGTTATTTATATTTTAAAATAATTTATTGATATTTTTATTTATATAGAAATATATACAAACAATTAAAGAATAATTTTTCTATTTTTTATTAATAAAATTTTATTTTATTATTAATTATATAAATTTATTATTAATAATATAAAAATATTATTATTAGTGATGATTGATCACTTAATCAAGCTTGAGCCAAAAATTCGGGCTAGCTACCACAAGTTTCTGAATCTCAATAAGGAAACTTTGGGTTGGATGATGGCTATTGATGGTTGCTTCTTGCTAGAGCACATCCAACCCAAAGTTTCCTTACTGAGATTCAGAAACTTGTGGTAGCTAGCCCGAATTTTTATTATGCAGGCAGGAAATCAGGTCATAACTCAATTCTCAAAGACATGGTGATGCTTGAGAATCAAATCCCACTCTTTGTGTTGAGAAAAACGTTAGAAGTTCAGTTCTCGTCGTTGGAGATCGCTGACGAGAGGCTGCTTTTGATGCTAGTAGGATTCCGCCAGGAGCTTTCTCCGTTCAAGATGATACAGGATCTTCCAAAGATGCAAGTCTTACAGTGTGCACACTTGCTTGATTACTTGTATGACACGATTGTTCCAAAGCTTGAATCATCTACAGAAATAACTGAAGCTGAAGATCCTCCAGGCGACGAGACCGATCAAAATTCTGGGAATTCAAGTTACGTAAAAGATTTTTTCAAAAAAAAAAGTTACGCCGAAGATCTTTTCAGTGAGATTTGGAAAATACTTTCCAAGCTAATCAAGGGTCCAATACGTCGTCTTGGAGGAGTGCTATTTTCTAGACCTTTTAAAGTCTTACTTAAACTACCATTGAAAATCCTTTCCAATCTTCCAGGATTTTCATTCCTGAAACGACCTGTTCAGTTCATTTTCATCTCTCGGGACAAAGAAGAGGTCAAACCCGAGAACAAGAGCTCGAATAAAGAAATCAACAAGCCACCATTAGTAGAGGAAATCACGATTCCTTCAGTCACTCAACTCTCCAAATCATGCGTCATTTTCTCACCAACGAGTAACGTCCTGAGTATTACGTTTGATCCTAAGACACGAACATTTTACCTTCCCACCGTCAGTTTAGACGTGAACACGGAGGTGGTGTTAAGAAACTTGGTAGCGTATGAGGCATCAAACGCATCAGGACCGCTGGTTTTTACGAGATACACGGAATTAATGAATGGGATTATCGATACAGCAGAGGATGTGAAGCTGCTCAGAGAAAAAGGGATTATCATGAACCATATGAAGAGTGATGAAGAGGTTGCCAACTTGTGGAATGGCATGAGCAAGTCCATTAGACTCACTAGAGTTCCTTTCTTGGACAAGGTGATTGAAGATGTCAACAAGCATTACAATGGGCGTTGGAAGGTGAAAATTATGATGTTTCTTAAGGGTTATGTGCTCGGTTCTTGGCAATTTCTGACGTTAATTGCAGCAATTTGTCTCTTGCTCCTGATGGGATTACAAGCTTTCTGTTCGGTCTACACCTGCTCTCGCGTATTCAAAATCGCCGACACTGATAGTACCACCTGAAACATGCTTGATTTCTCTTAGTCATTTCTTTAATTTCTTTCTCATCCTTTTATCACTTAACGTGATTTTTTTTCTCTCATGATTACATAATTGTTCTACATCTTCGTTAAGCTTGTTTCTTAAGGGAAAGACTGGTTGTAATTGTCACAAAGACTGAATCCATTTCTTATATTATTCGGTGAAATTGTTTGGTTAATTAATTATACATTCTCAATTCTCTTTTAGATTTTCATTCATAACAAAACAATTTACAAGAACTGCTATTTAAATGTGTATAAAATATTTAATCAATTATCATCTTAAAATTAAATTAATTTGATTTCAGTTTCTTTTTAATCTTTGCTTTAAAGGTAGTATTGATGTTATATACTTTCTTCTTGTGACTAGTAATTATCAAGATTTAACTAATAAATATAAAATATAAATTTATAAATTTAACGTGCCATGATCATGTTCAATTATACTTTATTCTTGCGCCTAATTGGGTTGGGATTCAATGCCGACTATTTTGAGCCCAGTCGAGTCTCAACTGGACTAGGGCCCCAACAAAAACTGTCGAGCTGGGCTTGTCGAGCCTTGTTTAACCCATTGTCATGCCTACTCTATCGTATGCAAATAACTAAACTAATCAACTCTTAATTAAAACTAATCTCTCGTATATAATTAAATAAGAGTATAATTTAATTCACCATGCTAGGCCTGGTCCAACCTATTATATGCCTAGCCTATTATGCGCAAATAACTAAATTAATCTAACTCTTAATTAAAAATAATCATTCATATATAATTAAATAGGAGTGAAATTTACTTCACCGTACAGACTTGCTGCAATTTATATTTTAGTGACCTATATCTTGATTTGCAACCTAAACCCGGAGTCAAGTATAATTGTTGCTTTTTCTCCGCTTAATTCTGGCCTAATAGGATGTGTGGTGTTAGTGAAATCGGCTTTTGAAAATGCATAGTATGTGATGTAATCATTAAACTTTCTTAAGTAATAAAATTATTATTTAAAATTGATAAAAGATTTAACTAAAAATCAATAAATAAGATTATATTTAATTGAATTTGAGTCAAAATCAAACGTAAATAAAAATTTTAATTCAATCCAAAAAAAAATTAAGTCCACTAAATCAAATTTGATTAAACTTTTGGTCAAATTTAAATTTATAAATTTTTTATAACCTTTTATGGCATTTCCTTTGTCAATTCTAACTAGATTAATTATTTGACTTATTAATTTAAAAATAGGTTGCTCTAGTTTTTTATAATTTATAATATTTAAAATTTTAAATTTAGTAGAATCTAAATACTTAATTTTAAATTTAAATCTAAAAAGTAAAGTCTGTTGAATATTAATGCCAATCTTTTATATATATATATATATATATAAAGAAGGGAAGAAAAAATTACACGATAAGCCGAAAGAAGCAGACTTCTGACATATTCTCTAAGAAGGGTACGTGGTATCTAATGGGTGGAATGTCAAAATAAATTGTGCCTACAGCAAAATTCTCAACATAGTTCGCGAGGCAGTCGACACAGGAGTGATTTTGGCACATCTTTTTAGAGACCAAGTGAAGTTGCTCTGGACATTAATGATTTTGAATTCGAACCAGCCCTCTTCCCAAATTACTGTTCCGAAATAAAGGAATTTTTTTCAAGATGAGAATTAAGGTGATATTTTTTGAAATAGGTTCGCAGTTGGTGGTTAGTTAAAAGAAGAAAATAGCACACCATCAAAGAATAAAGGAGGAAGAAGCGAAAAAAAAAACTCGATTAATATCTTATTTAAATGTTAAAGATGAGTTATAATAAAATATAGTTTTAATAATTTTTTATTTGAAACTAAATTAAATTTATTTTTGAACTTATTTAAGATCTACGTCTTAAATATGGAGGTTGAAGAAGACCCATTTGTATAAATGTTCAACATGCAGCATATTGTCACACTGGTATTATGTTTATATTTTGCATTATGAAAAGAATTTTGGTATTTAAGTAATTAATCACACAAAGTTTTAAGATATTTAATTGTACTTAATTATAATAAATTTTATCCCGTTGAAATTTTATTATATTTGAATAATTAATCAAAATAAAATATCAAATTATTTTTTAATTTTCCCACAAGTATTAAATTGGTATATAATTTGATAGTTTTATTATAGAGTTTAGCATAAATCTATTTGAATTAAAAATTTAGCCCATAAGTAATTTTTATGTCATTTGATTTATGTCTTTCATGATATGTTTTACATTGGTAACACATATATATTGTTTGTTAACCTCAATTTATTAATAAGTAGCTTGGTTTCATCACCTTTCATAAACAAACTCTTACACAACTTTCATCTTAGTTTATGTGGATGATATCTTAGTCCTCGGTTCTTCACAATCCTTCATCATATCACTTATCAATGATCTCAACTTTGCTTTTCCATAAAAGACTTGTGTCCACTTCATCACTTTCTTGATATTGAAGCTCACAACACTTCTCAAGGCATTCTTTTTGACCAAACACAATACACCAAAGATCTCTTCTTTGAACTGATTTTGATAAATCTAAAACAGTTCGTATACCCATCACTTCATCTCTTCTATTATCCAAAAATCATGGTGTTTCACTTTCTGATCTTACTGAAAATCGTAGTAATGTTGGTACACTCTAATATCTTTGTCTCACTCGTCCTGACATTCAATTTGCTATCAATAAGGTGTTGAGAAACTGGGTTGAGATCCGATCTCGACAGCAGTGGAATAATCACGAAATTTTTTTCGTGAATTTTGATTTTCTGAAAATCAAGATTTATTTAATTCTATAAAATGATTAACACAAATCATAATAAAGCGAAAATTTAATTCGTACCTTATTCCGAAACTTAATCTTTGTCTTGTTGTATCCCTCGAACCGTTTCCGAAACCGATCCTTCTCAACCATCGTAGCCGCACAAGTGTCTGGCCTCTAACGGTATCCACAGAACAGATTGAGAGAACTCTGTAACTCTTACATAGAGAGTTAAGCAAGAAGTACTAGCTCCATAGAGCTTAAGCTTATTTATAATAAGCTTTTGACGTTTTAGTAATTTAATTGAAATTAAATATTAATTTCAATTAAACTTTAATTAGAATTACAAATAACTCTAATTA
>JANZLC010000005.1:5740507-5758492 GCA_026413385.1 Erythroxylum gracilipes | reverse complement strand
GTTCCGTTATCAATTTTCACCTATCGGTTCTTCAATTAACAACTAATGTCAAGTAATGGTTGGCCAAACACAATACCGGCAAAATTAATCTCAAAACAGAGAAATCAAAACCAAGAAATTCATACTTATAAATCACCAAGATTCAATCCATAGAAAATTAGCTAAAAGCTTCGGCCCCAACCTTATTTAATCCACATAAAATTAGCTAAAAGCTTCAGCCTCAACCTTGAAGCTCTGAAGCTTCGGGAAAACTACTCACTCATGGTGGAATGAAGAACACAAACATTAAAGTCAGCAAATAACATAGAAAGAGAGGAAAAACAGATATAAAATAGAGGACAAATGGGTTTTGGGTTCCCCCTCTCTGTGTTGTTTACGTCCCTCTCTGCGTGCGTTGCGCTGCCCCTGATTAGCTCCAGGAGATGGTGCGTTATTGCCTTGTGGGTTGGTTTTGCGTGCGTTGCGCTCTCCTCTCGTGCGTCTGGTCTGCGTGGTTTGCTTGGTGCATCCTATAGCGTTTCTCTCCAGCCTGGTGCATGCGTCTCTCTGGGTCAGCTCTCCTAGTGTTGCGCGTGTTTCCTAGTGGGTCAGCCTCCACTCCTGCATTTCTACGTGGTGCTTCCTCTTTGGTCCTCCTCGTGGTGGGTCTGCCTCCACTGTTTTCCCGATATGACAATTTAGGGGGTGTTTGTTTCCGTTTTTATTTTTGGTTTTCTGTTTTTGTTTTCAAATTCGGTAAAAAATCTTGTTTGTTTGAGTTTTTAGTTTTTGTTTTTGGTTTTGGTTTCTTCCGGTTTTCAAAAATTATGAAAACCATAAAAAGTGGTTTTTGTTTCCTGTTTTTTTTTCATAATCTGATTTACTATCATTTAAATATATATTACTTAATTTTTAATTTTTAATTAAAATTATAAATAATTTAATTCAACATTATATATATATATTTAATAAATTAAAATTAATCATCAATAAAATTATGAATAATTTAATTTTATTTAATTTTTATAATTAAATTATATATAATTAAATTTAAAATATATAAATATTTAAATAAATTTGATTTAATAATTAAAATATATTTCAAATAAATATTAATTTATAAATAAAATTTCAATTTTTAAATTATTTATTTTATTAAAATAACATAATTTTATTAATAATTTGTTACTAAATATTATATAAGAGATTAATAAATTTATTTAACTAAAAATAATATATCTTTAAGTTTTATCTAAAATGTAATTAATATCAGTGATAAAAATACAACTATATTAACATTAACAACCAAACAGTTTTTTGTTTTTATTTGAAAGAAAAACAGAAACAAAAAACTAAAAACAGAAACTGAAACTGAAAATTACAACAGAAAAACAGAAGTAGAAGCAAACGGTCCCTAATCTTGAAAAGTGTCACAAGATCAGTGATTCCGTTTATTATATGGTAAAATTGTTTGGTAACTTAATTATAATAATTTTCAATTCTCTTCTGTGTTTTCATTTATAACAAAACAATTTATAAGAACTGCTATTTAAATGTGTATTGAGTAAATATTTAAATATATAAATACACATTTTGAATGAAATATTTAATCAATTATCATCTTTAATTTTAATGGAATATAACACTGACACTAATCCTTTCTTTTAAAGCTTTGCTTTAAAGGAAGTTTATGTACTATATATACTTGGTCCTTTAATCATGTGACTAGTAATCATCAAGATTTAATTGATAAAGAGAACATGACTTGTATGGGTTCCATTTGATATAAATATAAAAATAAGACATAGGTTAGGTTCCATACTCAGTTTAAAATTAAATTATTAAATTTGATTAATTTAATTTTAGTGGAATATAACACTAAAACAAATACTTTCTCCTTTAATCATGTGAGTAGTAATCATCAGGATTTATTAAAAAAAAAAAAAAAGAGGGAGGTGAGGTTTAAGATTCCACTTCTAATATCAAATTAAGCACGTCGGACAAATGATCGTGACCAAATATAGTTCTCTTGAACAAGATTACGATAAAGTGTATTGGTTAGTGCAATTGGCCTCCTATTCTTGCCGTCTTATCTTATAGATTTTTTTTTAATCGTTTTTATTCAATCTTAAATGGCAATAGTGCATCTTACTTATCAACATAATAACTTGGACCAAATCTTGAAGAAATTAGGCTTGTAAATTATGTACTCAATCATATGTTTTCGGCATTGAATTGAGCATGTTTGACTTTTATTATTAATATATTAAATCTGGACTTTGGATAATTGAAAAGAAAATAACTTTTAGAGATTGTGAATATTTTTAAAATATATAGATTGGGGAACATATATAGCTTAGAGGAAGGCACAATGATTTATGTTACTCATCCTTGTCATATAATTGAACTATCCAATTCAGTATTGATGTGACTTGATGCTATAGGCTTGAGTTGAAATAATTCCCTCTACGTTTTTAATAGCTTAATGAAAGCGGTTATATTATGAATACGTTATTTCACCGTGATAACTAAGAAAAGGAAGATGTTAATTGTATTTAATCAAAAAATTAAGAAATAATAATTGGCATTTGTTAATTGTTATGAAGGAATGCCAGCAAAATCAATGGATAAGTGGAGATCATAGGTGCAACATGTTAATAGATCAAATTTTTATGTAATTCTACTTAGCTATTTTTAGAGATGACATTTGGGCCAACGACCAAATACAAGTTGACCAGCCTCAAGTTAGCCTCAAGTTCAAGTTTTCCAAAAATATTGGGTCACCTTGAGACCTAACATTTATAACAAATCTTTTTCAAATTTTTAATTACAAAATGAAAATAGGTCAAGTCGAGCTCGATTACTTCAAGCTCAATAGGGCCTTAGTTGAGCTTGAGCCCCAACAAAAATTGAAAAACCCAAGCTTGGCCTTATCTTTGGCTGCTTTAGGCCCGGTCAAACTTCTACTGAACTTGGGCCCTAAAAGAAACTATAGAGTTAGGCTTGACGACCTCACTCATTTTTAATAAAAAGTAATCTTTAGTATATAATTAAATGAGAGTAAAATTTAAGTCACCGTCCAAACTTGTTGCAATTTATCTTTTAGTGACCTAGACCTTGGCTTTCAACCAAAACCCAAAGTTACTTATAATTTGTGCTTGTTGTCCCTTTATTTTTTGACCTAACTAATAGGATATGTGGAGTTAGTGAAGTGGACTTTTGACAATGCATAGTATGTGATGTAATCATTAAACTTCTTTAAGGAATAAAATTATTATTTAAAAATTTAACAAAAAATTAAATAAGATTATATTTTAATTGAATTTGAGACAAATTCAAACATAAATAAATTTTTTTTGATTCAATCCAAATAATAATTTTTGATGTGAATTTTGATTTGGGTTAAAGTTTAATAAAAGATAAGTTCAAGTCACTGAATCAAACTCGATTAAACTTTAGTATAAAATTTTTATGACCTTTTCCTTTGAAGGAGTAGGGCAAACATACATCCACTTAATATATATACAAATGGTTCAGCCGGATTCTGTCGAGGCCGGATATTACTGCTCGGGTTTATAAAGTTGAAGGGTTGTCAGCTGGTAGATACCTGTAAAATAAAAACTATGGAGTCAATAGTTTTTATTTCTTTATAGTATCGGATTGGAGACAAGTAAGGTCGAGGATGGTATGGATGGCAATGGCTAGAATGCTTTTACATCGTCTATAGCATTAAACTCGAAGGACTTAAGTAATGGTGGCCTTCAAAAAAATATTTTAGATGTTTCCGCCTGAAATCCAAAAAATTTAAAATTAGGTTGCTCTAATTTTTTAAATTTATAATATTTAAAATTTTATTTTTAATAGAATTTAAATACTTAAATTTAAATCTAAATAGTAAAGTCATGAATGTGATTGCCAATTTTAAATGTTCAAAGAATAAAGGAGGAAGAAGAGAGAAAAAAAATATAAACTTGATTGATATCTTATTTAAATGTTAAAGATGAGTTATAATAAAATATAATTTTAATAATTTTTTTTAAAACTAAATTAAAATTATCTTTAAACTTATTTAAGATATAAATCTAGTTTTTTTAATGGGCTAACACATATTTTTTATTATTAGTTTACATATAATAAAAATCAATATTATTAATTTATTATACATAAATATCTTGATATATGTATGTATAGATTAATCCCTATAACATGTATAATTAACGTTTGTATCTTTAATCTTTAAGTTAAAAGAGACAAATCGAACTACTTCTTTATATGTATCTAAAACGAGATTGAATTGCTTTTCCACTTTTGCTATCTAATTTCCCATCTTTATATGTAAATTGTTAATAACTACATAATTATATGTAAGAAAAGGCCCCAATTAATTTTTTTATATAGTAAACGTTACAAACGTGAAAGCAAACATTGACCGGAAAGGCAACAGAACTAACCCAAACCAACAGGCTTATCCCGTACACCCGGAACCTACTAGCTTTTCACAACCAACATCAAGAGCAATAGAATTATCTGAATTTACAATAGAATCTAAACAAGAATGACGAACATTCCAGTATTTTGTTATAGTAGTTTAGATTAGTATAATAACTATTAAATATTACTTGAAAATCTTTCTCTCTCTCTCTAATCTCAAAATATGTCCATGCAACAAATTTGATTGATTGTAATTTAATATATGACATTATTACTTTAATTAATAAAGGTATATTTTATCTTATGTATTTTATTAAGTATATTTGATATTTTGAAACTAAGGATCTATATAATAATACTTAATATATACTGAAAATTATGTTGAGATCATAATTATGAGATTTAATTTGGTATTGTTCCTATATTATTTCGAATTATAGGTTCATTGAAATAAGATATTGATGTAACAATAAAATTAATATATATCGTCGGACAGACGCGCAAACACGTAGAAAAGTCGAGTTTTGAGAGATTTTTCGGACCTTTCGACCCCAAAAAAAATCCTAAGGCTGAAGTATATAAAGAATGAGACAAAAGAGATGAGGAACTTTTGCATCAGCCACTATCACGAAACCCTGGAGAGTTCTTCAAGAGATTGAGAAAGAGACGAAGGAAGAGAGACGTGGAGAAGAAGCTAATGCGAAGTACTTCCCAGAATAGGAGGTTTCCCGATGTTGCTGCCTCTGTCATTTGTTCAGATCTAGTTTCTGGTGTATTTCAATTTTATTTATGTATAGAGCTGGGATAGTTGTTGAGATAGAATTTTATGAATGTTGAGGAATGTCTAAACTCACCTTCGAGTTGTTTTTATCTTTGATTCAATAAAAATCTGATTGTTTATGTTATTTGGATTTATTGTGATTGATTTCTGCATTTGCATAATTTAATGATAGACTGAGAGGGTGAATTGAAGGAAAAATAATTAAAGTGGGCTAACGACAGTTATATGATTTAATAAGAACAAGAATCAATCAAATCAGTAATTGTGTTAAGAGAGATCTCACATAAGTTGTCGGTAGTCTGTTGAAAAACTTCAGATCTAATTAGGGGTTGGATAAATTGTGAATTGAGAAATTATAATTTTCCATAATCTAATTAGGGTTTATAGTTTAGGGCTATTGATTATAACTCGAGAGAGACTAATCATCCCTAGGATAGTCCAGTACCAATAATCTGACATTATATAATTGATTAGGTTAATGTTGAAAATAGGTAAAAATTTTCGTTTCTTTCTATTGGTAGTTTCTTAGGTTGATATTGAGTGTGTACATTGTAATTTACAGGTTTGGTAATATTTCATGATTAATTCTTGAATTGAATTGTTTGATTGAATCGATTGATTGAATTGCATCATTGTTTTAGATTAGTTGAATTGAAATTTCTGTCATTAGTTTGGCCTTAGATTTTAAGATTAGATTAACCCTCCTCGTGGGATCGACACCTTAGGTACTATGCAAACGACTCGTACGCTTGCGGAATATCGAGGTTAAACATTAAAACTTACTCATATCGAAAAACCACAATCAACGAGATTTATGATTCTTATGGTTGTATTAAAACTTTATCAACAATTGGTATAAGAGCGGACAAATCTGGGAAGATAATGGCGAAAGGAACGAGAGGTGCAGAGCTCTGAGGACTGGAAGAAAATTTGAAGAGTTTCATGGAAGCGTATAGCGAGTGAGAAACTGCTCTTATAATCACAATGTCGGCATCCACGAATGCTCTTGGAGTCTCAAGATTGGAGTGAGCGACTACTATCTAAGATTCAAAACAGAACGGAAAATTTAGAAAAGGAGATGTTGGAGTTACGAATCATGCTTCTGCCAGGATTGCCAAAACAGGGAGAAGAATCTGGAGTAGCAGAACACACACCCCAAAGTAGTCAGACACGACACGAAGGAGACAAAAATGCTACACCAACAAGATTGAGTAGAATCAAGTTCCCTTCGTTCGACAGGGAAAACGTTAAGTTGTGGCTATATCAGTCTATGCTCTGTACTTTCCCTGCAGACGATTCCGTAGTTTTGACCAATCAGTCTATGCTCTGTACTTTATAAAATCATCTCAAAAGTTATAGTGCATAGACTGAAGCATCTTTTGGATTACCTAGTTGAGGAGAACTAGTGTAGTTTTATCCCAGGCTACCAGATCACTGACAATATTATCATTACCCAGGAAGTAATCCATTTGATGCGTAAGAAAAGGGGCAAGATCAGATATTTGGCTATAAAGGTAGATTTGGAAAAAGCTTATGATCGTCTTCGTTGGCCCGTCATCCATAATACTTTGTAGGACGTTGGGGTACCAGATCAATTAATCAATGTTATCATGCAATGTGTGACAACGGTGACAATGCAAGTCGACTGGCAAGGTACTTTAACAGATCCCTTCAGCCCTTCCCAGGGGATTCGACAAGGCGACTTGCTATCGCCCTACTTGTTTGTCTTATGTATGGAGTGTTGGACCAATGGTGGTTGACAAATTTAATCCAACTTATATTTTGATAATAATAAAATATATAGAATTGGTTAAGAAATTTATTGCAGGTGTTTTGGATTTAAAGAAATCTGGAAGACATTATAAATCATTGAGGAACCAAGAAGGAAATAATCTTTAACATGTTTGAGACATATCAAGAAGGAAACAATCTTCAACATGATTGAGACATTAAAAATGAAGATTATGGAAGATTTGATTAAATGTATCCGTTGGAGGCAGCAACAAGTTGAACAAGTATATCACAAGTCGACTTATGAAGATGCACAAGTCGACTTATCGAAGAGCGGAGAAGTTTTTACGAAAAACGTTGTTACAAGTCGACTTACATTGCACAAGTTGACTTATGAAGATGCACAAGTTGACTTATCGAAGAGCGGAGAAGTTTTTACGAAAAACATTGTTACAAGTCGACTTACACTATACAAGTCGATTTATGGAGATGTACAAGTCGACTTACACCCACGACAAGTCGACTTACAAGTATAGCTGGACAAGATCTATCCGAATCTTTCACAAATGGAAAGGAGAAATTTAAGCAACGTCCATAAGATATCAAACAACGACTAGTGGAGATTTGAAACGCCTATATTGATCCAGAAGTCTGCAAATAAAAGAAAGAACATCAAGAGATTAAAGAGATAAGAGCATAGCAAAGCATACTGATCTTCAATCATATCATTGTTCTCAATTGCTCTTAGTACATTCAATTCTATTCATCTATACTGAGCATTTTTATTTACAATTTCAATCATTGTATTGGAGAGTTGAGTGATTAGAGTAGAATCACTCTTGTGGTAGGATTTAAGCCAGAAGTCAAATCAGATTGTGTGAGGTAGCTTGAGCCGAAAATCAAGTAGTTGTTAAGTTAGCTTGAGCCAGAAATCAAGTGGTTGTGAGGTTAGCTTGAGCCGAAAATCAAGTGGTTGTGAGGTTAGCTTGAGCCGAAAATCAAGTAGTTCACACTGAACTAAAAAGTGTGCAGTAAAGTGGTTTGTCAAATCCTAAGTGGGAGCTTAGGTAGAGGACGTAGGTCTTAGCACCGAACCTCTATAAAAACAGCGTTTGCCTTTCTTCCCTATACTCTTTGTTTAATTTGATTAAATTGTTTTGTGTGTATTAATTCCGTGATTTTATTGTAGAACTCTACGAAAAGATTAAAGATCTATTCAACCCCCCCTTCTAGATCGTTTACACAATTTGATCCTGATTAGTTGAATGCATTTTTCGGATTTATGAATTTTTTTGGGGATCCGTCTTATAAGGATAGATTCGAAGTGAGTAATGATATGTTGGCAAGTGTATTGACTGGTGGTAAATTATCTTCTAGGTCTTTTGCTACTGCACTACATGCTTCTGATCTTACATAAAAATATTTTGTTCTTCATGAGCTTTTTCTAGCTAATTAGATGCCCAGTATATATAGTGTGACAGTTTATCCTGCTCAAGCTAAAATTGTGTATATGATAGGCATTGTGGTTAAAATAAATATGGGGAAATTGATTATTAAGGTTATGATTGCGCGGGTGTTGGTAAACAACAAACATTATTGAGTTTTCCATGTTTAATTACTCAATTTTTGCATGCTTAATGTGCATCTCGTGTTGATTCTAAGGTCCTTGAGCCTGTGTCCATCCTACATCTCTCTTCTCGGATTGTTAATTTCAATAAGCAAGCTCGAGTGTTTGATCTATCATACTCCTCATTTGATTCCTCTACACAGCCTACTACACCTACTGTTGATACTTATGCCTCCTTATTTGTTGAGATTGATCACAATGACTGCTCTTCAACAGCTTAAACAACAAGTTCTTCATTCTGCTTCATCCCGTGATTCTTAGTTTCTTTTAGCATTGATTTGTTCTAAGGGGGAGATCGAAACTTGCTAGCTTGCTGGCTGTTTTAATTTTTTCAACTGATAATTAACTATTGACTTGTCCTTAACTTTGACTTTGATTTTTTTAGGTACCTATTATCATGATCGTTTATATTAGGAAGAGTTTCCATTTCTATTATTCAGGGGGGATTTTGATGTGATAAATAATGCCAAAAGTGGGGATATTGTTACAATATTATATTTTTGGAACTATTTGTATTTTAATTTATTTGAGATATTTTTTGTAATAAAGAAGTTGATTTGGTATAGGATTAAGATAGTCTTAAAATATGTAGAATTCTGGAAGTCAAGAAATTTGTGGAAAGAATAAATCCTATTTAAAAAAATAATCCTAAAGGAGGAAGAACTTGTGGTATATCAATATGCAATCTATGGTGTGATATAGATCATCAATCTTGGCTGCTATGTTTTGGGCGTTTTTCAGAGATTAATTACAAAGTTCTACAACATATTTTTGTTTGAAGACTCTCCATGATTATGTTTTAATGTTGTTGCACACATAAGAGAGCGTTCATTGACTCGAGTGCTTTTTGTTTCTTTTATTCTTGATTTAATCACTTGAGATATTCTTCTAGTTGTTTCATTCTTTACTTTAAAATCCTTTGTTGAGGTTAACATGAGTTAGTCATGTTGCTAGATCTGAGATACTCTCACGGGGGTGAGTACGAGTGGATAGTTGTTTTAAAATCAAATCAGAAGTTAAACCGATAAGATAAGAGGTTTGAGGTTTAAAACGTTTAACCAATATTAGACTGTTATAAAACTGACTAAAGATTAAATAAAATTAAAATTTTTGAAATATGATTGAAAAATATTGTCTTTACTTATTGAAATTTTAAAGTTTAATTAAAAAGATATTATTACATGAAAATTAATTGATTTATTATGGTTTATAAAAACTTATTAATGAAAATTGAAAGTATATCAAACCAAAAAGTTAAAAACTAAACAAAAAAATTAAATAATTCAAAATTTTTATTATTAAACCAGCTATACCGATTAGAGTTTTTAACCATTGAAATATAGTTTTGCATTGTTATAGTTTGGGCTAAGTTGTATAATTCCATTTTGAAATACAAGAATATGATGTTACCAATTTTAGAACCAAATCTCTCTTTTCTCAATCTTTCATCAAAATAATAAACGATATATGATATCATTTTCTTAAATATCATTTCACGTTATAAGTTCTTTAACCCAAAAAAAATGACAAACCATCAAACCATTTGTTTTCTCTATATAAAGAGCAACGGCATAGTCTCAATTAATATAAAGAGATGAAGTTAATATTTCAATTACCAAAAAATCTGATTTGCCGTTAGTCCAGTTTATTACTAAGACATGTACAGTTTTGTCTCTTTCGTTTCCTTTTCTCCCAGTACGTGGAAGTGTAGAAGTGTCTCTTCTCTTGTCCACAACGACAGATAAAGGTTTCGCCCATTTCCCATCTTAACATTCTGACAACAACGTCAACAATAGTTGGTTAGTGGTAGGAACTGTAGGACCATGCTTAACAAAGCAAAAAGCACAATTTTCTGGACCATTCTTGAATACACGCTTGGATGAACTTGGCATTTAACTATACCGGGAATAGTTATTTAATTCGTTTTCAAGCTTGTGTCTTTGGGTTTTGGTGTTTTGGTTTTTTTTTTTTTTTTTTGTATTTGAAGGCATGGAAACCCAAGTACAGCAGAATTCAACCAGCAGCAGCAAGAATAGTGAGACTTTTTCAGCCCGATCTCCTACTATTCCTCTTCTTACTCCTTTCCAGATGGGAAAATTCCATCTCTCTCACAGGTGATGACCCACTTGACTTGTCACTTTTTCTCTTAACCATTTTTATTGTGTAGTTAATTTGAGAGGTCTGGTGTTGTTCATCTTTCTTTTCAATTTATTTTTGTTTGTGGATTTGCTATAGAACTAATCTGCTACAATTAACAGCAGTAGAATCCATCAGTGGGAAATTCTGAGATAGTCCAGACTGGGAACAAGCGAATATGTTAGCGTCAGGCAATTAAAAGCTTAAGAAGATGGCTGAGATTGTGTTATTTTATCTCAATTTCAGACTTTTCTTGGTTATTATAAGTACCTTTCAACAGTTTTTAAGAATTATATAGGTTAACCTGTCACTGAGTTCCTTGTTATTTGAGATGTACTTGCTTAATAGATTCAGAAGAAGGCAACCAATCTATCCTTTTACTATTATTTTTTTATTTAGTAGACTCCATAATGCTAGAATTTTAGATCTAATGCATTTAGTTTAACTATATAAATAATTGTTTTCAGAATTGTTTTACCACCCTTGACCAGACAGAGATCTTACAACAAATTTATTGTTTTCAGAATTGTTTTACCACCCTTGAACAGACAGAGATCTTACAACAATGTTATTATTTTCAGAATTGTTTTACCACCCTTGACTAGACAGAGATCTTACAACAATGTTCCTCAGCCACATGCTATCTTGTATTACTCTCAAAGAACCACTAAAGGTGGGCTTCTCATAGCTGAAGCAACAGGAGTTTCTGACACTGCTCAAGGGTAACTTCCACTACCCAATTATCTGATCAACTTCGATGTCTCGCTTTTGAAAATAAATTTTTATATATTGGTATAAGCCTTGATACCCTAATCTTTGAGTTATATATATATATATATGATATCCTCTGTTACTTCTACATATAATAGATATGCAGACACGCCTGGTATTTGGACCCAGGAGCAAGTTGAGGCATGGAAGCCTATTGTAGATGCTGTTCATGCCAAAGGTGGTTTCTTCTTTTGCCAAATTTGGCACGTTGGAAGAGTTTCCAATCAATGTGGGTTTTTTTTTTTCACATTTCTCATGCTGCTTCTTGCTGACAACTAATGCCAATCTTTCACCGTGTAGTTCGATTTAATTTACTTGGAAAATTCGTGAAAACAGAAATAATTTCTATTAAGAATTGCTTGAATTGTAACTTTTAATATATAATGCCTTACTTCAAGAACATTAGCTTTACAACGGAAGGATGTACAGTTTCAGATCAGGGCTGAATATATTACAACTGCAGTTCAATATGCAATTGGTGTGCCTTCAACAACTCGAAGTGATTATCTTTTCAGGATTCCTGATGAAAACTTGGTTGAATTTTTCTCTAGGTGGGGGTTGGGGAAGGTTTAAGATAGCTTTTAGTTATTGATGGCAACAATACACTGTAGTACTGATAATGAGTCTGAAGAAAGGTTGCATGATTCTCCTGGAATTTTCCAACCTTCTTTTAGGGCATATTACATACTTCTTCAATTACTTGTGATTTTGAAGAATTGGCATTCCTGCCCAGGACAGTTCTTCAGGTCTAAGTTATGATGCTGAGGTTGCATTCACATAACCTGTTTGATGGTGGAAGAGAAATGTCTTTTAAACTCGAGTGTGCTGGAAAAGCTTTTTTTTAACATTTTTAGCTTTTTAGAAGAATATTATCATACAACATTTAATCATAACGCTGTCATGTATCATTTTCAAGAACTCCTAATTGTGGTCAATTATTCTTGAGAGTAATGTGACTGACTTGCTGCATTTTTAGGTTTCGGTTGTACTGGGTTCCAGCTAACTTGCAAATGTGTTTTAACAGGTTTCCAGCCAAATGGACAGGCTCCAATCTCCAGTACAGACAAGCCGCTGAGCCCAGAAATAGGAGAAAATGAAATCCAAGTTGTTGAGTTCACACCTCCAAGGCGGCTTAGAACAGATGAAATTCCTCTAATAGTCAACGACTTTAGAACAGCCGCCAGGCATGCTATGGAAGCTGGTACAACTCTCTAACATAGTTAACAAAAGAACAATCTCAAAAACAAATCTGTTAAGTGCTAGTATGCAAGTATAACATAATACTTGATGTCCTAATATCATTCTTTTGGCCATAGGCTTTGATGGAGTTGAGATTCATGGTGCTCATGGCTACTTAATTGACCAGTTTTTGAAAGACCAAGTGAATGACCGAACAGATCAATATGGTGGATCACTGGAGAATCGCTGTCGGTTCGCCTTAGAAATAGTAGAAGCTGTGGCTGATGAGATAGGAGCAGATAAAGTTGGAATAAGACTATCCCCTTTTGCCAACTACATGGAATCAGGGGACTCAAATCCTGAAGCTCTAGGACTTTACATGGCCAAAGCCTTGAATAAGTTTGGGATCGTTTACTGTCATATGGTTGAACCAAGATGGGTATCAGATGACGAGATTAAAGAGCGTCCTGGCAGCCTTGTGCCCATGAGAAGATCTTTCAGAGGCACATTCATAGTTGCTGGAGGCTATGACAGGGAAGATGGCAACAGAGCTATTGTAGAGAATCGAGCTGATCTTGTAGCTTATGGTCGATTGTTCTTGGCCAATCCTGATTTGCCTAGGAGATTTGAGCTTAATGCTCCTCTGAACAAATACAACAGAGACACATTCTACATACCTGATCCTGTTGCTGGCTATACTGACTACCCATTTCTTGAAGAAATTGTGTAGCCGAGGAATTAGAGCTTGGAGAATATGTTTGCCATAGATCAATAAATGTTAGTGATCTCAATTTACAGTTTGTAAGAAAAAACCACATTCTTTGAGATGGCAATAGGTTCCGGCTCAGTCTAGTTATATCCGAATTAATGGATAAAAGATTCAATTTATTGGGCTTCGAGTTAGGTTTAAATTCGGAAAGGCTAACCCGAATTAGTCAGGTAAAATGCTTTTTTTTAAGTCTTATTAAAATGATATTAGATATTATTTTATCTCAAAGCTCGATTAAGCATCGAGATGCCCTGACTTGATAGACTTCAGCATGTTGCCAACCTAGAGTTTGATCGGTTCATATCAATGTTTTAAAAATCAAATCATAGATTAAATTAGTAAGACAAAAGGTTTAAGGTTTAAAAGGTTTAACTGATATTAAACCATCGTAAAATTAACTAAAGATTAAATAAAATTAAAGAAATAAGATCGATGTCATTATTTCTTGAAAATTTTGAAGTTTAATTAAAAAAAGAGGTTGTTAAATAAAATTAATTGATTTGGTTTGGTTTGGTTTGGTTTATAAGAATTTATTAATTTACAAATTTTGATGAATTAATTAATAAATTGATCGATAATAATAAGGGTTATGAAAATAAATCAAATCAAAAAATTGAAAATTAAACTGAAAAGTTGGACTATTTAAAGTTTTTATAAAAATTGATTAATTAATTAATTACTCAATTTTTAACAATAAAAGTTATGAAAATAAATATAATCGAAATATTAGAATTTGGACTAAATATTTTTACAATTAAAATGATAAAACTAATTAAATTTTTTAATTAAGCTTGGTTGATAAATATAGTAAAGTGCATAAACAAGAATATGATATAAAAAGCTATGGGATCTGAATTTAGCCACGAAGATGGGAGAATTCATGTAACACGGGCGAGAGGAGAAGACGGCTACAGCGTGCTCCAATTCTTTTTATAATCAAACGTAAGAGCTTAGCGTATATTTTTACTGAAGTCGTGTACTTGGTTTTCTCCGGAAACTACTAAGAGGAATAGAAGAATGAAAGTAGCAATTTTTATATCAGTTAGTCAATTTCTATATGTTATAATTTCTAATACATTCTAAATATATTATATTTGCAAGATGATGCCATGCATCACGCATACAAAGATTCTGTGCAATCAACTTAATGTAATTAGGAAAAGATTTATGGTTTGCATCGTGTCGGGTTGACTATGAAAGATGCCTACGTTTTTGATTACTTGCTTTGCTTTGGATAGCAATCGGGTCCAATAAAGAAAGTTGGAAGAATAAAAAATACATAAGACCACCAATAAGACTTCCTGCAGCATTGCTTTGCATAGGTACGATCACAACGAGACTTGGGATCCCCAACGCAGCACATTCCTCCCGATTACGTGGTGAGTGAAAAACTGAAAGGCTCTCTGGTCAACTCCGGCGGTGAATGAAAAGTGACCCTCGTTCCCCACGTGAGCCTGTTAATTAACCAGAAAAGAAAATTTGAATCTTTTCGCAATGGGTCAGACGGACCAGAACAAAATTTGAACCTTTTCTCTCCGTCTGGTTCTATAAATACCCATTTGGGTATGTAATGTTTCATTCCACCATCTGTAATCTTTGCATATTAAAGGAAAGGATTTTGGTTATTTGCGAGTTGTTTTCTTTGGTTTTTCGTGTTTTTGTGTTTTGTGTATTGAAACCAAAGTACAGCAAGATAAAGAAAATTCCTCCAACAGCCAGATCATGTCTGCTCAATCACCCGTTATCCCTCTTCTCACCCCTTACAAGATGGGAAAGTTCGATATTTCTCACAGGTGACAGTTCATTGTCGTGCCATTTTCTGTGATGTCATTGGGTGGTTTGTTGGAAAAGCTTTGCGTTGTTTTATCATAGTGTTGTCATCTGGATATTTGTTTCCGGCTCAAAGTAAACTACTCTCATTTGCTATCCATATGTTATTTGTAAAACTTGGGAAGGTTTTAGTATGAAAATCTTTATCTTGAAAAGAGTATAGCCTTGTAGCCCCATTGCAGTGAATTTTGAGTTCCTTGTCTATTAAAGATGTTACTCCTCCAAACTGTCTACTCTTTGGAGTATGACAGAAATACTGCTTTTTGGTTGATTTCTTGGGATTCTAGCAGAAGCATGAAGAGGATGTTTAAACACTTTCTTTGTTTATTTTTTGCCCTCTGTTCTGGTTACAATGTGTCAGTTAATCGATAACCCATGATTGTCTAAGTAGTAGCAGAAGTATATACTTCCTCTTCTGGGTGCATGCTAACCAGTAGAGGATACGGGAAGATGCTGTTCTTTCTATTGCATACATTTATTTTTCTTTAAGCTTATTGGAGTAACAATAGAACAGAGGATGTTAGCTGAACTATTCGTCTACTTGTTTCTTTTTTGTTTACTGAATGCCATATGGGCACGTTTGAAATATTGAATCAAGTATAATGGTGTTTGCAGAATTGTTCTAGCACCATTGACCAGGCAAAGATCCTATAAAAATGTTCCTCAGCCGCATGCCATCTTGTATTACTCCCAAAGAACAACTAAAGGTGGCCTTCTCATAGCTGAAGCAACAGGAGTTTCTGACACTGCTCAAGGGTAATTTTCATTATCCAATTACCAAATCTGCTACTTAATCTTACATTCTTAATAGCCCGGTATAAGCCTTTATACTTGAGTTCGTTGGTTTCTACAAATAAACCATATATATAATTATATCTTCTGTTTCTTATGCACACAAAGGTATCCTGAAACACCCGGCATATGGACAAAAGCGCAAGTTGAAGCATGGAAACCTATTGTAGATGCTGTTCATGCCAAAGGTGGTATATTCTTTTGTCAAATTTGGCATGTTGGAAGGGTTTCAAATAAAGGTAAGTTTTTGATCATGTCCCATCGTGGCTTCTCATTAATGAATAGATCACTGGTGCAAATGTTTCTTGATATTTTTCACTAACATAAGTCACCGGGAAATCGAAAAGTAAAACGAAACGTGAATTAAAGTTTATATTGCTTGAACGAAAAAACGGTGAGTGGAAGCATGTTCTATGAGATCTAAAATTCAGGCATATTCAAGATCATGGATGATCATATTACCGCTGTAATACATAAAGTAGGCACTGAGCATAAAAGGCTTAGTTCCCCGTGCAAACTGAGTAGTGACATTGACTCACTCCTTCTTAGGCGTCTCTTTCAACGTGTCTTGTTACTTGACTTCAATAGGGACTTTTGCAGGTCTCCAACCAAATGGGCAGGCTCCAATCTCTAGTACAGACAAGCCACTGGCCCCTCAAGTTCGAGCAAGTGGCGTCCCAGTTGTGGACTTCACACCTCAAAGGCGACTGAGAACAGATGAAATCCCTTCAATAATCAACGACTTCAGAACTGCTGCAAGGCATGCAATTGAGGCTGGTAAGTATTATATAGTAAAACAGGGGAATACACTCAAGCACTATCCTTTTGAGTTGTTACATAAATAAAGCCTAAACATAGTCCTAAAAGGTTTTACCATTGGTCGTTTGGCTATAGGCTTTGATGGGGTTGAGATTCATGGTGCCCATGGCTACCTGATTGACCAGTTTTTGAAAGATCAAATCAATGACCGAACTGATAAATACGGTGGATCTCTAGAGAACCGCTGCAGGTTTGCCTTGGAAGTAGTTGAAGCTGTGGTTGACGAGATAGGAGCAGATAAAGTTGGAATAAGGCTATCTCCCTTTGCCAACTACATGGAATCAGGGGACTCAAATCCTGAAGCTCTAGGACTTTATATGGCCAAAGCTTTGAACAAGTATGGGATTCTGTACTGCCACATGGTCGAGCCAAGAATGATAACTGCTGGAGAAAAGAAAGAGAGCCCTCACAGTCTTGTGCCCATGAGAAAGGCTTTCAATGGCACCTTCATAGTTGCTGGAGGTTATGAAAAGGAAGATGGCAACAAAGCTGTTGCAGAGAATCGAGCTGATCTTGTAGCTTACGGTCGTTGGTTCTTGGCCAATCCTGATCTGCCAAGAAGATTTGAGCTTAATGCTCCTTTGAACAAATACAATAGAGATACATTCTACCTTCCTGATCCTGTTGTAGGTTATACTGATTATCCATTTTTTGAAAAAACTGATTAGGTTTCTTACAGGAACCTTATTCAGTTTTATATTATTATATATCTGGTAGATTTTTTCGCATTGTAAAAGTCAAGCTCATGCAGCAAGAGATGTTCCAAAATACAAAATAAAATGTTTCTACTACTTGCAATTTATAATTTATTTAAAATATATTTATGAAAAATATCATTAATGATTAGAATTAATACATGATTTGGGGAAAAAATACAAGGAATATGAAATCACTAGTAATAATATTTTTATTATATGCAGTAAAGAAAATATGTTATAAGAGAAGAAAGATGTCCTTGCAACAAAGACAGGTTTTATTCTCTCTGGTTGTTGTTCTGGTTGTTATTCTCTCTGGTTGTTGTTCTGAGTGTTATATATATATATGATATCCTCTGTTTCCTCTATTACTTCTACATATAATAGATATGCAGACACGCCTGGTATTTGGACCCAGGAGCAAGTTGAGGCATGGAAGCCTATT
>JANZLC010000005.1:5723156-5737828 GCA_026413385.1 Erythroxylum gracilipes | reverse complement strand
GTTAAGTAGTGACGCTTGTGATTTTTTCCTACTCAATCCTCTCACGTGTCTTCTCTCATTTAAATAGAAAAAGAAGCTCTCTTTTCGAAGATGGGTTCTACTGTTTGTCTGACTAAGCCCAAAATGAATAATGAATTACTATTGTGTATTATTAACACCCCCTCTCTCCTCTTTCTCCTCTCTTTTTCTGTGTGCGTGCGTATTTGTGTATTTGTTGACATTTGTTGTTTCTTTGGTGAATATCAACACTTTTATAATGCCTTCCAAATTCAGGTTGGAGTTTTGCATGCCATATTGACATGCTGTCTGTTGCTTCCCCCTGCTATATTCCCCTCTTCAAATTGTGCTGACGCCCATATTGTTTATCTAAATCTCCAATTAAAGTTGATCATCTGCAGAAAATATATCAGAGAATGCTTACAATGGAAACCAAATCTCAAAATAACATTTCGAATGGTACATTAATCTAAACAATCTATCAAATCCAGGAGGTAAGAATGTGACATAGATCCAAGACTTATTTTGACTGTAAAACTTTACTTATGTAGATTGTTCAGTATCTTCTGATGAGTGCATGTTGTAACCTGTAAAAATGTATTTAAATAGAGAAAACACGTAGGTCTTGAAAAAATTCAATGAAGTTCCAAACGTTTTGATAGCTGACTGACTGACACACAATAGTGAGGTTCATTTACCAGTTCACCGGTTATATGTCGGTGAGCACACGCAAAGGCAAAACCTAAGTCGGTGGTGATTTGGTAATTTCATCGCAAGACATCATCCTCTCCAAACCCTTCACCACAGATATCTAATCTTTTCATTGCAAAACGCGCTGATCTTCTCTCTCTCTCTCTCTGTCTCGGTGCGTGTGCTTTCTTCGTTTGGGTTAAGACAGCGGTGGTTTTTTATTTCGATTCTTAAATCTGTGATTCTTTGATGCTGTTATTATATTCTGTTGATTTGATTGACTTCTAGATCTGTCATCTGTTATATGCTGTTTTGATCTGTTCGAGTTTTCTTCAGCTATTGGGCCGATGTTCTTAGCCATCCAACGTAGCGCGACTTTTCAATTCTTAATTTTTGGCGGCTCTTTTTTTCTGTTTAGAGTTCTTTTTAAATTTGTGATCCACTTGAATATGATTTCTTTTGTTCTTTAGTATTGTGTTTTCCTTCGTCCGATTTATTATTTCCTTTATCGATAGATCTGATGGGCATGATTGCAACTTGGTGAAGCATGTCCCCCCTTTGTTTCTTGTTCTTTGAAATGTGCTGATGAGATCAATAAACCAACGTACAGAAGCTGTCTTACTTCTTGTCGTATAGATCTTGCTGTTTTCCCATGGGTAAAAAATTTGTGTGGCTCCTTGTCTGCAGCCTATTGTGTTTCGAGGAAAAGATGCTGTTCTATGGAATGTTTGAGTGTTTGGTTACTTGGTATTTAGATGTGGTATTTTTTAAACAAACACTTGGTAGCATATCTAATAAGTCGTGACCCTATTCGAAACTTGTCAGTAGTTTTCATTCGTATCATATCATTTAAAGCCAAGTCCTACATCCTTAATTTCTCTTATTTTATTATTTATAGAGATTCTTCATTGTTGAGAAATTCATACCTTAATATTAATAATAACAGACAGAAATTGAATTTTTTATGAGAATTTGTAAAATAACAGTTCCTTCTCTCTCTCTCGTCTCATCTCATAGAACTTCCTCTGAACCTCCATATCCTTAGGTCTTCAACTCCAGGTGACCCCTCTTTATCCATTGGAAACCCCTGTGTACGTATCTATCAAGACTGTGTTTAACAACGTATGCTTTCTGTGTGCGTGTGTGTTAGTGCATTTGTGCGTTGACATTTGTTGTTTCTTGGTTTTATTGAGAAAGGGAATAAACTAAATACTGACTTGAAATTAGATTGGGAAACGACACAATCGGAGCTCGTAATCAAAATGGTTTTTGTGAATTTGACTGATTCTTTGTGGGGCGGGTAATCGGCTGATTGTTGTTTTTCGATTTCAAGAGGGAAAGCCCCCCAAGAAACTTGGATTTTTGGAGATGGGAAATTTAAATTTCGACAATTCTATTGGTTCTAAGTTGAAAATTTTAAATATTTTGAAGTTATTAGTAATTTTCTCCATGTTCATGAATTCCTTCTTGAATTGCTTGTTGAATAGTGGGCTAAAAGTGAAAATCAGCATCTAGATTATATGATGGCTGGAATCCGATAAAGGGAGTACAGTTTCATCTAGGAGTGCATTTTGACAGTGTCTCACACTAACTTCAGTATAATCTTCAAGCATATCTGAACATTGTTTCCTATAGTTAGACCATGTGAAGCCACTGATGATGATCGGGAAATAGCCTCAACATACATTTTCAAAGTAATGTTTTTAACAAAGGCTATCCATGAGTGTTTTTGAGATATAGCTGTTAACTTTGAAGCACCCATTGGAAAATGTTAATAAGCTATCATTGTAATCCAAGAATCAGTTTTATATTATGCTTTTCTCATTCTTTCTCTTAGTTCATTTATTTACTCTTTTGTTGAGGTATTATTAACTGATGACATGTTCATCTATTGTAGTATTAGTAGCTGTTATTTCCCATTGATTATAGCCTGATGGATACCAATAATTGGAGACCTACTGCTCCAGCCGGGGAACCTACCATGGACACAGGTGATTTGAGAGCTCAATTACCACCAGACTTGCGACAAGGAATTGTCAACGAAATGTAAGAACCTTGAATTTTTTCAGGCTCAGCCATCATTATGAATTTTTCAATTTTCATTGGAGAGTGTAAATTGTTTTATGCATTATTATCAGGCAGGAAACTAGTTAAGAACATTTCTAACAATCCAAAACTTTAGGATAATTAAAGAATCTTCCAATTTCCTCATACATAATTTTGATTTCGAAATTGATAAGGTCTTGTATTATATTTAGCTTCCGGAGTAACATGGAAAATATTTTTTACCACAATGTTGAAAATAAGGGATGCTGGAACTTTGAATTTGGGGTTGTAATAACAACAGAATTAAATAAAAGGACAAGGGTCTAGGAATCACTCTGAGGGCTAGGAATTACTCCTGTTGTAAGAATCAGACAGAAAGCTTTACACTTTCAAATCTGAAGAATTCTTTAAAAAATATTCAACCTCTTAAAACTTAATATACGATGCATATAAAATAGACATTGAGAGAGTATTTTGGTTTGACTATAACTCTATTTCTTAATTAAAACTAGATTCTGACTAGATAGAGATTAGTTGATATTTTGTATCTGAATGTTATAAAATTGGATGCATAGAATGGAGACTTTAAAGAAACACCTTCCATTTTCTGGGCTGGAGGGGTTACGAGAACTCGAGAAAATTGCTGTGAGGTTTGAGGAGAAAATCTACACTGCTGCCACGAGCCGGGTAATTCTTTGATGAATATCAACACTTTTGTAGTGCCTTCCAAATTTAGCCCAGAGTTTTGCATGCCATATTGACTTGGTGTCTGTTGTTTACCCTGATATATTCCTCTCTTCAAGTTGCGCTGACAACTATTTTCTTATCTGAACCTCAAATTCAGCCTGATTATTTGGGGAAACTTTCTCAGAAGATGCTTACAATGGAGACCAAGTCTCAAAATAACAGTTTGAATGGTATGCCATCCATTAATTGGAGACCTAGTGCTCCAGCCGGGGAACCTGCCATGGACACAGGTGATTGGAGAGCTCAATTACCACCAAACTTGCGAATAATTGTCAACGAAATGTAAGAACCTTGAATTTTTTCAGGCTCAGCCATCATTATGAATTTTTCAATTTTCATTGAAGAGTGTAAATTGTTTTATGCATTATTATCAGGCAGGAAACTAGTTAAGAACATTTCTAACAATCCAAAACTTTAGGATAATTAACGAATCTTCCAATTTCCTCATACATAATTTTCATTTCGAAATTGACAAGGTCTTGTATTATATTTAGCTTCCAGAGTAACATGGAAAATATTTTTTACCACAATGTTGAAAATAAGGGATGCTGGAACTTTGAATGAATTTGGGGTTGTAATAACAACATAATTAAATAAAAGGACAAGGGTCTAGGAATCAGTCTGAGGGCTAGGAATCACTCCTGATATAAGAATCAGACAGAAAGCTTTACACTTTCAAATCTGAAGAATTCTTTAAATAATATTCAACCTCCTGAAACTTAATATACGATGCATATAACATAGACATTGAGAGAGTATTTTGGTTTGACTATAACTCTATTTCTTAATTGACTAGATAGAGATTAGTTGATATTTTGCATCTGAATGTTATAAAATTGGATGCATAGATTTGAGACTTTAAAGAAACACCTTCCATTTTCTGGGCTGGAGGGGTTACAAGAACTCAAGAAAATAGCTGTGAGGTTTGAGGAGAAGATCTGCACTGCTGCCACGAACCGGGTAATTCTTTGATGAATATCAACACTTTTGTAGTGCCTTCCAAATATAGCCCAGAGTTTTGCATGCCATATTGACTTGGTGTCTGTTGTTTCCCCTGATATATTCCTCTCTTCAAATTGCGCTGACAACCAATTTCTTATCTGAACCTCTAATTCAGCCTGATTATTTGCGGAAAATTTCTCTGAAAATGCTTACAATGGAGACCAAGTCTCAAAATAACATTTTGAATGGTATGACATCCATTAATCTAAACGATCCATCATATCTAGGAGGTAAGAATGTAACATAAGTTCAAGGATGATTTGACTGTAAAACTTTACTCGTTGACTTCATTGTGCTCCCTCTTTTTTTTTGTTTATTCTCTGAATGATGGTTTTATGTAGCTTGTTTAGTATCTTTTGATGAGTGCATGTTGTAACTTGTAAAATTCTACTCAAAATTCTTTAATCATCTTGCTCTTTTACCTTTTTGATTGCCAATTGAAAGTCTGGAACTTCATTGAATTTATTAAAGACCTATATGGGGATCATGTCTCATAAAAAACATTTTGAATGGTATTACCTCTATTAATCTAAACAATCCATCAGATCCAATAGGTAAGAATGTAACACAAGTCCAAGGCTTATTTGATTGCAAAACTTTTCTCATTGAATTCATTGTGCTCCCTCTTTTTCTATTAGTATCTTCTGATGAGTGTGTTGTAGAAGATTGATGAAGACAACGACGCTTGCGCGAGGAACAACAGAAGCCCTTCTGAATTTTAATTAGTATTGTACTCAGCGTTTAAATAAACGTTAGGGTTGATGTTCTGTACCTGAGTATGTTGGATAATTCGAACATGTATTAAAGTCGTCTCAAACGGCTATATGAATATGTTTGTTATGAATGGAATGAATCTGTCTCTCTTGTGAATCTTCTGTAATTCTTTCCCTCTCGCTAAAACTCTTCTTTTGTTACTTTGAACCAATATTACGACGAGTGATATGTGTAAAATGCATCATGTTCAAGTGTTTTTATGGGTTAGTACAAACATTTGAGCTTAATTATTATATTTTAAAGATATTTTGATGTGTTTGTTAGTATATTAGGGTCAATAGTGAAAAACAGAAAAGTTTTGGAAAGATTTGGACTGAAACAATAGTTCATGGCCCATCAGTCACGATCATGACAGAAGTGAGGGAGACAACCCAATTGCCATGATCGTGACATAACCATCAGACTTGGCTCCTGCCACGATCGTGACAAAGAGCTTACATGTGGCCCACAATCATGGCCTGTTGGGTCACGATCGTGACCTACGTCGAACAGACGAGCAAACACATAGAAAAGTCGAGTTTTGAGAGATTTTTTGGATCTTTCAATCCCCAAAAAACCCTAGAGTTGCTCAAAACACATCCAATATATAAAGAATGAGACAAAAGAGATGAGGAGCTTTTGCATCAGCTACCATCACAAAACCCTGGAGAGAGTTCTTTAAGAGATTGAGAAAGAGACAAAGGAACAAAGACGTGGAGAAGAAGCTAACGCGAAGTACTTCCTGTAACAGGAGGTTTTCCAATGTTTCTGTTTTTGTCGTCATTTTAGATCTAGTTTTTGGTGTATTTCAATTTTATTTATGTATAAAATTGGGATAACTGTTGAGATAGGATTTTAAAAATGTTAAGGAATGTCTAAACTTACCTTCGGATTGTTTTTTTTCTTTGATTCAATAAAAATCTAATTATTTATGTTATTTGGATTCATTGTGATTGATTTCTGCATTTGCATAATTCGACTAAAAGGGTCAATCGAATGAAAAATAATTAAATTGAGCTAACGTGAGTTAGGTGATTTAATAAGAACGAAAAATCAATCAAATCGATAATTATGTGAAAAGAGATCTCACATAAGTTCCCAGTAGTCTATTGGAAAACTTCAGATCTAACTAGGGGTTAGATAAATTATGAATTGAGAAATTGCAATTTTTCGTTTATAATTTAGAGTTATTGATTATAACTCGAGAGAGAATAATCATCTTAAGATAGTCCAGGACCAATAATCTGATATTGCATAATTAATTAGGTTAGTGTTGATTTTCTCCTCTATTGGTAGTTTCTTAGGTTGTTTCTTAGTTTGTGCATTGCAATTTGCTGATTTGTTAATATTTCGTGATTAATTCTTGAATTGAGTTATTTATTAAATCAATTGATTGAATTGCATCATTGTTCTAGTTTAGTTGAATTGAAATTTCTGCGATTAGTTTAGCCTTAGATTTTAGGATTAGATTAACTCTCCTTGTGGGATCGACACCTTAGGTACTACGTGAACAACCCGTGCACTTGCGAAATATCGATGTTAAACATTAAAACTTACTCATATTAGAAAATCGCGATCAAGTTTTTGGCGTTGCTGCCAGAAAGAGGATTAATTTAGTTCTTTAGTCTAAGTTTTTTTCATTATCTTTCATTTTAAGTAATAATAATAATAATAAAAGAAAAGAAGAAGTTTGGGACATAAAGTAGAGACATATCAAGACATCTTAGAGTGAAAGTGAGACGTTTAAAGAGCTAGATGCCAAAAAGAAATGGAAAGAACGATGATGGAAGATAGATATTATAGGGAGCAAAGAACTTTTATGAATTACAATGAATCACAGTATGGTTGGGAAAGTAACGGTCCTTATTAGAACATGTACACTACGGGGTGACAGAACCACCCAGATTTCTATTGGTCCAACAATGTAAGTACCCACATGGGATGTAACACCCAAATACCCCCTGGAAGGATACATGGATGCCACCCAAGACAGAACAATTATACCAAACATCACACTGATATTTATTTATTTAATAACTCAAACCCACACACATATAGTACATGTTGTAAATCTCAGAACAGAAATATTTACAGGCCCAAATAAAATAAAAAAATTCCTAATTTGGGGCGTTACAAACATAGCACAGAAAAATGTTAATGTTTGGCATGCCAAATTAGGACATCCTTCCAACAGCACCTTAAAACAAATTATGAGTTCAATGAAGTTCAATATTAATCGTAACAACCTATCCTATTGTGATGCCTGTAAGCAAGGAAAATTCCATCAACTACCTTTTCAAACTCGTGACATAACTGCTCAAAATCCATTAGATATCATATACTCCAATATTTGGAGAGCCTTTCAATATCTCTCAACTGAAGGACATAAATACTATCTAATTTTTGTTGATGCCTACACAAGATTCACATGGTTTTATCTCTTAAAACTAAAATCTGATACTCTATCAGTTTTTGTCAAATTCAAAGCTAATGTTGAATTCCAATTGAACAGAAAAATCAAAGCTCTTCACACTGACATGGGAGGTAAATACAAAGCCCTCTTACCTTACCTCGCAAAACATGGAATACAACCACGTTTTAGTTGTCCTTACACTCACCAACAAAATGGTGTCTCTAAGACCGACATATCACTGAAATGGGAGTAACTCTTTTATCACATGCTTACAAGCCAATCACCTATTGCTTAGAGGCCTTCTCTACATCCACCTATCTCATCAATAACCTCCCATCTCCAAGACTAAACAATCTCTCACCATTTGAAAAGTTGTATAACAAACCCCTAAATTATCTTTATCTCAAAACATTTGGTTGTAGTTGCTTTCCTTATCTTAGAAATTATTCTCACCATAAATTCGGGTTTCATGCCACAAAATGTCTTTTTCTTGGATAAAATTCAATGCATCAAGGCTACAAATGTTTGACTAATCAAGGGAAAATCATCATCTCTTGCATGTGATCTTCAACAAAGAAGAATTTCCATTTCCTCAATTTTTTCCTACACACTCAAATCATCCTATAGCTTCACCAAATCTTCCTATCTTCACTCTAACCTCAACTTCACCCTTTACTCACTCCTCTACTACAAAATGTTCTCACACAACTAAATCCTCCAACGGACAGGTAAACTCTCAGAATCCTTGCTCACCATCACATCTTACAATTTTATTAAACAATCAAAATACCTTACCTAATCTCATTCTATCAACCACACCAAACATTGAACCTAATCCTTCTTCCCCATTATCACAAAATAATCATTCTATGCAAAGTCGCTCCAAAAGTGAAATTTTTAATCCAAACTTTATTCCTTCTCCCTTGCTTTAATTCCCCACACTAAACCCACAACAGTTTCTGAAGCTCTAAATAATCTTATATGGTTTCAAGCTATGCAAGAAAAATTCAATGCTTTACAATAAAATCACACTTGGACACTTGTTCCCTATGAGCCTACCATGCACGTTCTTGATACAAAATGGTTGTTCCAGACCAAGTATAATGTTGATGGGGGTGCCTCTAAACACAAGGCTTGGTTTGTTGCCAAAGGGTTTAATCAAACCCCTGGCATGACTTTTCAGAGACTTTCAACCCTGTTGTGAAAGCCTCAACAATTTCGGTCACTTGCTATTTCTCGTCATTGAGATATCCAGCAAGTTGGCATCAACAATGCATTTCTACATGGGGACATACGTAAAATTGTTTATATAAATCAGCCACGAGGATCTGAAAGCAAAACACAGCCCCCTCATGTTTGTAAACTGGCTAAAGCTCTTAATAGGTTGAAACAAACCCGTAGGGCTTGGTTTTATAAACTGAAACATGCACTATCTCAGTGAGGGTTTCATAATTTAAGGTCAGATACTTCTCTATTCTATTCAATGGAGTCATTACAATGCTACTAGTCTATGTGAATTATTTCTTAATTACAGGAAATTCAACTCAAGCTATTGATGCAGTTATTAGTCAATTATTCATGCAGTTATCAGTCAATTACAGTCTCAGGTTACACTTAAAATGCTTGGAAGCATAAATCATTTTCTCGGTTTTGAAGCATATAGAAACAGAAATGGATTATATCTTTCACAGAAGCATTACATCGAAGATTTACTTACCAGAACCAACATGTCTTCATGCAAGCTCTATTTCACTCCAATCACTGCAGCAACCAAATTATCTCTGCGTGATGGCACACCCTTTGAATACTCAACACTCTACCAAAGTATCATAGGAGCACTTCAGTATCTGTATAATACAAGACCAGGCATCAGCTTTGCAGTAAATAAATTAAGTAAGTTTTTACAAAATTCTCTAAATACACACTGGATTGCATATAAAGGGTTCTGTGTTACCTGAAAGGAACCTCAAATCTGGGACTGCTCTTTCAACCATCATCTGCTCCTCTCGACTTCCATGCCTATAGTGACTCCAACTGGACCAGCTCTCCCAATGATTGAAAATCAACAACCGGAGGATGCATCTTCCTATGGAGAAACCTCATATTTTAGATCTCCAAAAAGCAATCAATGGTAGTTCGGTCTAGCATCGAGGCTAAATATTGAGCCCTCTCACAGGTGTTTATCGAACTTATCTACCTCACATCCCTACTATTTGAGTTAGGGTTCTCTCTCTCTCACAAACCTACTATGTGGAGCGACAATAATGATGCTCGATCACTGGCTCAAAACCCACTCTTACACTCAAGAACAAAACATATCAAAGTAGATGCACACTTATCAGAGACAAAGTGGAAAGAGGAGAACTTGAGGTCAGATATGTTAACACTACAGACCAACTCACCGACATCCTCACAAAGCCTTTGATATTGGTGAAAATTTTCTCACTAATTACCAAAGTGAACCTATTTCGAAGCCCTCGGTTCAGTTTGAGTGGGTGTGTTAATAAAGAAGACACAAAGAAGAACAAACAAGAAGTAAGATGAGGGACACAATAGGAATTTCACATTAAAGGCTATAATAGGAATTCACTAATTCAAGTTGGCCAATACAATTATGTTACAATAGAATACATCCCAAAGGCTATAATAGGAATTCACTAATGCAAGTTGGCCTGTACAATTCTGTAACAATAGAATACATCCCAGTCTTTTGTTTTTGTTTTTTTTTTTCCCTGTTTTTACTGGCAAATGTATAGTTAGTATTGAACCAGTAATTGTATAAATATACAGATGAGCAAATAACAAAATATACATAAATTCTACACATAAATTTCTTTAAGAAAACAATGAAACACTATACTTTTAACGTTTCAACTAAAAGAATTAAACGACTAGTCCACGGCCTCTTGCTTTGGGTTTTAAAAGTTGATTTCAAGATTAGTACTCCGTAACTTTTTTAATTTCACAAGCGAATCAATCGTACAAAGAGAGTTTAAATAAACATGTAAATTCAAGAGAAAGATCGTAAAAGTAAATTAATTGGATACAGTTGTTCAGAAAAGAGACTGAGACATGCTTTTCGCAGAAACAAATAAGAAATTAATATCTGTGAAAAAAGAACATTGCAAAGATGCTTTCTATGAAAAGAAGGGATTAGATTGAAATGATGAATCCTTTTTAAAAGTGACTACAGTAAATTATCTTTCACTTTTAATTCAAAATTACATAAAATTCAGTATTACTTTTTTATATTTATGAATTGACAAAAAATAATTAGTGTAATAATTAAATAATTGTAAAAATGATGCCATAAAATGTAAAATATAAGTGGTGAAAAGGTCAAATTACAAATTCAATTTCCCATTAAAATATATAAAATGGGCAAAATCATACATTAGGTTACTTGTTTGATTGCTATCGCGTACAATAATGTAGTTAGGTTATTGGCTGATCTCCCTTTGTTTTAGCACACATTTAAGTATAGAGATATAACGTTTGTGATTGGGGGAGGGGGGTCAATTAGATATTTTATATGAATCAACAAGTGGATATTCGGTATAAAATATAGATCGTGGTTGACAATTAGGATCGACGCTTTTAATTAACGACCATATCTTTCCCTAATTTGTTTTATACGCAAAGATCAATAATTTATGGCATTAACGAACTTAAGTTTGGGGTAGAATATATAATTAATGAGGTTTTATCATGTCATGCAATATTTACCTTTTTATCAAGATTTCTTTAATTATTTTAATTAATACTGTTATTATAAAAATGCATTTCATGTCAATTTAATCGTTCATTTGTTTTTAAATTGTAAATGTATGGATTGCATTTAAAGTTATTTTACATGTGAAGAACGTAATTTTCTAATCTTGCCAAATGTTTTGCACGGTGTAGACCTGAGAAAAAGTGACCACAATACCTAAGATGTCATTAATTAACGTACAAAGTCCAGTGCTCAGAAATGCTATCTTGAAAGCAATTTAGAGACCAAACTTATTGGAATAACTATACATGTGAGTGAATTGAATTACTTAGCCCTCCACTTTAATATTAGATAATAGTTTCTACTATTAGAGTTCAAACCAAATCCTAAGCAGTAGGCATACAAGCGGTGAAGAAAAATCTTTTGGTGGCTCGGTGGGCACTTTGCTAGCTGAGGTGACACTCGTATCCGAACGTGGAAAGACTACAAACCGCTTTCATATTTTCTATAATTTCTTTCACTATCTTTATAACGGCGAAATGAAGTTAGATTGAAGAATTAAAATAAGGACAAAACTGAAGATTTTATTATTTTTACGTAATGAATTTAAAGCTCCGAAGGGTCCAGGATTTAAGAAAGAATGTTAAAGAATATACTCAGCCACTCCTAATCTCGAGAAAGTAAAAGCTCTTTGGGGAACACCTGTTCTCGATGAGGGGATGTAGCGACTTAAAACTTTTATGTTACATAAGGTTTTAACGAAGGCGGCTACCTTTTTGTTAGTGCTTTCCATAAAGAGGTAGTACTGAAAAAGAAAAAAGAAGTATTCCTATACTTCCCATCCATATGTCCAATCGGCGTACAGAGCAGCGCACCAACAAATATCTTGGGTGAAACTGCACTTAAGTCTTAGGTTTGAATCTGACTGATTCTGTCATTCATGGTTGGCATTTGCCACCGCCAAGCCGTTTTAGTTTAGCTTATTGCTAATTGCTACAGATCATCCAACTGCAGGCATGGGTGTACATCCAAAACGTGTAGAATTGTATTCTGATGAAAGTAAAACTCGCATAATTTACTAATAATTTTCTTTTAGTCAAAATGCTACTAATTAGATTCGATCTTCCATTGGTGAGCCATTATGTAAATGTAGTAAGAAAAATTAAGGTAAAGATGCAACCTTCATTTTCAGAACTAGGATTAGGAAAAGCAGCCTCCACGCAATGAATACAGACCCATTTCCTAAAAAAGTTTGACCATTGAATGCATAATTTTCTGTCATTGACATCTCGTGGGTGCTTTGGTGCGGTGTTATCATATGTTCACATTTCAATATTGATTGTATAAGCGTTGCGGCGCATGCAAAACGTCATTTAATTAATCGCGTCAAGCTGTACCAATTTGGTCCTTAGTATTGTTGGTACACTAATTCTCTGTCAATGTCTTTACCAATTCTCTGGTCTTTACTCTCTGGCGATGTGACAACGACAACATTCAAAAGTTTTTAAGCTAGATTAGGAACCAGATTATTTATTTCATATGGCCTAAGAATCTTTTATTCAGACATATGGAGTTTTAGTTTTTTTTTTTTTAGTTATGGAGTTTTAGTTTAATATCACAATAATTTCCAAGAAAATATAATGAGAACTTAGCAACAAAGTACATTAGGTTTTGAGTAATTTTCTTCAAATAATTTTTTGTTATGAAAATTTTCTGACAAATTTCAAACACCTAAAAGGGTAATGGAATTAAAAAATATTTAAGATTTAATTTCACCTTCTCTTATAAGGCTTTATGGGAGGCTCAGTAATGTCAGAGGCTTAGAGCCATCAAATTTCGGCCTGAGTTTACCCAACGATACGAGCTCGAATCTCAGCAAAACAATTTGAGAACAGTTCCGCAAAGGAATATTCAATCTGCTGAGGCAGACTTTAAATAGGGGGTATATTTAGGATTTAGTTTCACTATTATGGGATCTTACTTGAACATTTTGTACTTAATTGACAATTTGACATGTTGGACGACTGAACTGGAACCTTTGAACTAGACGAAGGAGAGGAGTCACAGAAGTATAGCAAATATAATGTAATGCTAGTCATTTAGACCCACCTCCGCGTTTTTTTTTTTTGACAACAACATCTGTGAGGATAACTTAAAAGCATTCTTGTTCATCCATTCCATGCACAATTGTGGTGTTGCTAGTTTTCTTTGTTTCTGGCTACTAAACTAGTTTATTTTGGTCCCTCATACAGCTTAGGAAAATCTTCCACATTCTACCCTAACAATTTACATCAGATGCTGAGCTATATGCCCACTTCATATTTTAATGGCGTGCCAGCTTTAATGGGTGTCCTAATCTCAAGCAGGGGAATGCCTAATGACCGAGCTGCTAATTCGAACCTAGCAGGGTACCACCACATCCGTTTCTCTGTTCGAGGATAAGATGAGATGACGCAGAATTCATTCACTCTGATTTCAGATAATTCGTCTCCGTCAAAAGCAAGGTATACCTGACATTATCGTTACAGCCCCTTTATGAAGTTAGGCACCTAAAATTGGAGCAGAGATTCTCTGTCGGATCTAACTCTGTCTTACTGACAGGGTCGTTTTTTCTTAAAATTTTAACAAACGTGTAGTGCATATGCTCTTCTCCTCTTGGACAGTCACAAGCCGCCGTTTTCTTTTAAAGCCTTTTCTTTCAAAGCCGTTTAGTTAGTGCATGTGTTCTTTCAAAGTCGTTTTCTTTTAAACCCGTTTTCTTTCAAAGACATGTAGTGCATGTGTTCTTTCAAAGCTGTTTATATAACAAATACTTATTATTATTATTATTATAATACTACTATTATTATTATTAATTATATTAATTTCTATTATTGTTATGAAATTTGTTATGAATACTAATTTTCTTCTTATTATTATTAACTTTATTATTCTGAATAATATAATTATTCTTATAATATTTAATTATTATTATTATTATTTCTGACTGGATTATATATACTTATTATAATTAATCTTAATAAATTTTTACAAACGGTTTATTATTAATATTATTATTATTATTAAGTTCCTTATTATTATTATTATTAAAAATGCTTATTATTATAAAGTGTATTTAATTAATTATTTATTGTTAATATTAGTATTATTATTATAATTATTATGATTATTATGATTATGATGATGATGATTATTATTATTATTGTTATTGTTGTTGTTGTTGTTGTTGTTGTTATTATTATTATTATAATTATATAATTTGTATTTATTATTATTCAAATTTATTATTATAAAGTGTATTTAATTAATTAT
>JANZLC010000005.1:5701931-5723056 GCA_026413385.1 Erythroxylum gracilipes | reverse complement strand
TATGTGATTTTGAGTTTGTTTATATTTGTGATGCATTTATATGTGATGCATTCATGTTTCGATTTTATTTATGAATTGTGAAAAGTTTTGGGAAAAATTAAGAAATGAGTTTTCAACCATGAAATTATAGAAATTTATTATGAATAGTTTAAAAAATTGAAAGATTTGAGGAAAATATTTGAAAAGTTGCAAAGTTTGAAAAAATAAGCCTTTTGGCAAAAGTTTGTGAAAAATGATTTTTGCCTATTTTTCAATTTATAAATATGTTATCCATTGAGCCGTCGAGCTCACCCCCTTTCATCCCCATCTCTAGGTATCGAGCGAGAGATTGGATGAAAGAAAGTCAAGACTTCGTTTCGATTTTGTTCGTCTTATGTTGTACGTAATTGGGATTTTTGGTATTGTATATGGCTTGGAAAGCCATTCAAGTTCGTAGTGTATCTATTTCGTAATGTAAATGATTTATGGATTTATGTATTGAATTTGAGGTATAAACTTGTGTATGGTTATGACATATGAAGATGATTGGGTTGTATTTGGGTTGATTATGAATTTGTATATTAATTTGAAATATGAATGTGATCGGATATGAATGGGATTTGCATATGACTTTGAATTGAAATATGGATAATGAGATACGATTGTGATTTGGCATTGGATAATTCTGATTATGATTGAGAATTATTGAAGTGCTAGGTTTAGAATTGTGTTTGTATATACTGGGTTTTTAGACAGGAGGTCCGAGGAATTTAATAATTGTGTGTTATGAGCTGGTATATAGAAGTGTGGTTAAAACATTGCAAATTTTTAGGTTTCTTAAAATGCAGTCGTTATGCTGCCAGATTTTCGATAGAAATGGATTTTAGGGCAAGGATAGAATAAGAATAAGACTTTGGTTAAAAGATAAAATTTTGGGATGTATATGTTTTTATAAGAAGATTTTCATGAATTGAGTTTTACATGAGGAAGATTTTACTAATGGGATACTGAAGTACTTTGTATGAAATTAAATAGAGATGAATAAGAATGAAAAAAAATTATACCGTTTCGGATTAGTCTAGACCGAGTGTCGGATATTCGTTTAGTTTCCATTTTGTTCCGGTTGGGGTCCGGTTCCGAGAACAGGTCCCAACAACTAGAGTGAAATTTGGCACTGCTATTCACCACACTAAATGCATGCTAGATTATGTTCACACTGATGTTTGGGGACCTTCCAAGAATGCATCTTGAGGAGGTAGCCATTATTTTATCTCCTTTATTGATGACTTCTCTAGAAGAGTATGGATGTACACCATGACGCATAAAAATGAAGTCTTAAAGATATTCCTGAAGTGTAAAAAGATGATTGAAATGCAAAGCGGTAGAAAGATCAAGACTCTCATATCAGATAATGGTGGTGAATATAAGTCTGATCCTTTTTTGGAAGTTTGTCAAGATAAGGGTATTATGAGGCATTTCACGGTTAGGGAGACACCACAACAGAATGGCTAGTTTAGGCAAGGCGTTTCGGGCTGAGGCAATTATTTATGCAAGCCATCTTATTAATCAGTTGCCTACTACTACAATCAAAGGCAAAACACCTATAGAGGTATGGTCTGGTAAACCTTGTACTAATTACAAGTATTTACACATATTTGGTTGTCCTGCTTACTATCATGTTAGGGAAAGCAAGCTGGATCCAAGAGCAAAGAGAGCTCTATTTATGGGCTTTAGCACTGACATGAAGGGATACCGACTTGGTGTCCAGATGAGAAGAAATTTGTTGTAAACAAATATATGACTTTTGATGAGACTGCTATGGTTAATTAGAACAAGCATGAAGAGGAAATTGAAATGACCAAGACCATGAGTAGTTCAAAGTAGGTGGAGTTATTGAAGACCCCAATTGTTCTAGTAAGGTCTGATCTTACAGACACTAGTCTTACAGTTGATTTTGATGATGAGGACGAGGATAATGAAGAGGAGGTATCTACCCAAGAAGCACCACAGCAACAAGATTCTATTGTAACCGGAAGATCAAGAAGGGAAATTCAAAAGCCTGCTCGGTTTATTGATATTGTGGCATATACACTTCCCGTTATTGAAGATGATATTCCATCCACCTACAAAGAAGCTGTCAAGAGTTCAGAGAGCATGGAGTGAAAGAAATCTATGGATAAGGAGATGAAATCTCTTCACAAAAATAAGACTTGGAAGCTAGTTCAGTTACCAAAAGGGAAGAAATAAATTGGTTGTAAATGGGCATATGCTAAGAAGATGGAATCTTTAGGAAAGACAATGTAAGATTTAAAGCCAGATTGGTAGCTAAAGGCTATGCTCAGAAGAAAGGCATTGACTACAACGAGGTATTCTCTCCTGTAGTAAAACTTTCTTCCATTCGTATTTGTTGGCTTTGGTTGTGCAGTTTGACCTTGAGTTGGCTCAACTTGATGTCAAGACGACATTCTTACATGGCGATTTGGAGGAAAATATTTTTATGTCTTAGCCAGAAGGGTTTACGGTTATTAGCAAAGAAAATTGGGTTTGCAAATTGCATAAATCATTATATGGTTTGAAGTAATCTCCAAGAAAATGGTACAAGCAATTTGATAGGTTTATGATCGAGTAGAAGTACACAAGAAGTCATTATGATAATTGTGTATACTTTCGCAAGCTACAAGATGGAACCTTTATTTATCTACTTTTATATGTTGATGATATGCTTATAGCATGTAAAAGTAAAGTGGAGATTGAAAGATTGAAGACTCAACTGAGTAATGAATTTGAGATGAAGAACTTGGGAGAAGCTCGGAAGATACTAGATATGGAAATTGAAAGAGATAGAGCAAAAGGCAATATTGGTCTGTGTCAAAAGTAGTATTTGAAGAAGGTACTACAACATTTCGAGATTAATGAAAATTCAAAACCGGTTCGTACACCTCTTGCTCTTCATTTCAAACTTAGTGCTTCTGTGTCTCCTAACACAGATGAGGAGAGTCATTACATGACTCAAATTCCATATGCAAATGCTGTTGGTAGTTTGATGTATGCTATGGTGTGTACTAGGCCTGATATTTCACAAGATGTTAGTATTGTGAGTAGATATATGCATAATCCAGGAAAAGGGCATTGACAAGCTGTGAAATGGATTATATGGTATATTCTAGGTACTGTGGATGTTGGTTTATTATTTTAGCAAGATGAAGTTACTGGTCAATATGTTGTTAGATATGTAGATTCTGATTACACAAGTGATTTGGACAAGCGTAGGTCCACTATAAGTTTTGTATTCACTCTTATTGGAGGTCCAGTGAGTTGAAAATTAACTTTGCAATCTATAGTTGCTTTATCAACTACTGAGGCAGAATACATAGCGGTAACAGAAGCTATTAAAGAAGCCATCTGGCTTCAAGGGTTGCTTAATGACTTAGGAGTCCATTAAGACCACGTGAATATTCATTGCAACAGTTAGAGCACTATTTATTTAGCAAAGAATTAAGTTCATCACGCACGTACAAAACACATTGATGTGAGGTTTCATTTTGTTCATGAGATTATTGATGAGGAAGATATTCTTCTTAGAAGATTGAGACTGCCGACAATCCTGCTGATATGTTGACAAAACCAGTTTCGTTACTCAAGTTTAAGCATTGCTTAGACTTGATTGGCATTTGCAAAATTTGTTGATTGCCCTGTAGGGAACTGGGAGATAACCATTGGGAGTTCTACTTTAAGGATTTGAGCCAAAGTGGAGATTGTTGAGTATTATCTCAAAGTCAAAAATGATGGCTTTCTTTCGGTGATTTTCGGTGCAACAAGTTAGCCAGCTATATTTTGTAGCTGACCTTCACCCATTGACTTTTCTATAAAAGAAAAGCAGCAACAACGGAAAAGAGAGAGAGAAGAGAGCAGAAAATTTAAAAGGGCCGAGGGAGAGAGAAAGAAAAACAACAAGGAGCATTTTTTTGTTTTCTCTTCCTAGTAGGAGTGTGTGAGCTTGGGTTAATTTGGGTCTTTTGAAAAATTGGGTGATAAACACTATTGTATGTTCTCATTGATTATAGTAAAATATTCAGTCGTTTCCAAACTGAACGTAGACATTGTCGAACCAGTATAAAAATTTTGGTGCTCTTGTTGTTGTTTTATGTTTCACTCCAAATTTATTAACGTTTCCGCACAATAAATCTCCAATTAGAGTTGATTATCTGCAGAAAATATATCAAGAAATGCAACAATGGAGACCAAATTCCAAAATAACATTTCGAATGATATGACATCCATTAATCTAAACAATCTATCAAATCTAGGAGGTAAGAATGTAACATAGATCCAAGACTTATTTTGAGTGTAAAACTTTACTATTGACTTCATTGTGCTCCCTCTTTTTCTATTTTATTCTCTTAATGATGACTTTATGTAGATTGTTCAGTATCTTCTTACGAGTACATGTTGTAACCTGAAAAAATTATCCTCAAAATTCTGTACTATAATTATCTTGCTATTTTATTCGAAAATGTATCTTAAATAGAGAAAACATGAATAAATTCAACGAAGTTACAAACTTTCAATTGGCAATCAAAATTCATTTGTGACAAGAGGATATTTATCCGTACGACTTACTCGGTATTTGTTAATATGTTCTTATTTTTTAACCTTTTAAATGGCATTCCAATATTTTTAATTCCAATATATTTAATTTATGGCTTAGTTTTGAATTTTGACTGACTGACACACAAAGAATAAAATCTCTACCAGTTCACTGGTTATATGTGGAAAACATCCGACCAGACGCAAAGGCAAAACCTAAGTCAGTGGGTGATTTGGTAATTTCAACCCTCTTAAGACTATCATCCTCTCGAATCGAAACCATTCACCACAGATATCTAATCTTTTCATTGCCAAACGCGCTGATCTTTTCTCTCTCTCTCTCTCTCTCTCTCAAGGTGCGTGTGCTTTCTTCGTTTGGGTTAAGAGAGCGGTGTTTTTTATTTGGATTCTTAGATCTGTGATTCTTTGACGGTGTTATTGTATTCTGTTGATTTGATTAACTTCTAGATCTGTCATCTGTTATATGCTGTTTTGATCTGTTCGAGTTTTCTTCACCTATTGGTCCGATGTTCTTAGTATTTGCTGTTATTGTAGGTTGACATTTGTTGTTTCTTGGTTTTATTGAGAAAGGGAAGATTCTAAATACTTACTTGAAATTGAATTGGGAAACGACGCAATCGGAGCTTATAATCAGAAGGTCTCTCGTGAATTAGGCTGATTCTTCGTGGGCCGCTAATTGGCTGATTGTTGTTTTTTGATTTCAAGAGGGAAAGCGCCCTTCGAGATGGGAAATTGAAATTTCGGCAATTATACTGATTCTAAGTTTAAATATTTGGAAGTTATTATTAATTTTCTCCACGTTCTTCTACTTCGTTTATTGATGATTCTGTCTAGCATGTGGTTTACTATACCCATTTAAAAGTATTCAATATGCTTTATATGATCTCTAGAGTACTGCATCAAAATGGGGCATTCACACTTTGACAAACAATAATAACTTTTTTACATATTCATGAATTCCTTGTTGAATTTGCTTGTTGAATAGTGGGCTAAAAATGAAAATCAGCATCTAGATTATTTGATGACTAGAATCCGATAAAGGGAGTACAGCATCATCTAGGAGTGCATTTTGACAGTGTCTCACACTAACTTCAGTAAAATCTTCAAGCATATCTGAACATTGTCTCCTATAGCTAGATCATGTGAAGCCACTGATGATGATCGGGATATATCCTCACCATACATTTTCAAAGTAATGTTTTTAACAAAGCCTATCCTATGAGTGTTTTTGAAATATAGCTGGTAACTTTGAAGTACCCATTGGAAAATGTTAATAAGCTATCATTATAATCCAAGAATCAGTTTTATATTATCCTTTTCTCATTCTTTCTCTTAGTTCATTTATTTACTCTTTTGTTGAGGTATTATTAACTGATGACATGATCATCTATTGTAGTATTAGTAGCTGTTATTTCCCATTGATTATAGCCCGATGGATACCAATAATTGGAGACCTACTGCTCCAGCAGGGGAACCTACCATGGACGCAGGTGATTGGAGAGCTCAATTACCACAAGACTCACGACAAAGAATTGTCAACAAAATGTAAGAACCTTGAATTTTTTCAGGCTCAGCCATCATTATGAATTTTTCAATTTTCATTGAAGAGTGGAAATTGTTTTATGCATTATTATCAGGCAGGGAACTAGTTAAGACCATTTCTAACAATCCAAAACTTTAGGATAATTAAAGAATCTTCCAATTTCCACATACAAAATTTTCTTGAAGAAATTGATAAGGTCTTGTATTATATTTAGCTTCAAGAGTAACATGGAAAATATTCTTTACAAGATAAGGTCTTGTATTATATTTAGCTTCCAGAGTAACATGGAAAAATATTCTTTACCACATGTTGAAAATAAGGGATGCTGGAACGTTGAATTTAGGGCTGTAATAACAACATAATTAAATAAAAGGACAAGGGTCTAGGTATCAGTCTGAGGGCTAGGAACTACTCCTGATATAAGAATCAGTCAGAAAGCTTTACACTTTCAAATCTGAAGAATTCTTTAAAAAATATTCAACCTCCTAAAACTTAATATACGATGCATATAAAATAGACGTTGAGAGAGTATTTTGGTTTGACTATAACTCTATTTCTTACTTAAAACTAGATTCTGACTAGATAGAGATTAGTTGATATTTTGTATCTGAATGTTATAAAATTGGATGCATAGATTTGAGACTTTAAAGAAACACCTTCCATTTTCTGGGCAAGAGGGGTTACAAGAACTCAAGAAAATTGCTGTGAGGTTTGAGGAGAAGATCTACACTGCTGCCACAAATCAGGTAATTCTTTGATGAATATCAACACTTTTGTAGTGCCTTCCAAATTCAGCTCGGAGTTTTGCATCCCATATTGACTTGTTATCTGTTGTTCCCCCTGATATATTCCTCTCTTCATTGTGCTGACAACCGTTTTCTTATCTGAATTTCTAATTCAGCCCGATTATCTGCGGAAAATATCTCTAAAGATGCTTACAATGGAGACCAAGTCTCAAAATAACATTTCGAATGGTATGGCATCCAATAATTTAAACAATCCATCAGATCCAGGAGGTAAGAATGTGACATAGATTTAAGGCTTATTTGACTGTGAAACTTGATTCATTAATTTCACTGTGCTCCTTCTTTTTCTATTTTATTCTTTGAATGATGGTTGTATTTAGTTTGTTCAGTATCTTCTGATGAGAGCATGTTGTAACCTGTAAAACTGTCCTCAAAATTCTTTACTATAATCATCTTGCTTCATTGAATTTATTCAAGACCTACATGTTTTCTCTATTTAAAATATATTTCCTAATAAACCCACTGAAGTTAAGCTATTCTTTGACTTTTTCCTTCTTCCTTGATGTGTGCCTCTCTCTAACTAGGTTTCTATTCCTTCTTGTGCACTGTTCAGCTTCACACAATATGCAGCCCCAGGTTCACAATCCAGGACAGTCACTTCCTATCACCTTATCGGCTAATCAATCTCAGAATATTTCAGGGCGTCAGCAGCTATTATCACAGAATGTTCAGAGTAGTATGGTGTCTAATGCAGTTCCAAATTCTGCTGGTTTACCATCTGCACTACCACCTGTTTCGGGGTTAAACCAGACTCCTATTCCCGGTATCATTGGTCAAAATCCTAATGTGCAAAATGTTACTGGTGTTTCACAGAACTCACTTGGCAATTCAATGGGACAAGGGATATCTTCTAATGTTTTCTCCAGTCAGAGACAAATTCCTGGTAGGCAGCAAATGGTTCCCCAACAACAGCAGCAGCAGTCCCAAAATCAACAGTATCTTTATCAGCAGCAGATGCAACAGCAACTTATGAAAAAACAGTTTCAACAAGGAAATATCCCTCACACACTTGTTCAATCTCAAATGCAGCAGCAACAGCAGCAGCAGCAGCAAAATCTGTTACAACCAACTCAATTACAAACTTCTCAGCCATCTGGTATCCAAACTTCATCCGTCATGCAGCCTTCCATGATGCAGTCAGTTCCACCCTCTGGTCTGCAACAGTCATCACAACATGTGCTTCAACAGAACCAGCCATCTCAGCAAGCCACACAGTCAATGCTTCAGCAGCATCCACAATCGGTTCTGAGGCAGCAGCAACAGCCACAACAGGGTTCTGGTACTCATCAACAGCAAGCACAACTGATGCAGCAGCTGATGGGGCAGCAACCAAATGGCACAAGCATGCACCAAGGCCAATTGATTGGACAACAAAATACTGTTGGTGACATGCATCAGCAGCAGAGGTTGCTTAGCCAGCAGAACAACCTCCAAAATCTGCAGCAGCTAATGCCCCAACAAAATAACATATCTAGTATGCATCAGCAACAACTAGGATCTCAAAGCAATGTCTCTAGTTTACAGCATCAGCTGCAGTTGCTTGGTACTCAGGCTGGTAACTCGGGCATGCAAACTAATCAGCACTCAATACACATGCTGCAACAGTCCAAGATTCCACTGCAGTCACAAACACAGCAAAATTCAACTAATTTGTTGCCAAATCAAGGACAGCTGTCACAAACACTACCTCAGCAGCAACTAATGTCGCAGATGCAGTCACAACCGACCCAGTTACAGCAGCAACTTGGCTTGCAACCACAGTCCAATCAGTTTCAACAAAGGCTTCAAGCACCAGGTCAACCAACTGGTTCCTTGCTTCAACAACAAAATGTAATCGATCAGCAAAAGCAGCTATATCAATGTCAGAGGACCCTTCCAGAGACCTCATCAAGTATGCTGTTATATCTTTGAGAGTTTCTAGTGTTACTCCAACCATACTTTTTCTGTTTTATGTCTTACTGATTATAAAATATGTGGCCCTCAAATACAAGTTTAAGTTCTGTTCTATCACGTTCACCACCTCAAGTTTAGTTGATTTTTCAACTCATGTGGTGCATTTTTTGGCAATGTTTGCCAAGTATTTACTCTATTTGTGCTTGCATGTTTATTTAGACTGTTATAGATATGGGTAATAGTTTATATTTATACTTTGACCATTTTGATATGTATGTGAATCTATGAACCTACCCAAGATATAAGAAAAATTGGATATACTGCAGCTATTTCTTGCAGTATTCTTGTTGTTGCTATTGGAACGACACTTGCATCAATGATGTATATAAAGGGTCTAATTACTCTTCTGCCATTGCCTTATGGCATGGACTACAACATTGTTCAATACTTTACATTGTCACCTAGGGATAGATTATTAGCAGATACTAGAGGCGTGGCATAGTAACAAGTCTAAGTTTCCTACATCAGGTTCCTGCCATAGTTCTGCCATTTGTGTGATTCATGCCATTTGCGTCAAGACTGGTGCTTTCATTTCTGAGAAGAGGACATTCATCTGTATGACTTATTCGGTATTTGTTTATTTAACTTTTTTAGCTTCCCTTGATTCAACGGCACAGACAGGACATGCAAATGGAGGAGATTGGCAGGAGGAGGTTTACCAAAAGGTAATTTATGTAATGTTTGTTAGAGGAAATTGAATTAACTATATTTTTATCAGGATTGTAAGGTTTCTAATCCATGTATGCCATTGTCGACTAATTATAACTGTTGCATTAATACGCTTTTCCGAATTTTCCACTCATTATTTATACTTGTGGTTGAAGAATGTAACAGTTTTATTGTTCTTTTGATAATTCTAGATCAAAGTCATGAAGGAAACTTACTACCCGGAATTGAATGAGATGTACCAAAAAATTGCTGCTAAGTTACAACAGGTAGGTTAAGTGTTGGATCTCTAATCTTGACTTCATGATAGTTTACATGGTTTTTTGAGCTAACCTTGGAATGTGTGAAAAGAGTTGCTGAACCTCTTCTTTTCCTTTTATCACTTGTCAGCATGATTCTCTTCCACAACAAACAAAGTCAGAACAGCTTGAGAAACTCAGGGGTTTTAAGACGATGTTGGAGCGCATAATGTCATTTTTACAGGTTGCAAAAAGTAGTATAACACCTCTCATCAAAGAGAAATTGGGGAATTACGAAAAGCAGATTGTAAATTTCGTCAATACAAATAAGCCTCGAAAGCCTATTCCTTCCATGCAGCAAGGACAAGTGCCCCAACCTCATATTCAACCTGTGCAGCAAACACAGTCTCAAATTCCTCAAGCACAGTCCCATGAGAATCAAATGAACCCTCAGTTGCAGCAAATGAATTTGCAAGGTTCCATGCCAACAATACCACATAATAATATGTCAAGCTTGCAGCACAGTTCTCTGTCCTCCTTGTCTGGAATTTCTACTTCACAACAGAACATGATGAATTCGATTCAGTCAGGCTCCAATTTGGATTCAGTACAAGGCAATACGTTAGGTTCCGTGCAGCAGGTGTCTATGGGATCTTTGCAACAGAATACTGTTAGCACTCCTCAACAAACCAACATTAGTTCCTTGTCATCTCAAAGTGCTGTGAATATGCTTCAATCAAATATTCCCCTGCAGTCAAACTCCAATATACTTCATCATCAGCATCTGAAACAACAGCAAGAACAACAGATGTTACAGAACCAGCAGCTCAAACAACAGTTTCAGCAGCGCCAGATGCACTTAGTGAAGCAGCAGTATTTGCAGCAGCAGCAGCAGTTAAACCAGCAAGTGAAACAGCAGCTGCCTGGGCAGATGCAGACACATCAGATGTCACAGTTACATCAACTGAATGATGTCAATGAAATGAAGGTTAGATCAGGTATGGGGGTAAAGCCTGGGGTCCTTCAACATCATCTTGCAGCAGGTCAGCGTGCTGCTTATTCCCAACAACAAATTAAACCTGGAGGTTCGTTTCCTAGTTCTTCACCACAACTGCTTCCTGCTGCATCCCCACAACTACACCAACATTCTTCTCCACAAGTTGACCAGCAAAGTTTACTACCACCTAAAACTGGAACCCCATTACAATCTGCAAGTTCTCCCTTTGTTGTCCCATCTCCTTCAACTCCATTAGCTCCATCTCCCTTGACTGGAGATTCTGAGAAACCTGTTTCTGGTGTTTCCTCTCTGGCAAATGCTGGAAGTGTTGGACACCAACAAATTACTGCTGCACAAACAACAGCTCCATCCCTTGCAATTGGGACTCCTGGTATATCTGCCTCACCTTTGCTAGCAGAATTTACTGCTCCTGACGGTACTCATGTCAATGCTTTGACAACTGTTTCTAGCAAGTCAACTGTAACTGAGCAGCCACTTGAGCGCTTGATCAAAGTGGTTAGTTATTCTATCTGTTTAATTTGTGTAGGGGACAAACATTGTGCAAATTCCATCTTGAATATGTATTATTTTCCCTACTTGATTTTGGATATAATGAAAAAGACATAATATCATACCTCTCAGGTCAAATCAATGTCTGCTGAAGGGTTGAGTGCAGCTGTCAGTGATATAGGGTCAGTAGTCTGCATGATGGATAGAATTGCAGGATCAGCCCCAGGAAATGGATCTAGAGCTGCTGTTGGTGAAGATTTGGTTGCCATGACAAAATGTCGTCTTCAAGCTAGAAATTTCATCACACAGGATGGAATTACTGGCACAAGGAAAATGCGGCGTTACACAAGTGCCATGCCTTTGACTGTTGTATCATCAGCTGGCAGTGTGACTGATAGTTATAAGCATTTAGGTGGCCCGGAGGCATCTGATTTGGAGTCAACTGCTACATCAAGTGTCAAGAAGCCAAAACTTGAGGTACTTAGCGCTCCCTGGTTTTATGCTACATTAACTCTTTTCTGCAATTTATTTTCCTTTCAATCTATGAGATCTTCAATTATTTTATTGGTATATCTGATCTCTACTCATTAACTTGGCCCTACCACATTGATTTCTCAAGAACTTACATGCTAATAGAAGATCTTACTTTCTCAATGGAGGATTCATTCGCCTATAAAAACTTATACTTTGTTTCTAAAAGCAACCTTCACATGATCATTTCTGAACTATGTGCCTTAAAGCAAAGCAATGAGAGTGGAAAGAAGTACTATATTATTGTAATTGTGGATGCATAGGTTTCCAGATTCTAAAAAGAGGATTATCCCTTTTCCAGTTTTAGTTATGGGTCATTTTTGTCCTACTTGTTCCCGAAAGTTAACATATAACCTTATGCTGAATGGAGAAAGAAATGTGACTTTTGCAGGCAAATCATGCCCTTATGGAAGAGATAAGGGAAATAAATCAACGACTTATTGACACTGTGGTTGATATTAGTGATGAAGATGTGGATCCCACTGTAGCAGCTGCCGCTGCTGCTGAAGGGGGTGAAGGAACTATTGTGAAATGCTCATATACCGCTGTTGCTTTAAGTCCCAACTTCAGGTCACAGTATGCTTCAGCACAAATGGTGCGTAACTTGCATCATGTGGGGCATTTTATTAACCTACTTGCATCATGTCTTACTATGTTCTCAGTACTATTTTGTGTTTAATCCTGTGCAGACACCTATTCAACCCCTTAGATTGCTTGTGCCTACGAATTATCCAAGCTGCTCCCCTGTATCGCTAGACAAGCTTCCTGTTGAAGTCAGGTAAAGGGAATTGGCGTCATGATCTTTGTTGCTTTCCTCTCTCCTCTTCTCACAGCAATATGTGCTTATATGATGCGACACATTTATGGTTTATTCAAGGTCAAAGAAAGAGAAAAGCCTGTATGGCTTGACTGGGTTTTGGAATGAAAACAGATAAAGCTAGATGGTTTATGATTACTTCCGAAACTCAACTCGGGTTATCACCATCATACATGAAATCACTTTACATCATATAACATATATAGTCTGAAACACAGTTAACAGTTAGGGTCCTGTACCTGTTACACAGAATTGGAATTGTACAAATTTGTAGTCATTTAATGAAGATCGTGTTATCCAGAACTGGAATTCCTTATTGATACACAATTAAAAATTTGTTACAGAGATGAGAATTGAATTCCAATGCGGCCAATTGCGAGCTTATGATGATGCATGTAGCTTAAGTGCTTACTTAGACAGAAGACTAATTTTCATCTCATCTTCCATTTTTACGTTTGCTGATTTGGGTATTTGTCACATAATGCAACAGCAAGGAGCAAGAGGATCTGTCGGCAAAGGCGAAATCGCGGTTCAGCCTATCTCTTAGAACTCTTTCCCAACCCATGTCACTTGGGGATATAGCATGGACCTGGGATGTGTGCGCACGTGCTGTGATTTCTGAGTATGCTCAACAGAGCGGTGGAGGCAGCTTCAGCTCCAGATATGGAACCTGGGAAAAGTTCGTGAGCACAGCTTGATTAATCTACCTCTCGGAAGCCCCAAGAAGAAGCTGTTAATAGTAGGTTTGGTTTATATTCCAATATCAGTAAATCCACTCTGGGATAGCTGCTCTGATGAAGTTTGACCCAACAAATGCAGATATGGATATGTGAGTTCTGAGAATCCATATCAAACTCAGGAGCATAAATTTTGTTTATGTAATTAAGGGGTGATTTGTGTAAAGTTAGAATAATGTTCCTTTTCCAATGGTGTGTTGTCTGCTATAACATCACACTTAAAGACTCCTGTATTCGGTCGATTAGAAAGCTATTTGCATTTGCAATGGCCTTTGTTTTATATGTATATTAAGGACTGGAAGAGGTTCCACATTGTTCTTGGACCAGCCCAAAATTTTAAAAGAAAAAAGCCACCTGGCGTGGCCCTGTATTCAGATGATTACAATAATGCATCTACTTCCATGCCTTGTAAATACATTTTAGACAGTCATTTGAATTTTTATTTTAATTATTATAATTTAAAAATTATTATATAATTTTCTATCATATTTAATTTGTTTTTATTTACTTTTTACTCAAAATAATAGCACATTAGATAAAATATTAGTGAATATAATAAAATAAAGGGATAGGCAATCTTAAAATGCTCTCACTATTTTAGAATTTTAACTCAATTTAGTAATTTATTGAAGATTTAGATAACAAAATTGTTATCTATATGCTCTCACATTAGAAAAAAATTGTTACTCAATTTAGTAATATATGTGTCTACTTTAAAAAAAGTCTACGCGATCACAATTTTTTTCAGTGAACATTTATACGGCATAATCATTAAAATTTTCGTTCGCTAAATAAGCAAATTATTAACGGAACTAAAGTTTTTAATTAAACAGTTAAGGTTTTAAAATTAGTTAATTAAAAAATTTTAAAATTTTGAGTATTAAATTAAAATTTTCAAAAGGTTGAACATTTTAGAATTAGTTATAAATTATGTGATAAATAAATCATAATATAAAGGATAATAATAAATTTTAAAATATAACAATCAAAATAATAAAATATCAAATTACAAAAGATCTCATATAACTTGACTTCAAACAATAATGTTAGTACAATAAGATTATTTAATTTATCATGTGTAAGACATTTTATCGATCATTGGAATAAAATTTGTGACAACGTTAATGATTTTAAAATCGGATCGGATCGGATCGATCAATTCGACCCGAATTAACTTTGAATTGGCCTGATTTTCAGTTCAATTTTTATTTAATTGATATGAATAAAAGCAGACCAATTTATTATTAAACCGGCCACTTAAATTTGAATTGTGAAGAATCGTAAACCGGCCACTTAACAAAAGGTTGGAGATCGGACTGTTCAGGTCCAGTCTGATCTGTTTGCTTGGGGAGAGCTCAAACTTAATTGTCAAGCTTGGAGTTAGTGTGTGAGAAAAAGAATGCAGAGGAGAGGCAGAGGAGAGGAGAGATGGGTAATAGGCCGAATACATATGAACTCCATCAGTCAATGAGCCGTAAAGCAAAGGCCGACAGAAAGGAGACGTAAAATTTTGACCAAAAGAATCCCATCGTTCTCTGCCAAGCTGTATTGAGGCCTGATGTGATGCGGGAGTTCAGACAAACATAAACTATATGTTACGACGCCTTATGATCTGGATATTCCCTCCTTCACTAAGCCAGTAAGCCCTCTTTAATTTTATATACCTAAAATGAATGGTGTCAGACTTCTTTTCTTTCTTTAGAATAAAACATCGCTGCCTAACTTTCTAGAGGTTTCATGCGCCGCTAAGGAGGAGGGAGATCGTCTGTTCCTCAAAGCTGTGCTCATGTAATTCTACTCATACAATTTATTGTAATAAATGGCTGAGATAACTTGAACACAGGGTAACACAAGATAGAGAAAACAGAGGATATTTTCCCTACTAATACAGCATATCTTTTTAATATAATTTAAATTTTGTAAATATAGGTTTATATGTAATAAGAATAATTACAGAAAGTAGATTGGTCTTCTAATCTCAAACCAAAGTACCATTGCCATTTGTTCAATTCAGTACAAGATCAAGACAAGACAACCACATTGTTACATAGTAAATTACATTATTACATCATTGTACTTGTATATGTTTTGTTTTTTCTTTTTATATCAACGTGATACATCATCAGTATCATCATCTTCATATCTTAAAGTTCCGTAATGAAGCAGGATGCATGTAAAAGGGTAAAGAATCATCACATGAAAAATAAGGACACCAAACCTCAAAACAGAGAATTGTGTCTCTCTTCGGAACCTCTCCTTATAGTCTCTCTCTGTTGCAGGAATGATCAGACAGAAACAGTGACGACCAATACAAAAGGTCCACGTTGAGCACAAATCATTAGTAAAGCTGGGAACTTTAACGATTAAACGCCCCCAGACACCTGAGAATAGACTGAAGATGCCAAATCTAGTGCTGAAAGCAGGGAGCAGACCACCATGGGTGGGATTAGCGGCAGCCGTTTGGGTTCAGATAGCATCTGGAAATTCGTACAACTTTCCTCTTTACTCTCCTGCTTTGAAATCAGTTCTGGGTTTCAGCCAGCAACAGCTCACAATGTTGGGAGTGGCAAATGATATTGGAGAAAATGTGGGGTTGCTTCCTGGTATTGCCTGCAACAAGTTCCCACCTTGGGCTGTTCTCTCTGTTGGTGTTGTCACTTGTTTTTTGGGTTATGGTGTCCTTTGGCTCGCTGTTAGTCAGACTGTCGTTGGCTTGCCTTATTGGCTGGTGAGTGTGTGATTCATGGAAGTGGTTGTGGCCAATGTTGGATTTTAATGGTTTTGTTCCGGATTTACTTGTTATTGTTGTTGGAGTTATTGCTTGCTAGCTTATAGATCTCTCAAATTATGGAGTCGTTCAATATTTGCTGTCAGTGTCTTACTATTCAGTTTCTTTAATCTCTAAATTGGGTGTTTTTTTTTTTTTCTGAGTGAGTTCCCGTATGAATTTGATTGATCGGAATTATCTCATGGGCAGTTAATTTCAGATTCTAGCACTAGAATTTCGTGCCAAGACGTGTGATTTAGTGATTAGAACAAAAAATGATTTGGCTGATTTTGAATTGCTTCATACAGTTCTAGGCAAAATGTTTTGCAAAGCTTTTGTAGTGATATGGTGTCTTTTGGTGGAATTGATTTTGCTGCTATCATAGTTGCTGTGTTTCCTGGTGGGTTTATTTCTGTGAGTACCCAAGTTTTTCCTTATTAGCGGGGCATGAACTACAATTGTTCGTGTTGAAGACCAGTACTTATACCGCAAGAGATATAAGATTCTGGCATTTAAACAAGCCAGCGAGAGTTTAACTTTTCATCTAATTATGGGATGAATCTAAATTTAAGTGTGATTAATGACGGCCAAAAATTTGATGAACTTTGTTTCTGATCCATCCATTCTAACGCAATCTGACTTATTTAACTTGTTTCTTTCAAGTACCTGTATGGAAAGAGATGTATGATTCCATTATTTAAACAGCAAAAAGCTGTCTTAACATTTGTATCTAGTGAATAGATGAATCTAAATGTAACTATGATCAATTAAGGAAAGAAATTTAAGATCTTTTTTTTTTCTGAGCCATTCTAACACAATTTGACTTTGTTCCCTATCCATTGCTTCTTTTTGGTTGGTATAATTAGCTAATTGGATTACTGATCTAGACTTAAAAGGGCTATTGTTGCAACAGATTAATTTTGGAATTTTTTAATTTACTTGAACTTATCTGTTTTCCAATTTTTAAAGCAATATCACGAGCTTCCGTTGTTGAAGCTACGATAGTCCAATTGTCAGAAAACTCATTAACTCTTGATAAAGCAGGTTGTCTGAGATTTTGTTCTGTCATTAAAGTGTAATGAATGAGGCCAGAGCACCTCTATTACGATATTGAATGCCCTCTCAGAACTGTTTTATACCCATTCTAAATGATGATGGTAATGTGCAGCAATTTAAAACACTCCTATCTGCAGTCCAAATATTTCTGGAAGTGCTGTGTTGATTTTCATCTTTTAAAATGGCACGCACAGCAAACTTTGTGCCTTTGTGTTTAGGTTCCTGTTGCTTGAGACCATTTAGTTGAGCCAGAGAGTTAATATTTAAGAACTTCTGAAAGCTGTATACAGATATCACAAATTATCTTTTAAAGAACTCGCTTTGATTTGATTGTATTTATCTACAATTTACCAGGGAAACCCATAAGACAATTAAGAATAAGACAGTTTGTATCGAAAACAATTGATGAGTTTCGTCTACAATTTGTGAGTTTTGCAATTGTGATAAATTAGTTTTCTGTAAGCTATGGAATCTGATTATTTCCCTTTATACTTGATGAGGTACACTTGCAGAAAGATCCTGGTCTCAGTTTACTTTACTTTTTCTTTTTGATAATAATTTTAACCTTGTACTATTGTATTGCAGTTGTGGCTTGCACTTGTTGTTGCCACCAATAGTAATGCATGGTTTGGCACCGCTGTGCTTGTCACCAATATGAGAAATTTCCCTCTCTGTAGGGGAACTGTTTCTGGCATTCTCAAGGGCTATATTGGACTTTCTGCTGCAGTGTATACAGTGGTGTATAGTATGGTGCTCAAAGAATCTGCCTCCAGGCTTCTGCTAGTTCTTACCATTGGCATTCCCATTCTGTGTCTATTAATGATGTACTTCATACGACCATGTACTGCAGCTTCAGGGGAAGACTCTTCAGTGCATGTTCATTTTGTTTTTACTCAAGCTGCAAGTGTTTTGCTTGCTGTGTATCTTCTCTTAATCACAATATTAAATCATGTAATTTCCTTTAGCGAGACTATTTCCTACATATTAATTGCGGTAATGGTTGTCATTTTGATGTCTCCTCTTGCAATTCCTGTCAAAATGACTCTTTTCCCTAACAGACCTAAGAATCAAATTCCCCCAATCGATTCTTCTGATAATTTGATTCTGAGAGAGGGTGAATCAACCCCAACAGATCCATTGTTGACACCATCTTCATCGGCTGCTAATCTCGGAAGCTTTCATGAGAGTGGGGATGTTTCAGATGTAGAAATACTTCTTGCTGTTGGGGAGGGAGCAGTGAAGAAGAAAAGGAGACCTAAGAGGGGGGAAGACTTCAAACTTCGTGAGGCCTTTATCAAGGCCGATTTCTGGCTTCTTTGGGCAATATATTTTCTTGGGGTTGGTTCTGGTGTTACCTTCCTGAATAATTTGTCTCAAGTTGGGGTTGCATTTGGTCTTAGTGATACAACAATATTGCTCGCAATCTTCAGTTTTTTCAATTTTGGAGGACGTCTTGGCTCAGGGGTTGTTTCAGAGCACTTTGTCAGGTCAGTTCCTGTTTTTGCGTTTATTTATAGATTTGATTACATGATAGAATGTCAATTCTCCCCTAAGATGTATCCAATTATTATCTTAGTTCTGGTTCAACATCGTTTCAATACCTGTATGTTCGCTCACTCCTCCTAATCTTTTTAAATGTGGTCCTTTCAGTAGATCTGATATCCACTAATCTACTATGAATGACACACACTATGCTGAATTTTGTTGTACAGGTCAAGAACAATTCCTCGAACTGTGTGGATGACTTTGGCACAAATACTAATGGTTGTAGTGTTTGTGTTGTTTGCATTAGCCGTTAATGGTATTCTTTATGTTGCAACTGCTTTGCTTGGCATCTGCTTTGGAGTTCTATATTCTGTGATGGTGCCAACTGCCTCTGAGCTATTCGGCTTGAAACATTTTGGTCTTATTTACAACTTTATCATGATAGGCAATCCCATTGGCGCACTTCTTTTCTCAGGTATTCTTGCTGGCTATGTGTATGATGCAGAAGCAGCTAAGCAAGGAAGCTCTACCTGTCTAGGCCCTGATTGCTTCAAGGTCACATTCCTGGTTCTAGCAGGAATTTGTGGGCTTAGTAGCATCTTGAGCATAATCTTGACAGTAAGAGTGTGGCCTGTTTACCAAATGCTTTATTCAGGTGGTTCTTTTCGCCTGCCACAAACTTCCAGTCATTGATTAACTGACGAAACCATTCTCATCCAGTGAAGTTCAGAGGTACCCTTTTTTCAGAGTTCTTTCCTCTGTAATAATTACATTAGGAAGCAGAGACGCAAATTTTGTAATGGATCTTCCCCCAAGTATGGATTTGTCACTTTGCTTTTGGTAATTCTTGCTGTAATGACACTTAATGATCAGGTTCTGGGGGTTATCCAAATTATTGTAATACCCTTTGATGGGTATCTATGTATGAAATTATACTTAAATGAAATCGGGGAACACGCATGAGAATTGAGATTGATAATAACACTCATTTCCGTTTATACTAAATGATGGGAGCTTAAAGCATGTAAAGTTTATTTTGTATTGTGAATCATTGAGTTTATGTATATTTGAAGGGTAGAGATCTGTTTCAGCTCTGCAACTTTTTGTTTTAAAATGAGAGTTTTATTAATCAGCGTTACTTATATAATTAAGAACATTGAAAAATGAGGGAAAGGAGATTGCAATTATAAAATGACCAATGGAGTGAAGTAAGGGAGCAACCATCTTTCTTTAAGTTCCTACCCTTTTAAAAGGGATGCCCATGCAGCTATTAAATTGTTTCTGTTACCAGTGCAATGATAAAGTTCTGAGACATGTCCCCCTCCAATGACTGAATTTGAATGCTAAAAGTAAAAAAAAAAAACTCCACCACCCATATGAGCTGAAGAAAGGAGTTTGAAAACACAAAAGAAGTCAAAAGAACAAAATCTGATGCTTTGTAAATGATAATAATTTAGGCATCTTTCTTCAACAAAAGAAAATATGGATACAATTCTTACTGGTTACTATGTATTTTCGTGTACCTAAAGCCACCCATCTCCTCACACTGACACTAAATTCTATCAGTGCTTTCTTTTCTACCCAAAGATGAAAAGATTGCACCACACAAAAGCAGAAAGGAGACAATCTCATTACTGAAACCGACTCTTGATGCCAAAGTGTGTCCTCTATCTGACCCACCACTAACAAGAAAATAAGATTACAAATCTCTCTTCTGAAACACAAAACCAATCTGATCTCTGGAGGAAGAAGCTAAAAACCCCACCTCTCAGGATTGAAATTAACAAAGTAAAGCATTGAAGAAGAAGAAGAAGGTTAATTGAAAACTAAGGAGAAATTGACCAAAGAACTAAGAGCCAAGGTAGTAGCATATTCATGTTGGTTTTAAATTCTGGAACATGGTATCCCACCTGATCTCTTCAACACCAGTTGACCAATAACCATCATGCTCTTCAAAGTTCTCATCTTTGTGAACATCATAAATCATGGGACTTGAGAAACTATCGTGTTTAGGCCCAGATATCAGCATAGGACTGCTACCATTTGTAAGCAACAGCCTTCCAGACTTGGCCATCAGCAAGTTCTTGTTCCTCTTAAGCATTGACCCTCTCCACCTGGTGCTATAACCAGGCCTTGGAACAAGAACAAGAGCAGACTCGTCTCTGCGAACCCACGTCTTTATGTACCTGGCAAGAGATCTCTTTGTTCTCTTGATTGCAACCAGAACTCTTGACATGGCATGTAGGTTAGCTCCTTTCTCTTTTCTTGCAAGCTTGAGGATCTCCAGCCTGTGTTTAGCTATGGAAATCCCCATACTTTGAAGAAACTCGTGATTGAAGTAAGCTATATCCTCTTCTTCAAGCTCATTCTGCGCAAAAGCAAGACCATATTCATAAACAAGAGAAGGGTCAAGACCAGTTTTTGATAGCCA
>JANZLC010000005.1:5690522-5701831 GCA_026413385.1 Erythroxylum gracilipes | reverse complement strand
TCTCCTACCATCATCCACGCACTCCCCCCTTCTCCAACAACCCGACCAGCCACCCTGCTTACCTGCCTTACCATCGCAGGCGTTCGGAGATGTCACTGGCCTCATCGGCGCGACGCCACCTGCTGCGAACTAGTGCTGCGTTTTCGGTCCTCCACCGCCGGCCCTTGGACTCTTTCTATTTTAGTAAACATGTTTTACAATTTTCAATTTTAAAAAATAATTTTTTCAATATTAATTAGTAAACATGTTTTCGACAATTTTTTACTGAAAATAAAAATTGAAAATATATGCAAAAAAATCAAGATAGAAAAAAACTGTTTTCTAAAAATAAACGCACCCTAAATGTTTCAATCATGTCCTCTTTAATATAAATTTGTATAGAAATATGTAGATAAAATTTAATATAAACTCATATAAATGTGTAAATAAAATTTAATAGAATAAAATTAAAACTAATTAATTAGAACAGAAAATTTAACCTCACGCTACACAGGTTACAGAAAAATAATTATTACATAATATATGCTTTTTTTATTCGTTTTAACTACTAATAAAATGCTTTTTTTAAAAAATAATTTTCCCTGATAATGTCACATGCAAAGTTACAAACTGATCTAAATTCTTGATATTATATAAATAATATTTAATTAATTCCAGAATTTCGAAAGTATCTTTAATTATTGATCGGCTTGTTTAAAGGATGATTAATAACACAATCACGTTTAACGAGACTTGTTGTGCCCCTTTTGACTTTTGGAGGCTAGCGACAAGGATTTGATTACACTCTTTTTTTTTTAATCTCTTTTTGAGGAAATTAATATGATCGAAAAATTAATTCTTATTATATTTTATTAAATTTTATTTATATATTTATATAAAATTAATATAAATTAATTAATAAAATTAATTAGAACAGAATTAAAACACTATTTATGGTACCGTAAGAAATAAATCTTTTACTCTAATTAACCTAATTTTATTGTGTTTTATATCATTTTATTTGTACATTTATGTGGGATTTAGAGAAATGTATGAATGAGATAGTATGGAACAAAATAGTAACAAATTAATCGGGACAAAATATCTAATTATAACAACTACCGATTGATTAAATTAAGAACTACAATGCATTCATTCAATTACTCAACTTTATTATTTGCATCCCGTAAGTTGATAAATTTCTTTTACTAAAGATAAGCATTCAAGTATTTTTTTTTTTAAGAAACTGTAATCTCCTCAAATTTTGATATGAAGGTAGAATTTTGATAATTGGGTATTCAATTATAAATAAAATTTCAAGCATATATACAGTTAATTATTCGATAAATTAATAATTAATAATATAATTAAAACTTTCTTTCATTTTTTTAAATTCCGTACGCAAGTCACGGCTATCCTCCGCATGTGATGACAAGTCATGTCATATTCCAATAGAAATCGCATATATGAAAAAGAAAACATATACTAAAAGATAAAAAAGAGAGGTTTAAATTTGTACATACCAAAACTAATTTTTAATATTAAAAAATGGGAAAAGGAACAAGAAAAGAAGTTAATGATAACGTAACATAGCACCACTTTGAAAATAAAGGAGACCCACTGTCCGACAACTGACAGAAGAGGGAAAAGCAAGGCGACCACCCAACTTATCGTGATAGCATCGAGTTGAGCACTTTTCTCGCGATACTTTTAGCATCCAACGTCTCGGGATCCGGTGGGCTAACTTGGGTTGGCTTGACTGGTGGTTTGGATTTTGCCGAGAAAATTAACGAGAAAACATTTATTAAGGAAACTTTTTTTGTAACAATTATTGAAAGCGACATGTCATGCAAGTAATGCCGAGAGGGTACGTGTACTCGCAGAACGCGGCGAGTGAAGTGCACGGACTAAGACAGAGATGGCGCAAGTTGGGGGGACTGGCAGTCGCAGATCTGGGAGGAACCAGTCCAGATGGAGACCATCCAATTTGGTAGTGTGACACTGTGACCAAGCTGTGCTGTGAGACTTCAGAATTTATGGTTTTGACGTTGAGAGTTTTTTTTTTTTTCCTTTTTAAAAACTTATTTGAGTTTGTGCTAGTGCCATGTACGGTTGGATGTTGCTCACCAAGAGGATAAGGTTATTGATAGGTGTGGTGAAGCAAAGCAAGTATTTTATTGTCACATATTGGTGTATTAGAAATAATCCCTTTATTATGTAAAAATAAGATTGCGTATTATCAGATGATTTAGGAATAATAAATTAAAAAATTATAATTTTTTTGAATTTTTTATTATTTTTTAAAATCTTCAAAATTAGATAATATAATTTCAAAAATGATATTTATTAATCATGAATTGATATGATTAGTGAAACTAATATTTAGAGAAAATTAGGTAAAAATTAACCAATTAGGAAATTCAGAATCCTCTTTGAAACAATAACATGTGTTCTTACATTAGTTTGCATTTACTCCCAAGAAAGTTATGATTTGCCTGTAGTGGAAAATTATGGCATCTCTCTTTGTATCCCATCCCTGTTCTCAATCTTTATTCTTATTTCCTAGTAAAGGGACACTTTCACGTCCTTTTCATTCTTTTTCCGTGTAATGCAATTAACCCTAATCTTCCAATATTAATCATCTTCAACGAGAAAAAATGTAATGTCTTTTCTTTAAGAGCCTTAAATGGAAAAGAACAGGGTACCGTATGAATAAAAGTTGGAAAGCTGTCAGGAGCAGCTTCTACTTCTGGGCGTGGTGGGAGTGGAGTGGGGAATGGACATTCATTGAAAGCACTTCCATTACTAGCAGTTAATGCATTCTGCTTTTTGCAACACTAGACAGAATCAATCCACAGGCACTTTATTCTGATTGAATCTTATTGGGTTTAAAAGCTTCTTATAAAAAGAAGTTTGAAACCTGGGATGATTGATTAACCCAAGTGTATACATGGAAATATGATACGGGGCTGCATGTAGCTCAATTGGTCATTTGAAGGGTAAGTTAAGATTAAGGTCTCATGTTCGAGTCCCGGCAGTAATAATGTAGGAGTTCATCTAATGTAATAATTTCTTGTGCGCACCGGTTTTGAGCCACCCTTCTGAAAAGTTGGTTAAGATCAGACCATAATTTACCCCCTCATTATTCTATCGGGCCGAGATATAGGGGCGTTTAAGGTGAGCGATTCCAACTTTTTTAGATGAAGAAATATGATACCGGCAGTCAATACCTTTTGCTAGGGATAGCCTCTACTTATAAGATATTGCAGCTTGTTTAGTTGATCTTAAACAACATTGGAAAATCATGTTCTTAAATCTTTTTTATTATAACTGGCATTGTTGATAATACTCACGTGTTATTGTCTATATTAGAAAAAGAAAAAAAAAGACTAACATATAAATTTAGTGAGTTACTTCAACTATTGTCAATTAATTTTAAAATAGATACTCATTTAAATTTGTGTGTGTTCTAACTTTCTTTTTTAAATAGATTCGAAAAAATAAAAGCGCAATTTTTTGATGATAAATATATAAGTTACGTGTAAACTAAGCAAATACTGTTTGCATAACAGTTTAATTTAACAGGTGAAAACGAATTCAAAAAAAAAAATTGAGTTGAAAACGTGTAGTGTGGGATCGCCAGCACCACACATCTGACATCGCTCACTTTCTCAGATGAGGAAAGAAAGACAAGAAGAAGAAACACGGCACACGCGCACGTAACTTAAGATCTTGAGCTTAGCTCACGAAAATATCCAATTCCAACCACTCGCTCACTTTAACAGCTTTCTGTAGTAACTACAATGGTCTTGGATTGGTGGGGCGTTGTTGTCACCATAAAATGGATGGCTCAGATTCAATCTCCTTCTTTTATCGTTCAACAAGGAACTGGAAAATTAAGGAAAGTGTCGGACTACGCAGACCAGCCTTCGCGACCAAAACCAACTAAGTTAGTTGGACCAGAAAAAGAAATAAGGTTTCCAGTGGTTTTATACAAATATTGTCTTTTTATCGGACATCACATGTTAGGTAGAAGTGTCTGATTTAATAATTAAAGTGACTTTATAGTTAATTAAAAAAGGAGAAAAAATGATTTAAGCTTACTATATTGTAGAATATTTATAGGTTGAGAAAGAATCGGGATATTGGGATCTTTGGTAGAAAACGTTTAAGCTATATTTTTGCTGATTAAAGAATATTAGTTGTTTGACAAATGCTATATTTTAGCTGATTAAAGAGTATTAATTGTTTGACTATGTAAAATAGTTAGTATATTTGTTTAGTTAGGAGTTGGTTGGGTTAAATAATTTAACCCAACTATCTATTTTTTGAAAAGCTATTCCAAGTAACGTTTCAGCATATTAGTTAATAAAAATCTTACTAAAATATAATTGTGCCCTCAAACTCATTTATCATTTTAAGCAATTAGTAGTCTGGTAGCCTTTAGGTTTTTCACTTTAAAAAGAGAAAGTTGCGATTCGTGTGTAGATTTTATAAAATCTCCTCAAGCCTTCGTCTCCAAACACCTAAAAATTATCGACTTGTCAATTATTATTATTTTTAGAAATATTATTATTATTGTTGTTGTTATTTGTTATTATATATCAAATATTTTTATTATAGTTATAAATAGAATTTATTTAATGAAATAATATTCATATTCTTATAATTTTTTAAAGTTATATCTTTATTGGTCATTTTACACATAAACAACTAATCCTAAATAATTAATTTTATCAAATATCTTTAATAAACAGCTGATGTTAGTCGCTGGTCAAATCAACTGATATAATCAGTTATCAGTTAACAACTAATAAAATCAACTAACAACTAATTGTCAAATAGGTCATTGACTATTAAAAATGAGTTCTTTCAATTTGGTATACACACTTAGTTTAATTAATTTATCTTTTTGAACAAATGATAAATAAAGAATAAGATATTTAAAGAACTTAGTCAAAATTCAATTTAACATGGAACACGAAAACTAATGTTTTATATATATCGATATAAGTCATAATTATTATTTTAAGTATGATTAGACAAACTTTGGAGCGTGCACGTAATAATTTACAAATTATTCGTTAGTTACTAATTAAAAATATGAACAGAGAGGCATTGTAAAGTTTGTTTCAGTAACAAGATAGAAGAATACGAAGACGAGGATATTGACCATGATGATAGCTCCAAACACAAGCCAACCCCTACACATTGGTTTACGTCAATTTTTAAGATACATGTGGGCAAAGGGTACGAAGTCGAAAATGACACATGATGTAAGAGGGACCTTTCAATAAGCTATAATTCGATGGTTGATGTTACACCAAGAATGAAATATAGCGTCCGAAGAAAGTTTCTTGTCCAATGCTTGTTTTCAGATTGTATACATCATTTTGAGAGAGAGCTCTCTAAATCAAGAATTATGGAATTGATTAAACAAAACTCCCTTAGAAAGTGATATACATAAATGGTCATTTTCAATGTGAGCTTCCTTGAAAGCTCCCTCCATCAATGCTTGGCATTATCTATATGTTTCTTCTTTTATTATTTTCCTTTTTCTCTCTTCTTCTCGTGTCCTTTTTCCAACCCTATATTACAATTCTAGCTAAAGCAGAAGTGTTACGTACGACATATCCACATCCTCCGTTCAAATAAAGAATAAGATGGAGCTAGCCATAAATGTTCGGTGGCTCGGCTCGTGATACATATGATATGAGTCGAGTGTTTCTTGATGACGAGGTATGGCTGCTGGACTAGACATCGGTCAAATCACCTTTCTGGTATGGAGATTACTTGATTATTATACATATCTTTGTGTGACAATTAATGGCGTTCATTGAGGACAATATATTCATATACGTATGTATGTATGTATATATACATATACACTCTCATTACCGTATTGGATATGACAAAATAATTTCTTGGTCCAATTAGTTGAAAGACTGATTCCTGTTGTCCATATTAGTTGAAGATATTAATGTTTATACGGATTCTTTTTCAGTTGGATATAAAGGAAATAGGGATGGAAATCACTTTTATTATATTCTCGGGTCAATGAAAAATTCCTTAGGATAGGGTGTTAGGATCATTCTTAAATTTAAAAGAATTTGAATATTGATGAACGTATGAGATGATTTTATTGCAGGTTTCTATTAATTAAAAATTAAATTATATATTTTTAGACATCTCAAATTTTACATTTAAGTGAAAATTTTATAATATGAAATGATCTTATTTTGAAATTTTAAGGTATGATATACTCAAAAATTAATTAGATAAGAGCTAAATAATAATTACCCTCAATTATAAACTTTTGTAATTTCTTGGTGTTATTCAATATAAAAATTTGACCCCTATCTTATATTAATTTATCAAGGGAAAGATTTATAGATTTATATAACGTAAACAACTTTTTTGTAAAAATTACAAAAAAATTACGTACATTAATAATCCTCATTCAATCTTTGCAAAATGAAGAGCTTTGTGTATGCTGATTTATATTATTTTATTAATTGTGTTTTATGGTGTAGAAGGTAAAGAGAGAATATAGGTAATAGGATTGTTTTTTGACTGTTAAAACTTTGAATACACCGAAAGAAACGTCTTTTTTCCTTCTTCGGAGAAATTGAGTAGGAGGAGAAAGTATGAATGAGTCTTGTCAAATGACTATAGCGAAATCTCTATCTAAAAGAAGTAGATGAGCTCTTTGTGATAGGAAATGAAGGGTAGACATTGAGTTTCCAAATTGGTTGCTTTGATGGAAAGTGACATAGCCTACTCCATTGAAAACTTATGAAGGTTCGTTAGAAAACAAATCAGATTTATGCCTTTTCCAAACTCTCCTATTCACATTATCTACATATACAATAAATACTAACACTGCTTTAGCGAATAAATTTGATAAGACTCCTTTTATTTAAAAAATTACAAATTGAAATCAGAACTATAATTTATTTAAAAATTAAATATAAAAGTATCATATTAAAAAATATACTAAAATTATTAAAATTGAGCTTAGGTAAACTATATTGGCAAAATGACTAGAACTAGTCATTTGGATAACTGAATTTTATCACTTATAAACTCTTTAACATTTTCATATTTAGTTAAATATGAGATACTCTAACACTCCCTTTCAAGTACAATTGGAATTGGATATCTAGTTGTTACTTAAAATAAATACAGTGATAACCGGACTGGACATCCAGATGGGCAACTATCGGCTCTGATACCATGTTGAAAGACCTAACTCACTCTTAAAAGTTAACTTAAGGGGAAGGTTTGCACACTATTATAAATGGCTGAATGCACTCGTACTTGTTCGATGTGAGATTCTTGACACACCCCCTCAGCCCAAAGCAAGGTTGAACATTTATTGAGCATATTGGTTAAAATGACAGAACCGAACACCACTTCAAACTATCGAGACAAACTGGCTTTGAAAGTATATTAAAATTAGACTTGGGTCAACTATTAACAAAATAACTATACTTAATCATTTAGATAACTTAACTTTATCACTTATAAACCCTTTAACATTTTTATATTTAGTTAATATAGATTATTTTGAATAATTATTTTTATTAAATAATTTATTTGCTATCTGCAATTCTACCGTTATTTGCGGTCGTCCGATTTCCACGGCTGTTTCTTCTATACTAAGACAACGGATTGGAAAGTGCTGGCCTTTTCTTTCCCTGTACGTATCATTCACTCCAACAGATTGTTTTTTGGGCACAACTTTGGTGTTTTCTTCTCGCTTATCCTTATACTTTGTTATTTATACTGTACTGCATATTACAACAAAATTCTGATATCATTTTAGGAAAGGATTATCTTAAAACCTCCAAAAAAACCTCATCATCATTGGAATTGCCCTTTGAGGAGGCTTCAAGTTTATCTGAATATAATTGATTGAACCCAAAATCTTCCTAAGTTTTTTTTTTTCCCTTTCTTTTGGACATATTTCGTTGGAATCTTATTCTTAGGAGATAATGGAAGATGACGTTTTTACGAGTCCAAACTTTGGTTTTTCTAACGTCGCCGCCTGATGGACTTCATCGATATGCCAGTTCATTACGTGACCATTCATTCACTACTTATCTGTCTCAGTTTATTGGCATTATTATAAAAACAAAGTAAATGAAAAACAGGTAAGGTAATGCTTGCTTTTCACTGACCTCGTTCTAGTCTCAAGGAGTAACTATTCGAAGCATCGTTACATGATATGAACAAACTAGTTTTGTTTGGACCGAACTTACTTTGTATTGGCATGTATTAGACTCTCTTGTATTCTTTTTGGGTTCGATGCTATATTTTGGGAAAGAAGTTTGATGCCAAAAGAATCCCTTATTGCATAAATATTTTAAGGATTCGTGTTTAGTCTATAATATTAAGAATAATTTCAAGACAGCTTATTCATTAAATTTAAATTAGTTATTGTTCATGATTAAAAATAATTATCCGTTCAATATTAGTAAGAAATTGAAGATTAAAAAATTCAATCCATTCATTTAGTTCAATCATAAAAACTTTGGATAGTTCAATTTTTTAATTTAGATTTTAACTTTTTGGTTTGATTTATTTTAATACTTAAAAATTGATCTAAATTAATATATTTTTATAAATTTAAATAAATTAATCATTTTTTTAATAAAATTTTCAATTACACTTTAAATTCTTCAATTGATAAGAGCAGTTTTTTTCAATTATATCTTAAATTTTTTAATTTTATTTAATCTTTAAAATCTTTTAAACTTTAAAATTCTTATCAGTATATTTTTAAAAATATTAAAAAAATATATACGAGGAGCATTACTTAAAGACATTTACTTTTCTCAAATAAGATTAAACCCATAAAATTTAATTGTTTGATTTTTGTAATAAAAAAAATCCAATGAAAATATTTAACTTTAGAATGTTGGGATAATTCAAAGACTCCATGGTTGGTTGTCTTTTGTCCTTATCCTCGTCATTTGTCGCTTCCTTGTTTCGGTTGTCTAAATCATCATAAAAGCTAGGGAAAGAGAGATTGAAAAGAAAGGAGAGAAGAAAAAGGAAAGAAAGCAACATGTTTACACAACCCACGTAAAGAAGATTAAAAGATAAGTTGTAAGAGGAAACAAAACAAATATATTGCACGATAAATGTCCTAATCAATTAAAGTTATCATTCAAATATGCCTTAATTTCGTATATCTCCCCACCTCTAGGGTTTAGCGAGACGATATATAGAGGAGGAGTCTTTGAGTTACTTTTCTAGGGTTTAACTTTTCATGGTGAGTGTCTCTTTCCCATTCTCAATAAAATATAAAGTAAATGCATTGTTATTCGTCCCAAGAGTCGAACCACGACAAGGACTAGTGGAGTTGGAATTATATGCCCTAAAAACAAAGTCCTTGATTGAACTTCTTGTCACGACATGCTTGAAGCTTTTGGTACATACATATAAATGGACGTCTCTACTCTATGCTCGTTACCTTTTTTCATAAATTTAAAAAATGGCGTGAATTAGTCACATCAAGGGCGGTGTATACATAACTTATAATAGTATGAATGTGTAAAATTATTATTAGATCGTTAAAAAATTAAAAAATTAAATTATAACTAAATTCTATAATTAGTTTAATGTTCTTTTAGGAAAAAATATATACTTATGTTCCCACTTTCCAGGGCTGTGATTCATTGCAGTTTGAGTAGAAATATGTACTGTCCACGTTTAACCTACCACTATCCAGGTGGATGCATAGTTTATTGCGTTATGGTAGTTAAAATGCTGCTGTCTGTCTGTCCTTGTATGCCTAGGATCTAAGCAATTCGCAATTTGACGGGATCTTCTTTACTTTGTAGCTAATCTTGAGTTATGATTACATCTAGGTTGGTAATAAATGTCACTCGCATATGCTTTGCTAAAAGAATATGCGAGGCTAATTTACAAATTATTAGCGTAAGCACTCTCCATATGAGCTAATTATTTACGTGCCCTTGTTTATGCATTTTATTATATATATATATATATATAAAGTGCAATTAAGTTAATTTTAATTGCATTATGGAAGCAATAAATACCAAATCTTGTGTGGGCTAGAACGGAAATTCTCCTTTTTACTATGATAAATTTCATGATGATTTTTGTTATAATTTATAATGAGATTACGGGCCCATACGAAAAGAAAAATTAGACTACATATAAGTCTAAGTGAGGTTTCATCCTAAAATTAATTAATGTTAAGTAGAGTAGTCCATTAAATTTATATGTTAGTCTTCTTTTATCTTTTTCTTCAATGTGGGACAAACTCCCACTCTTTATATCTTTGGCAAACGAAGAAGTAATTATTAGTTCCATTTTGATTCCAATTCTACTACATTTGAGCTACAATTTGATCATTTTATACAATTCAACTATCGTCACCCTACAACTTGTCCTTCTGAAGTTTATTTTATACACGCATCCATAGATAAGGTAGGTCCTACTATGATGCTTTTATATATATATATAAGGGTGAAAGATAAAAGACTTAATTGCTGTAGTTGAATATGTGACCTTATGGGTGAAAGGAATAAAACTTACTTATTAAGAAAACTTCAATCTTTAAAATTCTCTAATTTTTTCAATTTCAAATTTTTAAGATTTTGGTTAAAAATAAAATATACTAAATATGAACACAGCAGTTATACCAATTAGATGTTAATTATATAACAATTCAACTAATCTCTTAAATTTTAATTAAATTAATTAAATACGAATCAAATTAATAATTTATTATAATTATTTTAAATAATTAAATTAAATCATATCATATTTGATATTAGTACCATGCTTTAAAAAAAAGCTATATATAGGAAAATTCCGTATAAATTAAAAAAAGAACAATTTGTCATAAATAGTAAGTCCTTACTCAATTATTGTGGGATATTTCATTAAAATTTACGGATAATAATATTTAAATTGGAAAAAAAGAAAAGCCAAAGCCGACAATGATGTTTAGTCGGTAGGAAAAGAGGAGCGCGGAAAGGAAAATTGGGAACCCTAGATCTGATCCACGTAATGTCAACTGACGGACCTTACATATAAATATTTACTAAAATAATATTTAGCCTTTGTGTGGTGCTTATATCACGAGAGTTTTGATTAAATGACTTTTTTTTTAAAATCTTGTCTAAGAAGAATTTTTATAATAAATTAGTTGACTATTTGATTATTATTTTAAAAAGAGTTTTTTTTAAGTGTTTCATACAGTAGATTGTTTGACAACATAAAAATAAAAAGTATATTTAATTTTAACTATATTTTATTTTATAATAAAAATTATTTATACATATAAATAT
>JANZLC010000005.1:5637830-5656064 GCA_026413385.1 Erythroxylum gracilipes | reverse complement strand
TTATCAGATACATTTTAATTTGCCATGTTAGGCGCATTTTCAAGCTTTTTATGTGTGTTCCTTCTTAAAACTTTGCTGTGGGAGTATCTGTCCATGCTTGACTTTCTTTTCTACTGTTTTTATCAGTTCATCTTTTCGACGGCACTAGATGGGAAAATAAAAGCATGGTTATATGACAACCTGGGATCTAGAGTTGATTATGACGCTCCTGGTTGCTGGTGCACAACTATGGCCTACAGTGCTGATGGCACAAGGTTAATATACTATGACGAATGTGTTTGTGAAATTGGGTCTTCTTTTGCTTAGTTGTGCAAGGTGTAACTTACAAATATTTGGTTTTGAACCTTTGGTTCTGATTGGAGAAACAGACTTTTTTCATGCGGGACTAGTAAAGATGGAGAGTCATATATTTTTGAGTGGAATGAAAGTGAAGGTGCTCTGAAACGGATGTATCATGGTTTCCACAAACGGTCTTTGGGGGTTGTGCAATTTGAGACAAAAAATCGATTTTTGGCCGCTGGGGATGATTTCTCCATTAAGTTTTGGGATATGGATAATATTCAACTTTTGACATCAATCAATGCTGAAGGAGGCCTTCCAGTAAGTTTTTAGGTATACTTGTTAGAGATTGTTCTTGCAATGCTGTACCCATTCTTGACATCATTGATTTTTAGGCGTGCCCACGTATCCGCTTCAACAAGGATGGAACTTTATTGGCTGTTTCTGCCAATGATAATGGGATTAAACTATTAGCAAATACAGATGGTATTAGGTTGCTGCGCACAGTTGAGAATCTTTCTTATGATGCTTCACGAGCATCTGAAGCAGTTGCCAAGGTAACATTATCACATATTAGTGGAGTAAAACATCCGATTAACTGTTAAGCAGTGGTTTTGAATACCAATGATTCATTCTAGCATTTGTACTTTCTCATTTATTTTCTCGAATTCTTTCCTGGTGCAGTTGGCTGTTCATGATATGTAATTTAGTCAGAGGAACAACTTTCAAAAGCTGTAGATCTATCATGATCTGTCAGATACTATGTAAGGTAAATGCTTTAGGACAACTACTGCTAATGGTGAAATGTTTTTTGCCCCTTGGGAATTTACTAAAGGAAGAATTTATGTATTCTTTTTGTGTTCTTTTTCATTTGGTGAGTTGTCTGATATGTTTCTTATTTCGCTCTCGAGTCTCGGTTTTCATCGAGACAAGCAAGGTCGTTTTGTTTTGGCATATCCGGATTACCTCTTCCATTCTCCTCCTTCTATCCCGGGAATTATAGCCATGAAATCACTTCCGGGACAAGGTGTTTTCCAGCCTCTTACCAACACAGATTTCTACTCCAATTTCTAACCCTCAACTTGTATGTATGATTTACTTCATCAATTGATAGATAGACGCCAATGTAAAGTCTTTTACTTCCTTTGCTTCACCGGGAAGGCATATTTAGATTCGTGGGTCGAGATCCCAGTTTCCTATACCCGAGACATGCAATGCATCACCTGTAATTTGCCCTTGACAAGTTTGGTAGTATTTCTGAAGCTGTAAAGTACGCATGCCCAACAAAATATGGAAACTTGGAATCAAACTTGATTGTTCTCTCGGGAGAAACTATAGAATTGCTTGTTGGGCTCCAAACTAAGCTGCTTCTTAATAACCATGTCCCTGGAAAGGAGACCTTAACTCATTGTGACATTAACAGCAGCTTCTCCCAAAAAATGCGGTGCCAAACGATGCTTAGATTAATCGTAAACTAATATGTTGGTGTAAAGATAAACCAGTTTCACGTACTTTACATTGCATGGTCCCATCAACAGTCTCGTGTAGGGGGAGCTTTAGACTACTGCTATGGATAAACGGCCAAAGATGATCATTTCATGCCTCCGTGAACCTGAGACGTGAAGTGAAAGAGATTAGACAACAACAGAGACTGAAATAAATAGAAAAGCAGTCTCGCATGAATATAATCATTTAGTTAACCAAGTCCTTCTCACAAGGGACCACCAAAACGTAATGTCATAGATAACTTGGAGTAACCGACTTGTTTGAAAAGACATCGTCATTGTAGTTAATGACTTCACTCTTCTGGATTTCGCCGGCATGGATGATTTTTATGACTTCCATGTTTCAGAGACACTTGTGTTAACCGTGGGCTGGGTTTTCAAACTGGTCGGTTTAGTTTAACCTAAAAAATTGGTATATAATTGAACCAGTAGGAACCGATCAAAATCGGTCAATTGATCGGTTGGACCGGTTAAATCGGACCGATCCGACCACTGGTTCATCAATTTTTTATTTTTATTTTTATTTATTTTTTGGGTATTTTTTTGTATTTTTTAAATATTATTAATATTATATATAATTAAATATAATTATTGCATAATTATAACGTCACTGACCAATAAGGCCTCTGGTTCGATGACCGGTCCGGATTTTAAAACACTGCCCGTGGGCGTAGGTGAATAGGTAAAGAGTTTTTTTTAGTTTAAGTAAGGTCGCAAATTCGAACTATCCTTATGTATGCAGCTGTTTAAAATTTGAGGTCAGAGTTTTATCTTTCGCAAAGGACTTACCCGACTAGAGCACCTCGTAGGAAACGAAAAAAAAGAGACCCTTGTGTTGTTTATTATGATAAATCACCCGAAAAATCAACTCTTGAAGGGTCCTAATTTATCTGCGTAGTTGATTATTTATTCTCTTCTAGATTTTATAATAATTACTCTAATTTTTTAAAATACCTCTCTACTAGTTAAAAATAAGGTTGCATATTACGTACTTCTGGATCTTTTTAAATTTTGTATATTAACGAGATTCATACGGGTATTGTTATTGTAATTACTCTAATTTGAAACTACAATTTCTTAAATTAGAAAAAAAAATTATTTCATCAATTAAACTACGTCTTAAGAGCTACCAACTAGTCTTACCAAGTTTACCAATCCTAAAGAGCCCAAAGCATGATCTCCACCAAACATGAAATGAATAGGTTAGTGTCAATCCAAACTTGTTAATATACTTAGAATGACATAAAAAAATTTAAAATATGATCGAAATATTTTTCCATTATTTATTTAAAATTTAAAATTTTAATTAAAAATATATTGTTAAATAAAAATTAATTAATTTATTTTGAATATAATAACTTATTAATTTAAAAAAATTGACTATTAATTAATTAATTTGTTAAATTTTTACAATAAAATTATTAAAATAAATTGATTTGAAAAATTAAACAATTGAAAATTTTTATGATTGAATCGGTTATATTTTTTATTCGTTACTTTTGCTAATTACCAAGAATATGATGGATTTATTTTGCGTGGAAATTGTGAATAAGCATAAATGATTTAGGTTTGACGATTATGACATTGAAATGTGCTAGGAAAAGTTCAAACTTTGCATCGACTTTAATAATAAAACAAAACGTGTTGGTTGTTTGTTTTCATTTTCATTTTAAATTTTTTATTTTTGTTTTCAAATTTAATAAACAAATTTGTTTATTTAATTTTTAGCGTCTGTTTTTTATTTTAGTTTTTTTTCAGTATTTAAAAATTATAAAATCATAAATAGTGATTTTTGTTTTCTGTTTATGTATTTTCATAATCTGATTTATTATCATTTAATATATTAGTTAATTATTTAAATTAAATATAAATTATGAATAATTTAATTTAATTTTTATAATTAAATTATATGTAGTTAAAATTTAAAAATTATTAACAAATATAATTAAATTTAAAATATATAAATATTCAAATAAAATTTGATTTAATAATAAAATATATTTCAAATAAATATTAAATATTAAATTATTTATTTTGTTAAAATATCATAATATTAAAGTAAATATTATATAAAAGATTAAAAAAATTTATTTAATAAAAAATAATTTATCCTAAATTTTTATCTAATATGTAATAAAAATATAACTATGTATATTTTTTTTGGCAACTTGTGTATATATTATTTTCCATACAATAATCTACACGTGCGATGTTTTGCAACTCATGTTTATAAGCCTATTATTATATTCCAAATCTTTCAAATACATCTCTAATAAATGCTAACTAGATCGATTTCCATGCACCGAGTAAAAGAATGCTTTCTATATAAGAGATAAGAAACAATAATTTCTACATTATATCCTTAATCACAATCCATTGCCTACCTATCCGATATATGATTGATGGTTACCTTCAAGTGTGTTTCTACACAATTATAATTTTTAATTATTACATCTTCAACCAGGGAAGGAGGTTAGTGGGGCCAGTGGTGCACTGGCCCTACCCCAAAATTATTAAATAATTATATATATATACATATGTTTATATATATTATGAAAGGGTTATTTAGAGGTTAGATATAATGAGCCTTCAAAATTTAAAAAATTAAATATTTAGACCCCTATCTTAAATTCTTGACTCCATCGTTGTCTTCAACAATAATTCTCAAGTCGAGACTTGTGAATATTAAGTCAGATTAGGCTTATATCAGTAGAACTTTTTTCAGTAAAGATATTTTTATAGATTTTTTATGAGAAGAATTTTTTAAAAAAGTCAGATAATTATTTGACTGTTGTTTAAAAAAGATTTTTTTTGAAATAGCTTCGTACATACTGTTTGACAACATAAAAATAAAAAAGTACTTTTAATTTTAACTATATTTTATTTTGTAATAAAAATTATTTATGTATATAAAAATTATTTAAAATATATTAAACAATATACAAGATATTAGAGAAGATTAATTTCCAAGATAAACATGAAGATGAGTTTGTGAGTATTGTGAAAATTATGTATAAAACATAAGGATAAAAGTGATTAAAAATAAGCTCATTAATTGATCTGAAAAATCTACTTAAAAAAATCATTTGAGAGACTTTTGAGCTTCTTAAAAAGTTATATTTAATTATCAAAAAAGTTATATCTATTTTTTTAAGGAAAGTCAAATCAATTAAAGAAGTATTTTTTTATTTTACAATTAAATACTATTTTTTCTTTAAAAAAAACTTTATAACAACAAAATTACTTATTGTCCTCCCAAAAACCCATTCTACCAAACAGTATATTTGACTGAAAATAAATATAAACCAGCTAATTTCTAATCCGATTGGCCGATTTTTCAAAAAACGGACCAATTATTGAGAAAAATCGGCAATATAGTGATGTACTTTGAGAATCTGTCGATCTGACCCGCAGCAAGTTTTGACAACATGCACAGAACTTGCATTAATTGATGCAGAATACACGTAGCTTTTGAAGTTGTTTTCTAGAGAATTGCAAATTGAAGCTGTTGATTTAAGAAAATTTTTTAACTTTTAATCATTTTTCTTTTCAAAATTTTCATAAATTATATTTATATTTTATGAAAATTTTTATTTAAAATTTTTATTGTTACAAATAAATTACTATTTTTATTTATTTAATCTCACCAATAAATTATATTTATCAAAATTTAGATTCTTTTTTAATAAATTAAATTATTAATTAATGTTAAAATATAATATTTAAACTATAAAAAGTGTGTTTAAAAGATATCTAGAAAGTTTAAATAAAATTATAAATTTTTTACTGACTTTTTAAACATATTATAATTATTTAAATAAATGATAATATAAAATAATAAAAATAATAATTTTTAATTTTAATGATAATTTTTGTTAAAATAATTGGATAAAAATATTTGAAAATAATAGGAGTTTTTGTTAAGATGAGTAAAAATATAAGAGAGATTCTTTATGGCTTCCTTTAAAATTAATCAACTTAATCATCACATCCTAAGATACTTAAAGGGAAAGAATGGTTAGCTTCCATGTGTGGTGATGATTAGTGATTGATTATCTTAATCTTAAACATGAAGTGGGTGTGGTGATTAGGAACATTGCGTGTATTATTATTATTCCCCCAAAATAAAAAATAAAAAAAAGTGGATGAAAGCTACTAAAGGCAGGGGCGACGAAGAATAAAAACAAGGGGCCGCGTAGAAAATACCCGCACGGCTATCTCAGTTGGTTTCTTGGGAGAGTAATTGAGTCTAAGGTCTCTGGTCAAATCTTGGCAGCAGTAGTGTGGGGGTTCCTCCAGTGAAGGGTTCCTTGTACGCACTAAGTACAAGACCGCCTTTTTGAGAGGCTGGCTGGAATTAAACCGCGTTTCAATCCTCCAGCTATAATCGAGTCTGCAACTAAGGCCCTTAAAGTTGAGGATTCAACCTTTTGAGTCCAAGGAGCCTCGTAGAAAATAAATATAATTAAATAAAAACAACAAGTGGGAACCACATTCCCCCGCCTTCTTCTTCTTATCCACACCTTAAGTGCACCAGCACTACACTCTTTCCACTACAACTGATTAACGTCCACGTGTCGGATGTCAGTTGGTCCAGTGTCTGGTTCGGTCACAGCCACCTCGTTCGCTGTCGTCGTTTTAGTTGGGCTCTAAACACTTCTCATGTATGTTTTTGTTCTCACTCTCTCTCTATCTCGCTCGCTGCCCTCTCTTTATCTCAAGCTTTTTATCAAAATATCAGAGTGTTTGTTTGATTCCTTTGTTGATCACGAAAGAGGTGAGAGATTATGACTCTCATGGTTTTTCTTTTCTTTTTTAAATCTTTTTTGGGGTGTTTGTTTCCGGGTAAAACGGTTTCATTTCATGAAAAAGCATTCTTGGAAGCATTAGATGTTCTTTTCTTCACCCAATTATTTTCCTTTGTTCTTGCTATGTTGTCTTTGATTCTGTGCTTTCGTATGTACTGTTTTATGAAGTTGGGTTCTTTTTTTTTTTTTTATATATAACTTTTGCCGTTTCTTGGGAGTAAATTTTGCTTCTGGATGATCTTTGCTTCTGTTTGATTCTGGGTATGTGTCAAAACAATGAAAGCAGGACAAATATGGCAATATGGTAATTTTTGCGTCAGGAACAAATATGGGTTTAGTTGGATAATGCTTGTATTTCATTTAAAGCAAATCCCAAGTTTAAAGCCTTTTTTTTGGGCTTAGCAGGAGTTCACTAGGTCCTGCTGCATAATCTTCTTTTTGAAGACATGGTGTTTCTTCATAAGAAGAAATTATTGGTTATTCTTTTCCATAAAGAAACGATCTTTATCGTAATGTGGAGTGACTACTTATCCTGCTGCATCTTTTTTATGTCTGCAGGGTGCAATAGGCTGCGTCTTAATTACGTGTAATTGAATCGATTAGTTATTGCCAGCCCCAGTTTTTTGGCATTTGATTGATCACGAGATATTTCCTCGATGGGGGGAGCTTGTTCTAGGAAGCGAGATCAATTGGAGAGCGAAGATAATTTACAGGGTGGTATTTCTAGAAGATACAGTAAAAGTTCGAGCTCTAAGTGGTTGGCAACATCATTTTCTAGATGTTATAGTGATTTACAAAGGGGACGTGGGAAATGTCCGTCCCTTATGGAATTGTGTGTTAAAAATATATGCAAGGTACTCTCTTTCCTACTTGCTGGTTGTTTCAGAACGTGGAAAATGTCATGAATGGCTGATATTTTTGCTTTTTTTATAGGATATAGACAATCATAGTAACTTTTCCATGCTTCCAAAGGACATTACTCAGCAAATCTTTAACGAGTTGGTGTATTCTCAACGTATGACTGATACTTATCTTAAGTGCTTTCGAGATTGTGCTCTCGAGGTACGACTGTGCTTGATTTTTGGAAAGTTCATGCCTTTTTGATCTCAAAAAACGTTTCTCACGATATCTCTTATAAACAGTTACGTTTTTTTTTTCCTTACTGACCTGAACGGTTTTGGGGGAGTTACGACAGGATCTTCATCTCGGGGGGTGCTCTGGAGTTAATGACAGTTGGATGGATGTCATCTCTTCACAGGGAACTTCTGCGCTTTCTGTTGATCTTTCTGGTTCCGATGTCACCGATGCTGGATTGATTAATCTCAAGGAATGCAAAAATCTTGAAGCCTTGAATTTGGATTATTGTGAATGTATTTCAGACATAGGCCTTACTCACATCAGTGGTAAACTTTTATCTGACCTGTTCTCCTTTTTCATTTTTATTCATAGTAAAGTAATTTTCATGTTCAAAAAGATCACTGGCCTCTTCCCCCTCATAAAAGAGAAATATGGAAATGGATTAGGAAGGAAGGGAACAGCAAAGTCAGTAAGAAAAGGAGTAATAAAGGCCTTGGAGTGTGGTACAACACTGTAAACCTGAGACAACAGGAATGGCTGTGTCATTCTGTGTTCAGAATCATTTAATTTCTCTTAACTAGCGGCTTTAGAAATGCAGAGATTGTCTTAATATTAGTTGGCACAAAATGGCTGTCTAATTAGTCTTGGCCCACCATCAACTATATTGTTATCAAGTTTGACAATGTTGAGAAAGGAGAGTGAATGACTGTATGGTACCAGAGATGGGATTTTATGCTCAAAAGCTTTGTCTTTTTATCCCTTTTCCTGTAAATTAGTTATTTGAGCACCATCAACCGCCACCATTTCATAGTCGCGTTGTCTAATGTAGATTTTGTTTTGTGCCTTGCAGACTTCTCACACTTGACAAGTTTGAGTTTTCGAAGAAACAATTTGATAACAGCAAAAGGGATGAGTTCATTGGCTGGATTAGTTAACTTGGTCAAGTTGGATCTTGAGAGATGTCCTGGTATAGGCGGTGGACTAGTTCATCTGAAGGGTAATTTTTCTCTTTAGGAAGTGCTGTAAAGTTACTGATCAGTAACTTCCACACAAGACCCAATTATTATCGGATAATAAAGCTAGACTGTTTATGTAGTTGGACTATTTCCAATGCAGTACTGGGATAAGACAATAGCTGATGTTTCAGTAATGCACTGGTTGATTTATTTTGTTTATGATTTAACAGGTTTTTCAAAGTTGGAATCACTTAATATTAAATGGTGTAACTGCACAACAGATGCCGATATGAAGCATCTCGCTGGTAATGTGCTTCTCTCTCTTTGTCACTGCATCTGCTGCTTCCTAACTGCGACAAACACCCCCAAGGTCCAATAATTGCTTTAAGATACTTTTGAGATGGGCCCTAAGTGGTCTAAGAATTATAGAAATGCTTCTATATTTCAGTCCAACAGTTGCCTTTAAGAGAATATTTAAGCCACATGGTTTGAGAATTAGGTTAATGGAATACAAAATACAGGAAAGCTCATTTGGAAATTATGATCTGCTGAATTTCTCCAAAAAAAAGTTGTTGTTTGTCCATTATTCTGTAGCTGAATTTTCCATCTTTTTAGCTATGCAGATTAATGGTTAACTTCTTTTTCTTCTTCAGGATTGACAAACTTGAAAGAATTACAAGTTTCCTGCAGTAAGGTTACAGATATGGGCATCTCATACTTGAAAGGTACTTGGTTTATATATTGTCATGTGTGTGTGTGTGTGCTTCTGTTAAATAATTCTGGAGATATCATTGATACATTCTCAAACAGCTTGATCCTGATATTCACTTGATCAGTCACTTGTATCAAATAGCATTAACATCCTATGTAGCTGTCAATCTATTTTTCAGTGAGCGACATTATTTATGTTCAGTTGCATTTGATGTATTCTAATCCTCTATCTTCCAGATTGAGTGGGACATATTATTTTTTATTAACCATCTCTGAATCAGTAGCTTGCATTCCTTCCTCTGTTTACTTAATATGCCTAGAAAGTTCAGTGGTTAAATCATTTCTGTAAATTGCAGGTTTGAATATGCTTAGCCTATTGAACTTAGAGGGGTGCCCTGTGACAGCTGTGTGCTTGGATTCTCTTTCAGGTTTAATTTTGACTCAGCTATGCGGCTGTTTTGTGATCAATGATACTTACTTTAATCAGTGCATATTGTGTGGTCACTTATGCATAAGTCTAAATTTATTTCTCATGTACATTACCTTTTACAGAACTTGTGAATTTTAAGGTACTTCATTTTTCCTTGGTATCTGAGGCACTTCTTTGATGATGGTGGACTTGATTATCTTAATCTATTTTCTGACCTTTTCTGTGCAGCTCTTGCTTCTCTGTTATATCTGAACCTTAACAGATGCCAACTTTCTGATGATGGGTGTGAGAAATTTTCCAGTAAGTTTATTGCATTTATGTAGTTCTAGCCGCTTATTTGCTAAACCTTGATAAGTATTATGTCCTTATTAAATTCCTTGGCCTTTTTTTTTTCCAGAATTCAAAAAACTGAAAGTACTAAGCCTAGCCTTCAATGACATCACTGATTCCTGTTTGGTGCACCTGAAAGGTACTTTTTATATTAGTTTTAAATCAGATTTTTGTTCCTAACTTAAAGATTGAAACATGTCAAAGACTTCCTATAAAAATTTTAGGGTGGAGAAAAAAATTGAAAGGACAAGTCTTACTGGCCTGTGATAGAAAGATTTTTCCAATTATAACATCTTAAAGCCTAAGAATAAAATTGGACTGACAAATTTCAACCCTAATTTAGAAATTCCCTTGACTGGAGACAGGTCCAAGATTTCTTCAGGATTTGAATTCCTTGGTACTGTTAGTCAGCTTACATTTTATGTAGTTCATTAAAAACAAATGTAAAGAATTCCTTGCCTCAATATCTACGTATTAAATACTACGGTGACCAACTGTTGTCCATGGCTTACCCACTGAACTTTACCAATACTTATGAACCATCTTGTGCCCATAATATTTCTCTCAGAGGCCTATAAACTGGTGATGCTTGCCAATCTTTTTGTAGTACATGTCGTCCTTCCTATGGTTCCATAATTCTGCAACTTAGTCAAGCATAACATACGAGGGGAGAAGACCTGGGACAACAATATTTGTCTTAGTTAATCTGAATTTGATGCTGCTATGACAGTTGATGATCAAAATAATTTACAAATTGATCTTCTCTTATATCTTGTAAGCAGGTTTGACAAATTTGGAAAGCTTGAACTTGGATTCTTGTAGGATTGGTGATGAGGGGCTGGCGAATTTAACAGGTTAAATTAAAAAATTCCCCATATCTATTTTGCATATAAATAAGATAACATTTTCTTTTTCTTCGATTGCATTACTATATCTCTTTCTGATTGCTTTTGCTCAAGGTAAATAGGCTACCTTAATGTGCATGATTATATAGAGCATCTATATGTCAAAATTTAGCTATTCACCATGCAAGTCCTGGAAGTTGGTTTTATGTCATAAGTCTCTTCACTTGTCAGACTGACTGCTAAGAATCATTAAATAATTGAATTTTCCTGCAGTTGTAGATGTATCATCTCACGCAGTTCGTGTATGGTCTCTGGACTGTGATGAGTTTCCTGTCTGAATGATCTGAACATTTAACTTTCTTTCTCATCTGTTGCTTATTTTCGGTGTCCGTTACATTCATCAATTTTCTGATGTCACTTACAATGCCATAAAGCTTTTGCACTTCTTTGCTGTCTTCTTTTCTTGCATGCTCATATTCTTTGTTTATTACTGGTAGTTATAATTTTGCATATGCTGTTTGGTACTATAGGTCTCAAGCGTTTGAAGTGTTTGGTGTTGTCGGATACTGATGTTGGGAGTAGTGGTCTCCGCCACCTTTCTGGTAAGAAATCACACTTTTTGTTCATAGGATGGTAAATCAATAAACAGTTAGTTTTTGCTTTTTGATTAGCACAGAATTGTAGATCCATTCATTCCATTTGGTTCACTTTGTTGCTTTTAGATTTGACTTTGAGAAAGCTGATTTTAGTAAACAGAATCATGTGAGTTGGCAGAATTATAAATGTTGTTCTGATGTTAGTTTATTCTTATTAGTGTCGTAAGGCACGGTGAATTTCCCTTTAACACTGTGAGAGAAGGGATTACACTTGTGCAATTTGATTGCAACACTAGTGTGGGTTGTATGTTTTCTCAATGACTGCCATGAATCATCTGTCACACCAAAACAGCTCTTCACTGTAGGCTTATTTGGGGTTAAAATACTGGAACTCTTGTGTCTTCTTTAAGCTTTTTCGTATATGATTGAAGGTGCAAGGATAGTCGTGTTGATATTAATGAAAATTGAAGTAGGTGATCAATTCTTTTTGAGGAAAACAAGTGATTTTCATGATGTTAGTTGCTTTACACATACTTTTATGTTCTGTTTTGTATCGATCTGTTTGCCATTAATCCTTGGTTGGTCATGGTACTGGTATGCTTAACATTAATATACTCTTTTGCTTGTTTTTTATTTTCAGGTTTGACTGGCCTCGAAAGCATAAATCTGTCGTTCACTATGGTAACTGATGGTGGTTTAAGAAAATTATCTGGATTGTCTTCTCTTAAGTCTCTTAATTTGGATGCTCGACAAGTTACAGATACAGGTCTTGCAGCCCTTACAAGTAAGTGTGTGTATAGGTTTATGGTGCATTTGGATTCTTTTGATTTTTCAATCCCTTGAATTTAATTTGCTCAAATGGTTCTAATTTCTTCATCTATGAGATATTTGATGCCTAAAACCTCTGGATTGAATATGTTGCCTGTCATTAATATTTTTGCTCGTGGTAATTGTGGCCTTTTGGGAGAATTGATGACTTTATCTTTGATGCACTTTAATAGCACAGTACATCTGAAAATTCTTAAATTGGCTAGTTGTAAATAGCCCCACCTAAAGTTCCCTTGTTACTTTTCCTCTGCATGTCTATATCTATGCATCTGTTTACACAATGAAGCCTTAACATAGTGAATTGCAACAGCTTTTCTGTTATTAGTTCTTATGAATTGCATTTGATAATCTTTTTTCTTGGGAAATGTTTTTGAGATCAAATCCTGAGGGCAGAATCTACTTATTGGATTGAGGAAAGGGGCAATCGAAATTAAATTAATATAAAGACAATCGAACCTGCAGTGAAATACTTGTCAAGTTTTTGCAGCTTGAACTGTAATTTTTGGAGGTCTGCTTCTGATTGCTTTTGTTTTCTGAAGCGCGTCAAGCTCTCCTTTCTTCTCATGTCAATATTGTAACTTCTAAGTGCTTTTTAGATTTCTTTTTCTGCTTTTCTTAAATCTTCTAACAATGATCATTGCATTTTTCTTTCTCAAGCTAAGTTCCTGAACTGCAGTCCTGTAATTCATCGGTATGATTACTAAATGTTTTTGACACACTTTTTGTAATATCTGGCTTTCTTTATACAGGTTTGACTGGGTTGATACATCTGGATCTTTTTGGAGCTCGTATCACAGATTCCGGCACACACTATTTGCGAAGTATGTGATATAATGATGCAATCTAGTAGAAGAAATGTTAAATTATTTCTTGTGCTGCATAATTCATTTCTTTTACTTCCAACTTTTGAATTCAAAAGCAAATGTGTGTTTCCTGGATGTCTTTGCCTATTACTGTTTGTGTTTATTTTTGACTTGAAGTTGTTTGCTTTTGGTGTAGATTTCAAGAATCTGCAGTCCTTGGAAATATGTGGTGGAGGATTGACTGATGCTGGCATCAAGAACATCAAAGATCTTTCTTCCCTGTCGCTACTGAATATATCCCAGAACTGCAACCTAACAGATAAAACCTTGGAATTTTTATCTGGTTTGTTCGGCACGTTGCTCTATGTTTACTTATGATCATTATGATTAACAAAATGTGCGAAAACAAAGATCAACAAACCGGAGAGCAAACCCTGAAGAAGAAAAACTCATGTTTGAGATTCTTCAAAATCATCTATTGATTGCTCTAGTGTCATTGAATGTTACGATGCTACAGAATTTTAGAGAGCTATTACCTTGAAACAGCCACAATCACATAATGTTAAGATTTGTTTAAAATCTCTTGTACTATGCAAGCATCATATTACATGTTTCTTCTACAAATGTGCAGGGTTGACGGGATTGGTCTCCTTGAACGTTACAAATTCTCGTATAACCAGTGCAGGTTTACGACATCTGAAGCCACTGAAAAACCTGAGGTCTTTGACCTTGGAGTCTTGCAAGGTTACTGCCAGTGACATCAGGAAGCTTCAATCAACTGATCTCCCGAATTTGGTTAGCTTCCGGCCGGAGTAGTTGGTTAGCTCATGGCCGTATTATCGTACATATTGTAAATAACTCCTTGTGCAGGAGGAGCTGAGACGAAACATTTAGACTTGTCTGGAATTGTACATAATACTTAAAAAGACTTGAAGGGTTGGTTATGGGAGGCTTAAGGAGTATCAACGCTTAATGTGAAGCTAAGAAATTGTATATAAGCTTCCTAGGCATGGCATGGCCTGGCATGGTCATTCTTCACTCTTTCAAGTTGAATGTTTGTACTATGTCAAGCCCAATTTGCTAAAACTGCTCTTCTTACGCATTCTTCTTGCTTATTAGAATGTGCAAGATTAATTTAGTTCATGAACTTGCCAAAACTTCATCCTTTCTTATTAACTTGACTGTGTCTGTAACTAAGAAGAAGAAGAAGAAGAAGAAGAAGTAAATAATAAAAACTAAATAATAGGAAAAAGAATAAATAATTAAATACAAGTAATAATTATGATAAAAATACAAATAATAATAATAATGCTTAATAAAAATTTATTTAATGATTTTTATATGGTTTTAATTAATTAATATTACAAAAGTTTTTAATTAATTTGAAAAAATATATTTCTTATGATAAAAAAGTATTTAATACTTCCAATCTAAAATCCACACTACGCACTAAAAAATCTAAACCCCCCAAAGCCTCTACAAGGCTTCTCCTGTCTTCTACAGTCTTCTCCGTTACAATGGCTTCTTCACTCTCGGTAGACATAGCCACCACTTTCCTCTCCTTCACCTGCCGCCGCCGCTCCAACCAGGCGCTGGATTCCCGACTACACGCCACCGTTCTTCCTTTTCTTCTATTTAAGACGCAGACACCTCACTGGTCGCTCTCCGTTAGGGCCGAGCGCTCGTTTAATTCTCTTCGTTTCTCCAACAACCCCTCTTCCACTGTCCGCCGGAGGTTCTGCAGTGCCACAACCACTTCTACCTCGCTGAGCGAGGACTCCGACTTGGCTACCAAAATTCCTCCCGATAATCGCATTCCCGCCACCATCATCACTGGGTTTTTGGGGTCTGGAAAGGTACGATCTTTCTTTTAATCTTTCCAAATTTTATGTTTTTAATATTTAATTTAGAGTAAGTACGTCGTTTGGAAATGGGAATCCTTTCCAAATGATGCCTAGCTTGTGGTCTTTTGCCAAAGATCAGTTTATGATCAAAGTACGCATGTATATCACAATTTTCTTTTGTTACTCTTTTTCATTTTTTTTAATCCAACTGTGAACACGTGATGGCATCAAGATAACCTTCTGAGAGTTAAAGACCGGTCCTTCAGAAGTTTGAGCTGACCAAAATTTCCATTTTTGAAGTAGGGATTTTAGCAAATGATTATTGTGAAATATGCAGCTCAATGTCTAATGAAAAGGGCAGTGGCTGCATGATTATCCTTTCTGTGTTTGTTATTTGGATTTAGAGTTTGTTTTGCGATGGTTGTTTGCTCATTTATTTTTCGTTTGCTTGTGTTGTTATCAACAGACAACATTGCTCAACCATATCTTGACTGCAGAGCATGGAAAGCGCATAGCTGTGATTGAGAATGAGGTGTAGTATTGAATTTTAAATGAGCTTGTTATTGCTTTAGCGTTATTTCATTTTGATTTTTCTCTGCTACCTGATATTCTTTTTCTTTAAGGGGGCGGTCACTTTGGGTTGTAACCTCAGCTGTTTTGATGAGGGGGTTTTACATGGCAGTTGAGATTGACTCGCTGGGTGAAAATATGATTTCTTGTGAGACATTAATAGTACATGTTGGATAATTGTTTAACATGCAGTTTGGTGAAGTTGACATTGATGGTTCTCTGGTTGCTGCAAAAAAAACTGGGGCCGAAGACATTATGATGCTGAACAATGGTTGTCTCTGCTGTACAGTGAGGGGTGATCTTGTAAGGATGATCTCAGAACTGGTTGAGAGAAAGAGAGGGAAGTTTGACCATATTGTTATAGAGACTACTGGTATGGAAATAATATGAAAATAAGGTTCACATTATGGTTGTCAATTGGAAAGACTCTTTATTACTTTTTTCTTTTCCTCTCACCCTAGCTTTTGTAACCGGAGCATCTTTTTTCGTAGTTGCTGGTCAACATAGTTCTCTGGATATGAAGCAGATTTCATGCACATATTGGACCTTGTTTGCAACTGTTATTCTAACACATTCCAAATTTAAAATTTTAGGTTTGGCAAATCCAGCGCCAATAATTCAGACCTTTTATGCCGAGGATAGTATTTTCAATGATGTGAAATTGGATGGTGTTGTCACCTTGGTTGATGCAAAGCATGCTACTTTTCACCTAGATGAGGTTAAACCTAAGGGAGTAGTAAATGAGGCTGTTGAGCAAATTGCTTATGCTGATAGGGTTATAGTAAATAAGGTACTTTTCATTTCCAATTTATTGTATAAAGAAAAATCAAGTTAGATTTATGGCCATGTTGTATCTAGGATCATTGAACTCATTAACTCGTATATCTTATAATCCGTTTGTGAGTAAAGATGCTGATTGCATTGTTGAATTCTATTTTTCCTGACTATAAACTTCTTGTGTGTTATAGACGGATCTTGTTGGTGAGCAAGACATTGCTTCTTTGGTGCAGCGAATAAGGGTTGGTGTCCTAGTTTTGTTTTAAGCCCATCTGTTGCCTTTATTCTTTGTCTTTGAGTATTTGAATTCAAGTTGCATTTGTCTCTAATGCCAGAACATCAATCGCATGGCTCATTTGAAGCGGACACAATATGGAAAAGTTGACTTAGACTATGTACTTGGTATTGGAGGCTTTGATTTGGAAAGGTTTGTTTACTTTTTTGTCTTTCCTTGATACTGCATTTAATTTCTTAATTTTAGCCATGGTCAGATAGGATAGTATTCAATGTCAAAGTAGGATATCTGCTCCATGGAAGTTTACTTCTTTTCTGATCAAACCATTTTCCTGCTTGTTGCTTGCACAGTTTTTTGCTCATTCTATATTTGCAACATTGTTCTCCAAGGGTTCCTTTGTTCTTTTATATCCTCTGTTTAGAGGATGGGATTGGCATGTTGAAGGACAGGGACCTTCAATTGGATGCTGTAAGGCATTTATTCGGTGACTAGAGTCAGATATCCTGTGGAGTTGGAGCCCTTAAGCCAGATTTTGGGATAGCAATTTGAGGAAATGGATCATGCTCAAACATGCATAGGATTCATAATGTAGATTGGTAGTTATAGGAGGCTTTTGTTGCTGTCTTTTTTTATTTACTTTAGTTGTGAGTTAATTACTCTAATTATTGTTTCGTGCAGAGCTTGTTAATGTGGTTGGTTGCAAAGAAATGCTGTTGAATGATTTATCATCTGCCTGATGTTTTGCCTTCCTCTCTTTTCTCTTTTCTTTTTGAATACTTTGGTTGGAGTAGATGCTTTTGTCGTAAATACTGATAGTAAATGACAATAATTGGATGTAGTTGCTAACTTGAACTGATTCTTTCCAAGGATTGAGAGTGCCGTTGGAGCAGATGCCGAAAAGGGAGAGCATGGTCATGACCATGATCACGTTCATGACCACGACCACAATCATGAGCATGGCCATCATCATGATCATGACCACCAACACGGTATGTCTAGTGTTTCTTCGATTGTAGTGACTGCTTATAATACTGTCCTTGCGTTGATAACTTGTCAATTGAGTTCTGTACAGTGTTAGAAAAAAGTTCTGTTACATCAATAATGAGTTTCAGCTGAAGATATATATCACTATATACTAGTTGTGTTCCTACACTACATGTGGAAACCTTTTTCGCATGCAAAATAAGGTAATTTTCATTTGCAAAAGATTCTCTCTCTGTATAAAATTATACGGAGAAGGATTGAGAGTGCTGTTGGTGCAGATGCCGAAAAGGAAGATGATGGTCATGACCATGATTGCGTTCATGACCACGACCACGATCATGAGCTTGACCATTATCATGATCATCACATCCAGCACGGTATTTCTAGTGTTCTATAAGACTATCTTTGCTTTGATGACTTGTTATCTGACGTCTTTGCATTGTGAGAAAAAAGCTTTGTTACACCAAGTAATGAGTTTCAACTGAAGATATATCTCGCCATATACTAGTCGTGTTCCCACACTACGTGTGGAAAACTTTTTCACATACAAAATGTGAATTAGAGCTTATTTGCTCTATTTCTCTTTTATTAGAGACTGCAGTATATATATACAAGAATAGGTTTACAGAATAGGATAGAAAAATCTGTACAGATAT
>JANZLC010000005.1:5596714-5617969 GCA_026413385.1 Erythroxylum gracilipes | reverse complement strand
TTAGGGTTAATTTCATTTTGTGGTGATTATGGAAATTTAGGGGAATTTCCAATTGAATTGGAATTTATGGATATTTTATTTGTGTTTAGGAAATCAAGAGCCTATCCAAGGGTAAGAGGAAGGAGGCCATTGAATTTGGATTTTTCGAAGAGAGAAAGGGGTTTGTGAGGAAGAAGAAGATGGTGAAATCCATAGGGTTTTTGGGTTCCTAAGTTAGGTGTTGAGTTTTCTAACTTATTTGAGCCATGGATAGGTTAGATTAGAGCTTGATTAGGGTTAATTTCATTTTGTGGTGATTATGGAAATTTAGGGGAATTTCCAATTGAATTGGAATTTATGGATATTTTGTTTGTGTTTAGGAAATCAAGAGCCTCTCCAAGGGTAAGAGGAAGGAGGCCATTGAATTTGGATTTTTCGAAGAGTACAAGGTGGGTAATTTATTTATGGTTGTTGTGTAATATGAGCAAAATACCTTGCATGTGTAATGTGTGCTAAATGGATTGTTTGAATTCCTATGATGTGGAAATTTCATCATGATGTGTTTTATGCTATGTTATGCATTGCAACATGCATGACATTTTGACATGATTGAATCGTGAAAATGATTATGTTATGCCATTGAATTGAGTCATGGCATTTTGTATAAGAAAAAGCATGAGAAAATGAGGTTTGATATAATTGAATTGAGCATGAAAATTGATTGTGTTTGGGAGAGAGAGGAACGGTTTTGTAGTCACGTGCACGTCGACGTAAAGCCTTCTCCCGGCTGCCCGCTTGTGGCCCACGAGATCCAAAAATGGACTTCGTTTTTGCCGTTTTGTTTCACGAAACCCTCGAGCCATTGGATTGTGCATTTGCATTATAATGCGTTAAGCTATGCTTTGAATTGAATGATATCCAATATGTGATGATGTTATGAATTGTGAAATGTGTATTGAATTTTAAAGGTTGAATTTTCATTGTGAGGTGTATGCCTACGTGAATGTATATATATATGCATATGGTTGTTTGTGTGGCTCAACGCTAATGGCTATAAATATTTTAGCCACTGAGCTGTGAAGCTCAACCCAATATTTTTTCCCACTCCTCAGGTGTAGATCAAGAAGACCAGTAAATCCTTACAAGGCATTTAGACAGTTCCGAGAGATTTAGTTTTTGTATTAACTTAGTAGTTAGACTTTTGGATAGCTTTAGTAGCATATTGAACATTGATCATCCATTGTATTTTTGTAACTTGTGTTGAGACCTTGATGTAATGTCAATATGTAATTAAAGCTATGAATGAAAGCTTTGTATGAACTTCATTTTGATTTGGAAATGAAATGAGATCTTGAAAAAGTTCCCTTGTGTATATGCTTATCTATCTTGTAGTGTTTAGTGCATGTTTCAAGTGTCCACAGGGGTGAAAGGTGTGTATTGTCTTCAACAGGAAAACTAGTTTGATTTTGGGCTTTGTTAGACAAAATGGTCTTCTTGAACCTTATAGACTGTCCTTTTAATTTTCCAACGCCATATAGTTTGTGAAATTTGGAATTCGGAATTTAGAGTTATGGGTTTTGCAAGTGAAGATGTTGTATGGAAAGTATGAACTTGAGGGCTTGGGTGAATGATGAGCATTGAGTGGTTTATGAGTTAATTTGAGATGAGATTTGGGAATTTGATGCATTTAGATTAGTATTTGAATGGTTATGATGTTGTATTACACTTGAAGGGTTGAATTTGGGGAGATTATGAGTGTATATGGTGTTAGGATGGAAGATGGAAGCATTGGAGAGGCTTTGGAAGGAGTTTTGGACCCTTTGCGCAGTGTATGTCCGTTAAACGGACATGGATATGGATGTCCGTTTAACGAACCTTCTCGGATGAAAATGGGCTGTCTGGTCAGTTCATGTTCGTTTAACGGACATTCTTGGGTCAGCTTAAGTAAATCGCGATTTTGACCATTTTAGAGGTCGAATCACGTTTTGGGGTCGTCATAAGGGTTGCAGATCTCGATGTCTTCTTTCCAATGGTCCAAAAACGAAAGCAATCCGACATTTGTATAAAAGTTATGGCATTCGCGCCAAGACATGTTCAGTTGGAGTAAGGATATAAACATGTTGGGTTCTTTTGGCCATAATTCCTTCGTCCGACTTCCAAATTAAGTGATTCTTGAAGCATTGGATTTCTAACATGTTTTGCTACCTCTCCACAAAAATTGGTAGCTTCTGGTTTTAAATTTGAAAGGATGGATTGAATGCAAGTAAGGTTTGTTGAAATAACCCTATAAGGAAACCCGCTTACGCTTTTCGGCTTCGGTTTGGATAGTTGGGCTCGGGAAACAAGGTCCAATACTTTTGGTTGGACTTTGGGAACGGGGCTCAACATAAAGTGCCTATTTATTTCATATCAAAAGTTGTAGTGAACTCACTGAAAGGAAACTGTAACATATCTCTATGGAAATGTATGCTATGCTAGTACTACAATCTGCAGAAGTAATAGTGACAGTCAACAATATCAATACCTAGCACGTATGTCCTCCCCATTTTTCTAGGTTACAAAATTTTGGCTATTTGGATTTGCTTGTTTCAACTTAGTTGCGTGATCTTATGGAATTGTTTGGTGCTCGCAAACTGTGACATAAAGCCCTATTGAATATTGCCAGTATGGCACTATCAAGGCAATAGAAGGTTGAGTGTATTTTAAAATCAAGGCAAAAGGTGATTGTAGCTAAACTGACGAAGAAAATAAAGTAGCTGAGGTACACATAAGAAGAATCCAAACTAAACCTGTCCTCTTTTTTGGTCTTCTATATAGTTTAAACTTCAATATCTTTTTTCCTATGTTTGCAATTTAACTGCAGTATCATTGAATGGTGAAAAAATAGAGAACTTGAGAAGCAGGGTAAACAATTACCCCTTGTTTGGTTGGCAAGGATTCTTGCTTGGAAAAGTAATCTTTTTTCTAGAATTTATATTATCACGTTTGGTTTATTTTTTTGAACAGTTAGGAAAGTAAAAACTTTCCCAATATAGGGAAAGTAGTAGCACTTTACTTGGATTCTAAATCCCAGCACCTCCTTGATATTTAAATTACTTTTCTCAGGAATTTAATCAAAAAAATACACTAGTCAATTTAACAATTCTTTTTCTCTCAACTCTACGACAATTCTTTTATAAAATCCTACCTCCTCTTCAACCAATGTTACGAATACCGTACTGGACTTGGTATCGGATTGAGTTCTGGTACAGTAATGTACCGGTACCTGTTAATACCGAATACCGTTTCGGGTAATTTTTAAATTTATGAAATAGTTCCTAATTTTTTAAAAAATTACAAAATAGTCCATTGTCATATAAATAAATATTAGTTTATAAATAATAATTTTTAAATTATTTATTTTTAAAATAAAATATTTTTATTAATAAATATTATATAAAATATTAAAATAAAAATAATTTATTTTTAAGTTTTATTTAATTTATAATTATTATTAGTAATAAAAATATTTATTATTATTTTCAAAATTTTGAAAAAAAAGGGGGAAGGAGAAGTAAGAGGGAGGGAGGAAATTTTTGAAAATTTTGCAAAAAAATTCCTCAATTTTTTAAAATTTTTGGTACCGACCGATATTTGACCGGTATTTTGAATATCGGCGGTGCCAACCAGTATTCAAACCCGGTACTATTAACCTCTGATACTGTACCAGATTTGATCCGGTACAGAATGGTGCTTGGAATTGTTCACTTTAGGTTTAAAGTCAAAATTGTTCACTTTAGGTTTAAAGTTAGTTAATCAGGGGCATATTCGTCATTTGCACTATTTTTTTCGTTTTGTCCTCTGTAATCAAACACATTTTGTCCTCGAGACGGAGACAGTTTTCTCTGTTTTGTCCACCATAACTAAACACCTCACTGTCCCTAGCTTCTGTTCCGTTCCGTCTCCAAATTTTTGTTCCGTTCCGTCTCCAGCTACCAGAGACAGCAACCAAATGCAGCGTTATTCTTATTTTTGTTTGCATACCTTTTGTTATTATAGAAATTCGAGTTACTTTGAAAGGATAGGTTTTGAAGATGTCTCCTTTGTTTTAGCTTCTTGAAAATCTTTGCAACTTGTTTCTTCAATAATTACATAATCAAATTTGGTAGTGACAATTGTCAATGATTGTGCTTTAGTTGTTGTCGTAGTTATTTAGAAATTCAAGCAGTTTTTTAATTAATAAGCTTGCAACAAATTCTTCTTGTAAATTGATGTTTTCATATATAAGATCCTCCAAAAGTTTATGATATTCGTTAATTTGAAATTTAGGCCTTATTTAGTAAATAACTTATCAACTATTTTTTAATTAATTGAAACGTTTTAACTGTTTGATTATATCAACAGCTGATAGATATATTTGATAATCAACTGGTTGATTGAACTAATCAACCAACATTTTGATCGGAGCTCAAAATTTGATAAATAATATGACAATTGTACCCTTTAAGTTGAAGCCAAAGTTTCTCAATCTGAAACTTCCTAATCCCAAAAAATCCACCACTTACGTTACTATTTCGTTCATTATGACTCCCATAACCTACATCCAACTTTCATGTAATTATTGGTAGCCGAAGTTTTCTTTTTTCTTTTTTTTTTGCAATAATTATTGATATTAAAATTATATTAAATATCTATCATTAATTTAACGTTGAGAAAAGATAAGACAAGAAGTATTATTATTATTATTATTATTATTATTCTTATTATTATTCTTTTTATTGTTGTTCATGTTATTATTATTATTCTAGTTATTCTTATTCTTATAATTATTATTATTCTTATTCTGTAATTATTATTATTATTATTATATTTTTAATATATTTATAAAATTAATTTTTGTAAAATTAAATGTCTAAAATTTAAATTCTGACAAAAATGTTTAAAGAAATATTAAGATAAAATATTTATGTCCTTATAATTTTTTTAAGTCATGTGTTCATAAGTTTTTTTATACATGAAGAATTAATATTAAATAGCTAATTTTATCAAATTTCTTTAATAAATAGTTGATGCTATCCATTGGTCAAGTCGTTATCAACTAACCATTGATAAAATTAACTAACAACTAATGCAATCCGCTAATTGCTAAATGCTCCCTTTATTTCTTTATCGTCTGTCATCTCGCTAAAATTTGTCAGTTATGAATTTTTACTTTCCCACATCTTCAGTCGTGTACTTTGTTGAATCTCATATCTTCTTTGCTTCTTTGTGAGGACAATAAAAATCAAATAATTCATTACATATATAAGTTTAGTATAATAAATATTTAATAATTAATCATCTTTAACATTTGTGAGTTGATTTTGATTTCTCAATAGAAATTTCAAAATGAACAAAATATACTAATAATTAAGCATATGTTGATGTACGCCTAAAATCCTCTGTCCCCCTTATTCTGGTCCTAACTTGTTCCCATTTGATCCAAGTCATTCATTCATATGGAACCCACAGAAATGAATGACTTGGATCAAATAGGGACAGATTAGGGTCTGAATAAGAAGCCAAAGGATCACATCCCGATGATATATGAGAATTAAATGTATAATGTTACATCCTAGATATTTCATATATACAAATTCTAAAATTTAAATTTATTAACAATTAATCATCTTTAATTATTGTGGATTAATTTTGATTTATAGTTAGTAATTTGTAACATATCAAGTGAATGTAATTCCTCTTTGTATATTTATATACATAGGATAATCAATTTATTTACAAGGGACCCATGAAAACCTCTTACAAATCACATTATTTCATAGCTGGTTACGATTATGCTGCAAGACCAATCCTGCCTCTGTCCAAATTTATCAGAAGTACTTGTTTCTCCAATAGGTTTAGCATTAATACCATTTGCATGCAAGCTTCGGTTGTCATGTACTATGTTGCATCGAAAAGAAAAGAGACAGGACTTGCACGAAAACTTGTTAAAACTCTCAGATACTCTTAACATTGGATATATACTATTCAGAGAAAGCTTGGCCTTATTCTTAATACTATTTACATGGGATGGAAATGTCGTACAGGCTGTTATGTTCTAATTTCACTATAACGGCTCTGCGCATTATGATGTTTGAAGGGCTCTTTCTCTAACAAGGACCCTCCAGTTCTTCTGGGCTTAGCCTACTCTACAGGAACTTCAACCTCCATTTTCAGGCTAGAATTTCCAAAAACCTGCAAAACATGAAAATCAACCAGTCCATGACTTAACTTCCGTAGGTTGGACGCTAACTTCACTTTCCTATATGTTCGATATGGCGACCATATGCACTGTTTCCTCAGTTTCTTCAAAATGCATAAGAACTTGATTTAGGCAAAGACATGTAACCCTCACTGCCACAAGAACATTTCCTATCCAACATCTACTTGGATCTTTCATAAATTCCACAGAGGACATAAACTAATTGATAGCATATTCACTTTAAGAAGCATGGCCAAAGCACAGAAATGAAAGAGGGCTCAAAAGACTAACAAATGCCTCCATGGTTTCTGCAACCCATAAGCATCACGACGTGAACCTTCTAGTCCTAACATGAACAAGTGGATTACACCTTTCATCATATGACAACTGCTACTGGACCTTCAACTCTTCTTTAACCATAGATTGAAGCAAAAAAGTCATTGATTGTAACAATAAGGATGGTTAAATCTTCAAAACAGGCCCATAATGGCAAAATATTGAACCACAATTGTCAATTAAATCTGCCCTTAAGGATCCACTTCAGTGGCAATTAGTAGGCAATGGTTTTGGAAGAAGAGAGAAAAAAAAATACCTTTTTGAAGTCATTTAGCATCAAGTAAGATGCCCTGGAGTAACCTGCTTCCTTCAAAACTTGGCTCAACGCCTCCTGCAAAGGGGAAGGAAAGGAAGTGAAATGAAATTATTAATCCACACTGAAGTCAGTAGAGAAACAATCTGTGGATCAACTTAATCGAATCTCCACAAAGATAGATCATATCTCAAACAATTAGATTTCACTCATACAAGACACAAGATATTTATAGATACCTCTCTTTGTTCAGCAGTCATGAAAGAACCAGATAAGTCCTCAAGCACTTCTAAAATGTCATTGAAAGACACTTTTCCATTACCATCTGAGTCGTACACTTTGAAAATAACTGGAAACAAAATAAATACAAGAAAAGACAACGCATCATGTTGAGTCAACAGCAGCAGAACACAAGAATTATGAGATAGTTGGAGTCAGATCATCAAATCAAGATATCCAACTCTAACAAACAAAACAAACGTCTATGACTTACGTCCTATTCTCTGCTCTGCAGTTGCTTTTGCACTAAAAGTCGAGAGGAAGGCAACGAAGTCCTTAAAATTTAAGCCATCCACCATTTTCAGCAGTCTCTGCAAGAACCAAAAAGCTATGATGTTTTCACACTCAATCTGTACTCCACTTCATATCAACAAAAGCTTCTCAAAAGATAACCTGAGAAAGTGGATTCATTGCAAATTCAGGTACCGATAAGAATTCATCAGCCGAGACGAATCCTTTTGCATTTCGGTCTAGTTGGCAAAACCTCTGATACAGTGACACTATTTCTTGCTGAGAAACTGAGTTTGAAACCCAAAAATCATCATATTGAGAACCAGAACAAGTATTAACTGTATATGAATAACCAAAGTGAAAAGGCAAACATAAAGGCAGCAGAAAGACAAAAATACAGAACTAAGACTAACTAAAATAAACAAAAGTTAGATATAACTTACCCAGATTATGGCAGTGTTCTTGAACCTCTTCTATATCATATTGAGTTAGCATTGATGACGCGTTCCCCATTGTTATCCTAAAAGTGTAAAGTACAGAACTTTAAGAAACTGAAACAACAGTCAATCTGCCGCCAAAATACCCATCGATCAAAAATGAAAAAGAAACAAAATTTCAGAGTAAAAAGGTGATGAAATCATGAAACTCCAGGAAATTGAATAGACAACAAATTGAAATGATCGAACAGCAGTGAACACATGAACACATAAAAGCCAAATCCAATACTAACTGATGAGGGCACTTACCTCAACCAAAAAGATAAGATACAGAAACGGGAAATTTCAATGTCTAAATGTTTTGAAGTGATGTGGATAAGTATGGATTATGGAATAAAGATAAGAAGCGTTTGGGGGCTTATATAACAAAAGGTGGGAACTCCACTAATGGCTGTCCCAAACTGACTGTAGGTTTTGTCGCTGTCCCACTCCCATGTGACCAAAATCCGTACAAATTTATTATAATAAATTATTAATTTAAGTTAAATATAATTAATTTAATAATATAAATAATATTTAATTAATGTATATTTAATTTTTATATTATATATTTTATCACTATTTTTAAATTAAAAATAAAAACTTACCATACTTAAAAAACTAAAAGTTTTGTAAAAGTTTTTTTAGAAAAATTATATTTTTTACTCCATTATTGTCTAATATAGTAAAGGTTTATATATGAAATGATTTTGTTAAAACTTTTAAATATTCAAACTAAAATAAAAAATTGTTAGACATTTTTCTGATCATCGTTATCTAAAATGCCCCACCAGGCCACCCTTTTTGGAGGAGATGCAGAACTGACAAAGAGTCTGCTCCTGGTCCACAGGCACTTGTAAGCCATGATATACATGTGTCTGCAAATTTGTACTACCTTATATATTATGTAACAACCCTATTTCATTAAATTTTACTATCCTAAATATTATATTACAATCTTATTTTATTAAATTTCATTCATATATTTATATGGATAAAATTTAATAAATCATGATAAAAATATCGTAATTAAAACAAAAGATTTGATCCCCTAAATTTACAGTATCGTCATAATTAATAGTTTATATTTTTTATAAAATAATGTATTAAAATTAATGAAAATGAGAGTAAGAGATATGTCAAATCTGGCCCAAATTTTAGTTACATGCTGATAATAATGAAAGGGTTTTTAAGCAATTAGTAAAAGTTACAAGTTCGAATCATAAAATTAGTTTTTTTATAAAAAATACGAAAAAAAAATTGCTTACAACTCTCTTCACACTTTTACAAAAATATTTTACTTTCTTAAAGTTAAAAATTGAATAAAATTAAAAAAATTACTTATGATTGAAAAAGATTGTTAATAAAAAAAATTATAAAATAAAATTTATTTATTTATAAAATCACATTGGGACCCTTTTCACTATGAGATCATATTGGTGAAGGTCAATTTTATACCATTTATAATAATCTAAGATTCATATAATAAAAATCCCAATTCAAAATTTATAGATATATAATTTCAATAATCATTAAATAAGAGTTATTAATAATTATTTTCCATATATTTATATGTATTTCCACATTTTTTAATATAAGATGTTATATTATGAAATGAGTGATAATCACTGTATTCCTTACGAAAACACTGCATTTGCATTTAATTTTTGATGGGAAAGGGAATGGATATGTATAAAGTTAAAACCCCACGCAACAGTGACAATTCTTTAGTGAATAGTAACGAAGTTGATGTACACAACTTTTTCAACAATTGGTCTTAATCCCCATTGGATTACATTTTCAATCACTTGCACTTTTAATAGTTGACAAGTCCATGAAGAAGACAGGCATTATATCATTAGGGAACAGAGTACACATCAGTCATTCTCTATGAATGAGTACGTACTATTTCAAGATTAAAAAGTTAATTGGACCACTTATAGTCAGCAAAAGGAGAGGAAACTTCATCTGTAAAATCCCATCAAATTCACTTAATCACCACCACTTGTTCTAAGATTGAACAATTCTCACTAATCCATACAGCTTGAATCAATCCTTCAGTGATGGATATGGCAGAGGGCTTGGTTCTTCCTGCAGAGGTATTGCTGTCGAAACGTGTCCAACAAATGGTCATAAATGGAGAAGAACCACAACCACCATATGTTTGCAGAGAAGATTGTTCAAATGACGACAGTTTTCCTGATATGGCTAATCCAATTCCTGTTATTGATCTCAGCCTCATCTCTTCTAAGCAACCATGTGCTGCACAGGAAGAACTGGAGAAACTTAGATCAGCTCTTTGTTCCTGGGGCTGCTTTCAGGTCCAAACTCCTAAACTTAAATGATAGTAACATGATCAGAATAGCAGCATAGTTCTACTATAAGAAAAGAAGTTGAGAAGGCCATTTTAATTAATTGCAGGCAACAGGTCATGGTATCTCAAAACCATTTCTCGATAGGATTCGTGAAGTTGCAAGAGAATTCTTCAAACAGCCAATGGAAGAGAAAGGAAAGATTGCTAAAGGAGTCAAGGAATTCGAGGGCTATGGAGGCGACCCTGTCCCGTATGAGGGCCAGTCGCTTGACTGGTCTGATCGCCTGGTCCTTGACGTATACCCAGAAGATCGAAGAAAGCTCAAATTTTGGCCAGAAAATCCAAAATCTTTCAGGTTTGCGAATGCTTAGTGTTGAAACGTGCATGTGTAACAAGAATCTTTCTTTATAGCTTTTCAAAATTGAGACTGCAGAGAAGTTTTGGAGGACTACACCACTAAGACGAGGACATTAACTGAGCTTGTTTCAAGAGCCATGGCAGAGTCATTAAATCTAGAAAAGAATTGCTTCTTAAATCAGTTTGGTGAACAGGGAACACTAGTAGCGAGATTCAACTACTATCCAACCTGTCAAAGGCCTGATCTTGTTCTTGGTCTGAAAGCACATGCAGACGGAACAGGGTACACCATTATCTTGCAAGACAACGTCCCAGGTCTTCAAGTTCTTAAAGACAAGTGGATCACAGTTCCTACAATTTCTGATGCTCTTTTCATACTTATGGGTGATCAGATGGAGGTATGTTTCCTTCTTGCAATGTTCGTATATGGGGATCGAATGTATAAACACCAGTCATTCTCCTCTCTAATTGCATTGTTGCAGATAATGAGTAATGGAATGTTCAAGAGCCCGATGCATAGGGTCCTGACAAACTCAGAGAAGGAGAGGATTTCTGTGGTTGTCTTCTATACTCCTGAACCCAACAGAGAAATTGGACCAGAAGAGGAACTGATCAATAAGGAAAGACCAAGACTTTTCAGAAAAGTTAAAGATTATGCCGATATACACTGGGACTATTACCAGCAAGGAAAGAGAGCTCTTCATGTAGCTAAAGTTTAGACGTTTACAACCACTAGATGGTTGGTTAAGCATTTGGATATCTCAAATCTTAATAAATGCATGAATGCTGAAGTATGTACATATTTGTGATTTCTGTTCTACCAAAACAGTTTAGTACTGTACTATTTTCCTAAACCAAATAAATGTTTGAGCTACACTATAATCAGGAGTCTTCTGCTGAGCAAATGCTTGTGCTTGTTTTCCCAAGAAAGAACCTGAATTTGGTTACCAAGTTCATCAACCAGCTTGCTACATGTATTTGTTATTATTCATTGCCTGAAAGGAATCAATTCAAGTGGTTGAAACTTGAAAATAACATTCATGTCCAGAGGCGTTGGAGATGTCAGCTTTTTCCCCGGTCTTTCTTCAGGGAACATAATTGTGTTAGCTTGCAGGAAGGAAGATGCCAAAAGACCATGTTTCCAAAGTTATCACCTAATCCTGATATATTCTCTTAAACCCCATTAGTCCATTAAGGTTTTATTCTTAAGCCTTCACCAACAGCATGTAATCCACGTTTGTCCAAATAGATTATACATTAAAATTGAAGAGGACATTATCCTATTGTTAGTAACAAAAAATAACAAAAACACACACACACACTAATATATATAGAATGATCATGTCAGTTCTCAGCATAGCTCGTCAATGCTATTGGTAAACATGAAGGAATCATCCGTTCTTCCAGTATCTGTTTAGCTAACGAGGCGTGAAGTCCAAGAAATGGTCCTCAATGGCCTACCATTGTCACCGTTTTTATGCAGAGATGGCAAGTCCAGTGATGACAAACCTGGTCGTTTCCGGTCATTGATTTCAGCCTCATCTCTTTTTTGGAACCATCCATCTCAATGGAATTACTCAGACTTTAGACATGTTCAGTACATGGGGCCGTTTTTAGGACGTCAGTCTCGACGACTCGAAAAATTTTCGTAACCACCAGCCACTAGTAGTTCAAGTTGAAAGCTTTTGTTGCACAGTTGGAGATCTTGCATCATTCTCAAGGAATTGTGAATGCAGGCAATAGATCACGGGTTTACCAGAGAATTTCTGGATAGGATTTGACAGAAAGTAGAGGTTTCTTCGAGCAGCTAATGAAAGAAAAGAGGTAGCATGCTAACGGAGTCTAGACTCATGGGTCCCTTCTGAATGCGATCTGAATGCTTAATGTTACACCCTGAAGATCTCAGGAACCATAATATGGGGCCGAAAACTGAAACCTTTCATGACTTTTTATAGCTGCTTACTCGATTATGGGGCTCGGGGCTCCAAATCTTTTGTTCTATTTATCTAAGACCTACTCTGTTCCACTTATGCACAGCCATAAATTTAAAGTGGATATGATTGTGCATGAGTGGGACAAAATAAGCCCTGGATAAATAGGATAGAAAATTTGGTTCCCGATTATGGACACCCAGAAAACCATAATCTTTCAGAGGAATAACATCCTATAATTTTGTAAGAAGTCATGCTCATGCAATAACTTTGGACACACGCCGAGAAGTGTTGGGAGGATTACACGAAGATTGCAATTTTCGTTAATCAGTTCAGTGAACAGGCAAGATTCAACTGGCCTTCATGCTGTCAGAGTCCTTAAGTTCTTGAATTGAAAGCTCATGCAGCAGCTCAGGGTACCCATTACCTTGCAAGATCATGTACTAGGGGACGAGATCCTCTGGTCCCTTTCCTCTGTACCTATTCTGTGCCATTGACCAAAGCATTTGAGAGCATGTACTAGAGCTTCAAGACTTCAAAAACATTCAATTTTGATGATGTGATGGCTCAAATACAATAGCACAGAATAAGTACAGAGGAAAGGGACCAGAGCATCTGAGGGCATGTACCCGAGCTTCAAGACTTCAAAAACATTCAATTCTGATGCACTGAATCCTTGCAGGGGATCACATAGAGGTAGCCGTAGCTCCTTCTTTCTCGTTACATCAAATAAAATATACGTTTCTTTCTTGTTTGGGAATGGAGACCTAGCTACTAGATAGTGTACTCACAATAGCTAAAATGATGGTGAATATTTTTACTTCTCAAAAATGGTTTTTGCTGTGATCTTAGTAGATACCAAACAAAGACAATAGACCAGAAGACTAGTGATCACTAAGAACAGACTAAGAATGTATAAAAAGGTGAAAAGCTATACTGATATACAATGGGATTACTATCAAGCAAGGAAGTGAGCACTTCATGTAACTGCAATTTAGATCATGCACTATTGGTTTATTTATGGAGATTCCCTATCCTTGGTTATTCCTTTGCTGGGAAATAATAAAGGATAGCCTAGCCTAGCTAAATTACAATTCTAAGACTGGTTTCTATGCTCAAGAATGTATTTCCTCTTGCAACAAAGGCAAAGATCAAGCTAAGGAAATTTAATAATACCCTTCTCTGACAGTTTCAAGTTCATCGCCAAAAGTAGTAGTGAAATACATTAGCATAAACTTGCTACTGTTAGGTTCGGGCGTATTCTGACCTAGAATAGCAGAAGAGGTCTCAATCTCTAAGTGGTGCCCAAGACAAGTTCCCATTCAGCACATATATTGAACGCGACTTGTCTAGCTGGCTTCGGTACACCCGTTAGGCATGAGATGTTCGTAGTCATTAGGTACATTGCATATGAAATGTCTGACCTCAGTACGTATATTGCCAGATCTAAGATGATGCACTTAGTACTTTTAACATCAATGAAAGTTAAACACTATTATAGACAAGAAGATTGAAGCTGAGAGTTCATGTTAGACATCTGGATCTGTAATTTTACTCAAGCAAATTCGGCAAATAGGTCAAATGAAGGAAAACAACAAGAAACTAAGCACAAACAGTGAATTCTCATCCAATGAATGATGCAGATAGGTGGTCCATTCAACATATTTATTGGCATAAGAAACTATCTTTTGAAGCAATTTAAAAGGATAACAATAGCTTCTATTCAAGTACAACATTCGCAGAAGTACAGAACTAGGAAAGAATGGGTTGCGACAGAGCTAGTTGACAAAATTTCTTTCTACCAACCTATTTTCACAAAATCTGAGTTGAATTAAGCCAAAATTTGAAAGGCGCTATTTCTGAAACTCATGCAGCCAGATACAAGTAAAGGACCTCATACCATGGATATCAAACACCTCTTCTCAAGCCACTCATCAATTCACTATATCGCTGGGGGACTCTGAAGGAGCACCATTGGTAAGCAACCTCTGCAGCTTCTGCTTCCCCCCATCCAAGACCTCAACTTCTTCTGTATTTCCAAACAATTGCTTCCTGTAATACTTGTGCAAATTACTAAACAACTCCTTCTTAATCGCCTCAAACGCCATATCCAATCTCTCCAATTGCTCCAGAGCATTGTTATTAAACAAAAACAACCCATAGTACAACTCAAAACTATCCCCTTTAGTATTCTCCACCAAATTCAACAAAGTCTCGTACCCTCTAGTATTAATAGGCGACGACTCCAACCCAAATTTCTCCAACACTCTCCCCATGGTATGAGTGATAAACTGCGAACCCGCGGCGTACCTATCATGCTCCACACAGCTCATTGGCACCATCCTACACCCTTCTCCCGCAAAAATCTCTAAAAACTTCTCACACCTATCAATCCTGTCGTCCTCATTCCCAATCCTAACCTTGTCATACACGAAAGGCAAACCTGTCCACGAATCCTTACCACTCTCTGGTCCAAACATGGGATGAGTACACAACACATCAAACTCAACAGGCAAGTGCTTTAACAAAACAGTCTTGGCATACTCCTTCACAGACAATACATCAACAAAAAGAGTGCTCCTTTTTAGTCTCTGAAACGGGAAAGACATGAGAACCTTTTCAGTGGATAAAATCGAAGTGCACAGGACAACTACTTCTGGGTGTTTCTCACAAAGGTCATCTGGGTTCGTGTAGAATGTGACCCCTATTGATTTGGCTACTTCCGCATAGTTGGTTCGCGAATAAGCAAGAACAGTATGGCCTTGACGCGTAAATGTCTTCGCTAGGAACTGACCAAAGTTTCCAAATCCGATAATAGCGATTTTCAGCGATTGGGATTTGAGGTGCTGCAACCGGAGACGGGCCTCGTAGTCATAGGGTTGAGCGGCGTCGATGGCGGCGATACGGAGGCGGAGAGACCGTTGTGGTTGAGAGAGTGAAGGGGAATGGGAGGGTTTTAGGGTGATGAATGAGGACGAGATTGAGCGATTAAAAGAGGGACGGAGATGGATGGCAACGGCTGAGGAGGACGAGGGGGGTGGCTTTGTGGCGGCCAACGGCGGCATTTTGGTTGGTGAATTGAGATGTGGTGTAGCGGCGGCGTTGAGGTTTGAGGTGATTTAAAACTACACGGAAAGCATTCATGGATATTTATGTTTCTCTTCATTCTTCCCAGGTACAGTAATTCTTTATTGTTTAAATTTGCATTAGATATTCCAAGTTTTGTTTATTCAATTCTGGACCGTAACTTAGGCCAAGAAACGTGAAGAAACGTGATTAATTTGACAACTGGACGTCAAATCTCAACATATTTTACCACAAAAGGGGTAATGAAGTCAACTTAAATTTCCACTTGGTAATTGGGATGGGAAGTGCCAAATGTCTTTCTTCTCTCTTTTCGTTAATTAGGGACACCGCCAAAGCTAATAAACATCCTAACGGCTTTATAGTCCACCTAAAAAGTAAAACAGCGCATTAAATGATCCACATCCAAACAGCCTTTCAAAAATAGTATCGACCAGACCTCCCTAAACTAGGAAAATTACATGGGGAAAAGATCAATTTGTGAGTAAGAACAGGGTTGTTGGTCTCTCTCTCACAAAATCTTGAAGAGCAGGCCACCGTGAGTGGCAAAGAAGGGAGCGAAGACCAGCGACTCCACTGCCATGAGCTTGATGAGAATGTTGAGTGATGGACCTGAAGTATCCTTGAGTGGGTCACCAATGGTATCACCAATTACAGCAGCTTTGTGCGGATCAGAGCCTTTGGGACCAAGGGTCCTTGCATGCTCTGAAGCACCAGCCTAACAATAAAACCCCATAGATTATCACTTATTAAAACAGCCATAATAACAAGTCGCACATGACAATTTTTAGGTTTTACCTCAATGTATTTCTTAGCATTGTCCCATGCACCGCCAGTGTTAGATGCAGAAATTGCTATCTGTTAAAACATCACAAACCAGAAACGTAACAACAGTCAGCAAAATATAGCTGCAATAGGTATTGCAGATTTTGTTCTATTTGGAATTGTTGCCACATCAAATTGCTTCACCTGAACACCAGAGACAAGGGAACCAGCTAGAACGCCAGAAAGCGTCTCAACACCTAAGAGGGTCCCAACTATGAGCGGTGTGAGCATGACTAAAGCACCAGGGGGAATCATCTCTTTGATTGACGCATCAGTGGAGATTTTAACACAGGTAGCATAGTCGGGCTTGGCCTGACCCTCCATGAGTCCAGGAATAGTGTTAAACTGCCTGCGAACCTCCTCAACCATCTTCAGAGCTGCACTTCCAACACTCTTCATGGTCATGGCAGAGAACCAGTAAGGAAGCATAGCACCCACAATCAGACCGATAAAGACCTTTGGGGTCAAGACATCAACAGTAGTAATAGCTGCTCTGCTAACAAAAGCACCAAACAGAGCCAAAGATACCAGAGCAGCAGATCCAATAGCAAACCCCTGGAAAAATCCAACAAATTATGAAAAGTAGTAAGCTTGACTAACAGGATACTAAAAGTAGTAAGCTTGACTGACCGGATAATAAAACTATTATTGCAAAGAGATGCTGCAAAAGGAGGAAAAGAATTACAGCAAGTACTTCAGTAACATTTAGAAAGTCATCATGGCCTCTTTGGTCCCTTCAAGTTTTGAACTTCCGAAAACATATTTATAGCATCCACAATAGAAGGAAGGATTTTTTGTTTAGCATTTCCCTAACTACAAATATATTATAATAGGGTAAGTCTCAGTACCTTTCCGATGGCAGCAGTAGTGTTTCCAGCAGCATCAAGGGCATCAGTTCGCTCACGGATGCGATGACTCATGCCAGCCATCTCTGCAATGCCCCCAGCATTGTCACTGATGGGACCATAAGCATCAATTGCCAATCCTGTAGCAATTGTGCTCAGCATCCCAAGGGCGGCCACCGCAATGCCATACATAGCTGCAAAACTAAAGCTAACGAAGATGCTAACTGCAATAGCAAAAATTGGAATGATTACAGACTTGTAACCTAAGGCAAGGCCAAAGATAACATTAGTGGCAGCTCCAGTCCTGCAGGAGTCGGCAACATCTTGCACAGGGCTGCAATCAAATGAAAAAAGAAACAATCATGACAAGAATTTAATGGCAACATCCAGACAGCTATGAAATATTGTCACCACTCCACCTGTAAGCATTGCTGGTGTAGTATTCAGTAACAAATCCAATGATAAGTCCTGCCCAAAGACCAACAGCCACGCACAAGAACAACTGCCTGCAAAGCAAAAGTTTGTAAGTCAATTCTACATGCAAGTTTCCACGTGTAAAAATTTGAAGCTGGGCATAAACTATGATATTTAGAATAAATATTAATTAAAATATATCTTAATCATATCTCGAGGCTACAATGACCAATGCTTTAAACTTACCAGTTCTTTACAACCTTCTGGGTGCCAAAATTATAAATTGTGAAAGATGATGGCAACCCAATCCAGGACACAATTGCGATCCCCCCAGTCATCAAAACGGTGGAGATTATAAGTTGCTTCTTCAATGATGGTTCAATTTCCTTAACGGCTTTGATTTCAAAGAAGTCGGTAGCGAAGAGGGTTGTAATCAGACAAACAAGGATACCAACAGAACTAACAAGCAGAGGATATAACATGGGAGTGAACTCGTGGTTGATTCCAAAGGAGGAGATGGAAGCAACAACAAGTGCGGCACATGATGATTCAGCATATGAACCAAAAAGATCAGACCCCATACCAGCAATGTCACCAACGTTGTCACCAACATTATCTGCAATGACCTATAAGTACAACAATTGAATCAATCCATTTAGGCCTCAAGTAGACAAGAACATACAATTGAGACTTCATATTCAGAATTTATGCGAGGAGTAAGGCTTACAGCTGGATTTCTTGGGTCATCCTCTGGAATGTTTCTTTCAACCTTCCCTACAAGATCAGCACCAACATCAGCAGCTTTGGTATAGATACCACCACCAACCCTCCCAAAGAGAGCCATGGATGATCCCCCAAGACCATAACCAGTAATAGACTCAAAAAGGCCTTCCCAATCTGAACCATAGTAAAGCCTGAAGAGATTGATGGTAATGTAAAGTACCAAAAGACCATTTGCAGCAAGGAGAAAACCCATCACTGCTCCAGACCTAAATGCAGCTATAAAAGCCTTTCCTACACCTTTTCTTGCTTCCAAGGTTGTTCTAGCATTGGCATAAGTAGCAATTTTCATTCCGAGAAAACCCGAGAGGATAGAGGTAATAGCACCAAGTAAGAAGGAAACAGTGCTGAAGATTGCAGTTGCAAGCGCTGGCTTGCACATCTTCTCCTTATCATAGTTGCATGGCTGGATTTTTGAGCTAAAGCCATTAACAGAACCAAGGAAGAGGAAGATAATAATTGCAAAAGCAACCATGAAGATACCGACATACTGATATTCAGTGAACAGAAAGGATGTGGCACCTGTCGCATCCAACCATTCATAAATTCAGTCTGCACATATCTGTATTAGTTACACTTGCAACATTCATGGATTTTCTTTCTTATTTCTTGGTGCATATAAACAATTGAATATGATAAACAACTGCAGAAGCACATCCAGAAAAAACAATGATGATGATCTACTGTATATTTGATTCATAGAGGAGAACAAATGCAACAGTAACAGATGTAAATATTTGCTAGTCAAATGATTTTCAGAAAACAAAAGAATTATATATGCGTTCAAGTGATAAGCTTCACATTCACTCACTCACTCTCACACAAGATAGGTTTGTTCAGAAACTTCTCCATGAATGTTGGAAAATAAAAACATTTCTTTTATTTTCTATTTTCCATAAACAATCAAATGAAACGTACATATATCTGTTTTATACTAATATCACTATATTAAGTACATTTTAGCCACTAATCAATTTCGTAACTACTTAAAAAGAAAGCTAAGTAATTAACTGGCAATTATAACTGTCAAACTAGTTAAAACAGTATAACTGTCTAACAAAGTAATCTCTATATAGCTAACAGATTTAACGTCTATCTGCTGCTTTCTGGAATACTTAGTCAACCGTTTAAGCATAATCAGGTCTTTTAGGTAGTTCAGCAACAACAGCTATTTGTTTTGACCAAGTACCAGTGATATCTGTTAAGAAAATAGTATCCTACATATTGTGCATCGACTTTATATTTTCTTGAACCAAAGAAGAAAAAGTTTTAGAGTAGAAGATTAATTCATTATCCAAATGCTAAAAAAGGCTTTAGGAGTAGGGTATAATAAGCTTACTTTCACCTCTTCTGGGAGCAGCTGTCCTATATTAACTCAGTCAACCAAACTAGAAACAACAATGATGACCAGCAAGCAGATAAACAAGAAATTTATTTGTGGTCAACATTGAACCAAGCTCCAAAAGATAGAAAATATTACATATATACATACACTAAAGAAAGTACCAAGAAAAATATATTATGGTTATTTATTCTCCTCCTAGATCCTAGTCAATTGGGGTATAAGGGTCCTCAACAAACAACAAATGAGCATTACCCACATGCAGCACACATGAAAAGCATACAAACCCTAGCAACAAAAGAAGGCCAAATACCACAAGACGAGAATAACTATACTAATAGCAACAGAACCACTAATCTCCGGGTCAAATAAATAAAATTAACAGACACACATCTAACTCCACCAAATGGGTATTCATGAAAAAGAACAAGTAGCAAAGCAGATCTAAGGGAGGCAAAACAAGGGGATTACACAAAACTCTGTAACTTTCACTAACACCACACACATAAAGTCTTCATGAAATGCAGTCATTTCTAGAAGGAATTAAGAAAGCATATTATAAGATTTCTTACCATAACAAAACGCAATACTCAACTAAAACCACAACACAAAGGTTTATCATAGTTTATAAACATTTAGTAGCTCAGAACAGTAAAATTACAACAGAATTTGCAAATGTTGTCATTAAAACATCATCTTCTCGTTAACTAACACATGTAAAGCGATATTCAACCTCAGCCTAACATAATATCATAACACAGTTAACAAGTAAACTCAATCATAACAAAAGAAAGCCTGAGAAACGAACTCCGATAAAGCAAAAATATTAGTTACAAAATCATAGACGGACACCAGATCCAAAACCAACACCAAAAGCTTTAAGCTCCTTTTTATATACCTTCAGAAATGGCGGTCTGTATCTCAGCGCACTTAGCGACCACCCCAGGATCATTAAGGCCTTCCTCTTCCTCAATTAAAGAGTCGCTGTAACTGTTCTTGTTTGCCTTGTTCGCCTGCGGTCGCTCCGGCAAGAGCTTCACGCAGGAGACTAGGTACCATTGAACCAACGAGAAGACGATTCCGATCACGGCACACGCCGGGATAAGTATCTCAGTTCCCAACTCCGGTAGCAACGCTGACGGCATCTCCGGTGACCCTATGTAGTACTCCTGCGTCCGGTTCCCTGGGAAATTACTCACAGAGTGTAGTAAGAGAGAAAGCAACAGATAGTGTGGAAGTTTACTAGCGGGTTATTTATAGTGTTAGCTGTAATGCATTTTTCTTAATATGGAGATATTTGTAGAATGCAACCGTTCCTATTCTAGTAGCTTGCAGTCTGTGTAACGACCGTCATCTCAATTTGTAGTAACATCATACAACTTCTAATTTTATTTTTTAAAAATTCAATTATAGATATAAAAGACTTAACAATAATAATAATAAGGGGGCGTTTGGTTTGAGGGTTTGGGAATGAAGGAATGAAATAATTGCAAAAAGTAGTGTTTGCTTTGGGGTTTTCAATTCCAAGGGAATGGATTCATTCCATTAAATTTGGGAATCCACTAAACCCTCCAAAGGGGGTGGGTATC
>JANZLC010000005.1:5575870-5590248 GCA_026413385.1 Erythroxylum gracilipes | reverse complement strand
ATAAGGACCAATGTCCTCATTGGTCACGGCCATGTTGGTCACGGCTGACACTTTCAGGTCACCACTCCATGGGCCACTACTATGAGATCCTTGTTGGTCACGGCCACGTTGGTCACGGCTGGCACTCCCAGGCCACCACTCCGTGGGCCACCACGCCAAGGCCTGGCTTTGATACCAATTGATAAGAACTTTTAGGAGAACCACACCCCAAAAGCTAGCTTATGTGGGTAGAGAGCCCAAAGTCCTTATAAATCCCATATCAATCGTGTATTTAACCAATATGGGATTCAAGTCCCATACCTTGCAATTAGATCAGATCGTAACATATTCCTTTAAATGTGTGGTAGGTGGGTGGAGCATGATGCAATGGAGATACTGGAGAGTGTGAGGATGTGCATGGAAAAGGCAATTATCAAGGCCACAGCAGATGGACACAATGTGGATGGTGCGTTGAAGGCTGTTGGTTTGACTAATCAGAGAGAGACAACTCTCATTTGGAGCAAATCCACCGGGACTCCTCTGTACAATGCCATTGTTTGGATGGATGGTCGCACCAGTGGCATCTGCAGGTACCCAACCCAAAGACATCCCTTGTTTTTTTCTATCATTTGATTTTATGGTTTCCTGTTCTTTTTCTATGACTCGATCCTATCATCAAGGATCTGGGAAGTGTGTCATTTTCTATTTCTCTGTGTACCTATGTATGGAATTGAACCTTCTAATCTATGCCAATCTGGTAGACTATCCTGAATTCCCTGTTCGTGCTAAATTCCGATTCAATTGTAATTTTTAGTCGTTTCTTTGGATATCGGTCTCCTGTTTTAAAGACTGCTCCTTTTATGCAAATTTGTGACAATAGAAATGTGGTTTTATTGTAAATCGTCCATTACTATTACTAGTTCTGTTTGAATTTCAAGTTTTTGCTTGGCATCTGATTATTTAAAGCAGCCGGAGATATCTATTTCTGCTTCTTCTGTTGATATTTGTATTGCTGTTTTAAGGAAACTGGAGAAAGAATTACCCGGAGGAAGAACGCATTTTGTAGAGACATGTGGTCTACCTATAAGCACCTATTTCAGTGCAATGAAGATACTCTGGTTAATGGAGAATGTGGATGCTGTCAAGGCGGGTATAGAAAAGGGGGATGCACTCTTTGGAACTATAGACACGTGGTTAATTTGGAACTTAACTGGTGGAGTTAATGGTGGATTACATGTTACCGATGTCTCTAATGCATCACGCACCATGCTCATGAATCTGAAGACTCTTGATTGGGATAAACCTACCTTAAACACCCTGGGCATTCCAGCTATTATTTTGCCAAAAATCGTCAGCAACTCTGAGATTATTGGAAAGATTGGAAAAGGATGGCCTATAACTAATATCCCAATTTCTGGATGTTTAGGTGATCAACATGCTGCAATGCTTGGGCAAGCTTGTCGAAAAGGGGAGGCCAAAAGCACTTATGGAACTGGTGCTTTTATTCTGCTTAACACAGGAGGGGAAGTAGTTCCATCTAAGCATGGACTTCTAACAACTATAGCATACAAACTTGGTGCTGAAGCACCAACAAACTATGCTCTAGAGGGTTCAATTGCTATTGCTGGAGCCGCCGTTCAGTGGCTTAGAGATCAGCTCGGTATAATTAGAAGTGCAAGTGAGATTGAGAAACTGGCATCTGAGGTTGACTCAACTGAAGGAGTTTACTTTGTACCTGCTTTTAGTGGATTATTTGCTCCATGGTGGCGTGATGATGCTCGTGGGGTTTGTGTTGGGATAACAAGATCTACAAGTAAGGCACACCTGGCTCGAGCTGTTCTTGAGAGCATGTGTTTCCAAGTGAAGGATGTTTTGGATTCAATGCATAAAGATTCTGGGGAAAAGGGTGAGGTTAGGAGTGAGAAAGGGGAGTTTTTACTTAGAGTGGATGGTGGTGCTACAGTCAACAACCTTCTGATGCAGATTCAGGTTTCAGCTTACTTCATCATTCTATTATTATAGCATTCTGGGAATCGAATAATAGGACCTAATGCCTTTAGAACTTCAGAACTGGATTTTATTAGTGTAAAGAAAACTAGCAAAGCAGCTCTATTGTATGTGTTTTGGCACTAGACATGTTGTAGGGGGAGTAAATTACGAATATTTTATGCTCCAATCTCTGGTTTTCCAAGTTTCTTTTAAGCATAGGATATGAGAAATTCTTTTGTTGCTCTGCAGGCGGATTTATTGGGGAGCCCTGTGGTAAGACCTGCTGATATAGAGACCACAGCCCTTGGAGCGGCCTATGCGGCTGGTCTAGCCATAGGAGTTTGGAACAAAGAAGAAATTTTTGCTTCCGGGGAAAAAGCTAAGACAGATACCATTTTCCGTCCCAAGTTGGATGCACAACTTAGGAAGAAGAAGGTGGAGTGTTGGTGCAAAGCCGTTGAGCGAACTTTCGACTTGGCTGATCTCACAATTTGACACAGTTAGTTTTGTTGAATTACCGAGTTTAGCTTCATGTAGAACATTTGTGAATGTGACAATCCATGTCTACTTTGAAATGAATACTCCAACTTCAGTAATAATTTCTGTTCTTCATGTGGATGTTGATTTGTTTATGCTGATATCTTTTAGCATACAACTAATTGATCATTTCAAGGTTTATAGCATACAACTAATTGATCATTTCAAGGTTTACTTTCTAGAAAACAAAGCTTCAGGATGGTGCTTATGACTTGATATGTTTCTGAATCGTCAATTATGATTAAGAGAATTACTCTTGAAGGCTGCAATTTTTGGTATTCTGAAAATACTTTTTTTTTTCTTCTCTCTTTAATCATAGAATTAGTTTTATTTGTTAAAGAAATGTTTAACAGGGTTAAATTAAGTTATCTCTGTTTCTTCATATGTTTCATACCTATTAACCTTTCTATATACACATAACATGCATTTTATAGGAATTTGAACCCGAGTCTCATGTCATATAATTGAACTGCAATGCTTACCAGCAGAAACTTTATTCGTAATATCAAATTTAGCAGTACCATGTTCATATGTAGTTATGACTTGTGTGACCCTCGAAGCAATCATTGCCAGTGACATAATCTACCAACTAGAGCCCTTAACCTGAAAAAGATGAAATCTTTGACACAGAAGTAACATGAAAATATCAGTTCCTCACCGTGCCAGAACACTCTTCGTCGCCAATAAGGATTGACATAAAGAACTGTGATGACTCCTAGGAAGAACATGATAAAAGATGCTATAAAGCTTCCAAGGAAAACCGTGACCTCATTTTCATGCCACTTTTCACGCGGCATAGATGATGTTGGCGTTGGAGGTGACTCATCATCAGGGTTGCAAACTTTCTCCAATGGAAGCCCGCAAAGAAATATATTTCCTTCATAGCTACTATTATCAAATGTTCCAAACTGAGCTTTCCTTTCAGGAAGCTTGCCTGATAAATTGTTGTAAGACACAGAGAAGACTGCCAGTGAATAAAGTAATGTAAGCTCTGAAGGTATTTCCCCGCTCAGTCTGTTGTAAGAGAGGTCCAAGCTTTCTATCTCAGTTGACTTTCCAAACGTTGTTGGAATGGATCCTGTCAGCTGATTGTGAGACAAGTTCAATGCTCGAATCCATGATAAATTTCCTAGCTCAGGGGGGATTTCACCATCCAAATTATTGCATGACAAGTCTAACCCAGACATGAAATTCAGAATATCACCTTTGTAAGAGCTTGGCCTATTCTTGGTGATAAACTCAATTTCAACTTGCAGGATCGATCTATCAGTGGTTCCTCCTATAAAGAATTCCTTCTTCAAGAGGTTTCGGCCGTTATAGTTGCCAATACTGATTTGAAAGAGAGTCAATTTTTCAGAAATAGGCTTCAGATGTGATTCCATTTTTCCAAAAGTAATGTTATCAAAGCAGAGAGGTATTGGCCCAGAGATTTGATTGACAGAAAGATCCATCATGCTCACGCTTTTCAACTGACACAATTGCTTTGGAATCAGGCCACTAAAAGCATTTCCTCTTAGCAGAAGAACCCTTAAGCTAGAAAGCATACCTATCAGATTAGGAATGCTGCCAGACAATTTGTTCTCACTTAAGTTCAGTACCAGAAGAGTTGATGAATTTAGAAAGCCCTTTGGAACGGCGCCTGTAAAGTTGTTGTCCTGCAAATGTATTTGCTCTATGTCCTGTATATTGGAGCAAGAAGGTAGTGTGCCTGACAGAGAGTTGTGAGAGAGATCTACATATCTAACTGAAAATGGCGCACATTGGGTATCTCCTTCAAAAGAATTGTTTCGCATGTTCAGTATCGATAAAGATGTCATGTTACTGATCCAACTGGGAATTTTACCTGACAGGAAGTTGCTGCTGATATCAAAAAGAGTAAGGTAATTTGAGTTGAATTTCACGTTTGATAAGCTTCCAGTGAATCTGTTGTCGTTCAACCTCAGAACGCGCAATCCACTCAAGTTATACTGAGATGAGAAAATTTCACCTCCAAAGCCATTTTGGGATAGTATTAGGAACTGCAAGTCAGTGCAACCCGCAACCAGTCCTTTGGGCACTTCTCCAAAGAAGTTGTTGGAAGACAAATCCAAGGCCTCTAATTTTCTGATATCACCAATTGAAGTTGGAATTTTACCTTCCAAAGCATTTCTGGATACATTGAGACACAACAAATTTGGAAACAGCTTTCCTACATTTTCTTGAATTCGCCCTTCGAGTTGATTAGCTGATACATCGATCCATGTAGAGTTCATTGAGGAATTGAATGGCAGATAAAATTGACCTGCAAAAGAGCTGTTCCTTAGACTCAAAAATTCCAACTTTGTATTGTTTGCAACCAACCAACCAGGGAATCTTCCTTTCAACTTGTTGTGAGACAGATCCAACACTCTCAGCTGCTTCTGAGTAAGTAGAAAGCTGGGGATTGTATTTGTGATCTTGTTAAGGTTACAATTAGATAGTACCAGAACTTTCAACTGAAACCGGGGAGTCCAACCTGAATCTTCAGTTACTATCTCAAACTTGTCATTATTATTTTCAAATTGTACCACTTCAAGCTTCGAGTGATTACCAATTGAGCTGAATGAGAAGAGACCCTCTAATTGATTGTAACCGAGATTAATGTACTCAAGTGAAGACAGGGCAGCCATCAAAGATGAAGATACTCTTCCTATGAGCTTGTTGTTTGAGAGATCCAACAATCTAAGGGATGACAGATTCTGAAGACATGGAGGAAGTTTCCCTTCAAGTCTATTGTCAGAAAGATCTAGCTCCTCAAGTCTCTCTAGTCCACAAAGTCCTGCCATTGACAGGAGGCTTATATATATTCTTGCTCATTAGACATATCAGTTTACTGAGTAACTCAAATTAATATCATTTACAGTTTGTTATGTAAACTACTTGTTCTAATAATATAAGTCTTTCAATTTGTAGCTTGACCAGCTCTTTTGATGTTACAAGCATAAGTTACCTTGAATTGATGAAGGACCGGTAAGCTTATTTCTGTATAGAGACAAAGCCTTAAGAGAGGATAGTGATGCTCCCATGTATGGAGGAATAGCCCCGTTAAATTCATTAACACCCAAATCCAAGATTTGCAGACTGGGAAAAGCCATGAGTTCTGAGACAACAAAATAAAGTAAATAATTCGAGGTAAACAACTGGTATAATCCATTCTGTACGAGATACAAAATGAACTTTCTCTGAAGTGGTTTGTTTTCCCTACCTCGGACTGGCAAGGTCCCATTCAGGAAATTACCTTGCAGGATGATCACCTCTAACTTGCTCAAGTTCAAAAGTTCTGTTAAAGAAAAGTACGAAAATCTCTCAACAATTTACCAATAAAGCTGACATTTTTTCAATAAATCTGTCCTTTGAATGAATGAAGGAGAGTATATACATATATAGATATCAGAAACCAACTGTAACTTGAAACTATGGAAATAGGCGTACCATGACTAAGAAAGGATCCTTCCAACATATTGTAAGAGAGGTCTAGATAACTAAGGCATGAGAGTTTCCCCAAAATTTTACTTATTTTATTGCCAATGAGATTGGCGCCGAGATTTAAGTACTTCAGCTTTGGCAGCTTTGACAAGTAAAGGAAGCCTGCAGAATTCAAAAGCCTGGTAGCCTCAGGATTCATATAAAAATGTCAGGATTGCAATATTGTTATTATCTCACTTTCTCTCTTTACAGAACACAGTATACCAATCAAGAGAACTCTTGTTACATCTCAATGCATTTCTCTTTTGAAGTGTTTATGGTTGTAAGAACACGTTTTCTCTTCCCTTATTGTACCTTGCTTTGATATGGAATCGTTAAGATTATTGAAACTCATGTCCAGCCTTTCCAATTTTTTCATCCTGATAATCTCTGCTCAAATTAAAACATAAAAGTCAAACATAAGACAATTACGGTCTCAATCAGATTACTGTGGAGTCATCAGTAAAAGTTAAGCATGCCTCTCGCAGGAAAGGATCCCTCCAACTGATTATCAGCTAGAATCAGATTCGTAAGTGAAGTCAAACCACTCAACGATGATATGATTCTGTCGCTCAACATGTTTCCTCTTAAATCCAGCGTCTCCAGCTCTTCAAGCGTTGAAACTTCTGCAGAACCTGGAGAAACCATTTTAGAAACTAGCAGAAATTGCAAATAGTGCAAGTTCGTCAACCAAACCTTCATTATCATCAGTCCAGTCACCAATATCATTGAAGGATAGATTAAGAACTCTCAGATGCTTAAAAGGGTTGAACAAGGACATGTTTAACAACCAAACGTTTTCCTCGTCTAACTGCCTTGTGTTGCTGAGTGAAAGCTGCGTTACATGACCGGTGCTGTGGTTGCATGCAACTCTCTCCCAGCTGCAACACTGGCTATGTGGATCATCAATCCATGTAGGCAAAAGATAGTCTGCATCATGGCCGTCTGATTTAAGAAGGGCTTTGAATTCTAACAGAGCCATTCTCTCAGCTTCATGACACCCTCTTTGTCCTTTAATCTGAATCTGTAGAATCACCAGGCAAAGGCAAAGCACAAGGCATTTTGTGAAGTTGAAGGGAAGTTCCATTGGATATAAAATGAGAGATTCCTATGCAAGTCCGCAACTCATTATAATTCATGAAATCTCTTATAGTTGGATATTACAATTGGATCAGTCAAGTCTTTTTCTTTGCAATTTTGTTTTTTATTAGCACATATAACAAGTATATGAAAATAATGGAAGATAGCTTATGTAATATGTAGACAAAATATATGTTAGAGAATTGCATTAAGATAAAAGACATTAGAAAAATGATCAACTATCACAATCATACATAGTTTGGTGGCTAATGTGTCAGCATTCAAGGAGGACATGAAGACTTAAAAGTCAGCCATCTACGTACGAATGGAGTCTCTTGACTGGTTGGCTTCCTGGCAACTTCTTGTTTTGGATTTCGACCGTAGAATGTTGAACAATGGAGGAAGCAGATCCTTTTTGGTTTTTAATAAAAAGGTATTGTAACAGGTTCGGTCTGTTTTGAGTCGCTCGTAATATTAATACACTCAACTCATAAATATCTTATACCCATAACTCATACTCTCGTAACTAAACTATACCTAAGAACATACTAAACCATTTTAATAATGGATGACCTAGTGCTAATAAAGTGGATAGTTTCTCTTTGACTTTCTACCTTACTTTGGATTTAGTTGTTTGCAGTATCAATACTTGACGCCTGATTTTCTTGTAATTTTTCTTTTTTGTTCTTTCCAACTTCCTAATGCTTGGCTCGTGGGAGTCTTTCAATTATATGATTTTGTCCCTTAAGCCTCCGTTGTTTTTGGGATTGTAAGGCATTTCGCAACTTTGCGAAGGTGACGTGGAAAGGTGCTTGACTAACATGTAATCTTTTTCGTACCAGTGCGCTGGAAAGTTCATAGAATTTGATAGAAGATATTTTCTCTCACGCGTTCATTTGGAAAAATGTTTTTACGTGTTGATTTTGTTTGCTATGGAATATGGTTTATGTTTTCATATTCAAACGACAATTTCTTCCACTGATTTTTCCTCAATTCAGGAAGAAAATTATCTAAGGCCATTGGCTCTATCCCGTTCTACTGCTGATAGGTAAATTCTCACTTCTTTTCTTTGGAAGAATATATAGTATGTATAATTTAAAGATAGGTTCTTGTAAGTTGTAATAGAGTTGTACAAGAGACGTTTAAGTTGTGTAGTACATATAATATCAGTTGTAATCATGTGATTCGTTAAAAAAGAGACGATTAGGTTGATGTTGATGAAGTCAAAAGTCTTTTTTAACTACAAAGAGATTAATGGAATTGGAAATTATCCTATATAACTAAACGGTAATATAATATGTTGTTTTTGGAATCCTGAACGTGGTGTTTTTATATTTGTTGGGTCTTGACTCTTGTGTGGTAGGCTTACTTGGGTTACCTTGAACTAGCCATTATATCTAGTTTAAAGTGTTAAAGACTCATGTAAGTATACGTAACAATTAGCATTGTGAAAATCTTTCAGAAACTAGGAAGGATTTTTGAAATGAAAATTCGTTACATCTATTCCTTTAGAAAGTGAAGGAAACATGATCATTAAATTTAAAGCTGTAAACAATGGATGACCCAGTGGAAATGACGAAACAAAATGACATCCCTTTTTAATGATGATAAAATTTACAAAGATAGATTATTATTGCTAATAGATGATTGGTTTAAAGTTTCCAAGTAGTATAGTACATCCTTTTTCATATCAAGTCCAATCGTAATATATATGAAAATTTTACTTTTTGGTTGTATATTTCATAAATTTGCATATGTGTAAAGTGTTTTTCAAATAGTTTTAATTAGTTATTTTTATGTGAATAGATAATTTTTTTATTTATTTTGTATTCAATTTGTCCCTAATTACTTAACTTTGATTTCAATTATGGACAAATTTCTCAAAAGGCCTCTTACAAATAAGGATTTTAGCCCCAACTCTTTAAAGCATCCTCATTTAGAAGTCAATTTAGATGATCTTCAGTCTAATCCAGGATTGTGGAAAAAAATTTCAGATTATCATCCTAATGATCATGATAGAATACGAAGAGCTTATTTGCGAAAGGGTTCATGTCAACTTTTAAGCATGATTTTCCACGAAGAAAACTTGGAAATATTTATCGTAGATTTGTTCCATCTTGGTTTAAAGAATACACCAATTGGTTGGAGTATAGTGCTACAAAAGATCCAGCCTTTTGCTTTTGTTGCTATCTTTTTAGGCCGGATATTGGAAGTCAAGCAAGTGGTGATACTTTTATTACTGATGGATTTAACAATTGGAAGAAAAAAGACAAATTTCATATTCATGTAAGAGGTCCTAATAGCTCTCACAAAATAGCTTGGAAGAAATGTCAAGATTTGATAAATCAGAAACTACATATTCAAGTTGCTTATGCTAATCAATCTAACCATGCTCAAAAGGACTATCGTACCCAACTCACTGTATCAGTGGATTGTGTTTGATTCCTTTTACATCAAGGATTAACTTTTCGTGGTCATGATGAATCAGAGACTTTTAGTAATAATGGTAATTTTCTTCAACTTTTACAGTTCTTGGCTGACCATAATGAAGCTATCAACAATGTTGTTTTAAACAATGCCCGCGAAAATCTCAAAGTCATTGCTCCTGACATACAAAAGGATATTGTCAAAGCCGCTGCAATTGAAACCTGCAATTCCATTATTAATGATCTTTAAGGTAGGTTATTTTCTATCCTTATTGATGAGTCTAGTGATATCTCAATTAAAGAACAATTGGCTATTGTTTTATGTTTTGTGAATGCAAAATGATATGTGCTTGAGCGATTTATTCGGATTATTCATGTTAGTGATACCACCTCTTTATCACTAAAGTTTACAATAGATGAATTGTTTTCAAAGCATAGATTGAGTATATCATCTTGCGTGGGCAAGGCTACGATGGAGTTAGCAATATGCAGGGAGCAATTAATAGTTTGAAGACTTTGATTTTAAAACAAAATAATTCAGCTTACTATGTTCATTGTTTCTCTCACCAATTGCAATTAGCACTTGTAGCGGTGGCCAAGAATCATATACATGTTGCTTTGTTGTTTAATACAGTCTCAACCTTATCAAATATAGTTGGAGGTTCTTGTAAAAGAAAAGATCTACTTCGTGAGAAGCAATTTAGTAAGATTGTTGAAGGGCTGAAAATGGTGAACTTTTAAGTGGTAAAGGTTTACATCAAGAAACTTCTTTTCAAAGACTAGGTGACACACGTTGGGGCACACATTATGTATCATTATCAAGCTTAATCATAATGTTTGACTCCATAGCTGATGTTCTAGATATCATTATGGAAGAAGGCATAACTTCAGAGAAAAAAGGTGAAGCATATGCTTTTCTTGATTCTATCCAATCTTATGAAATTGTGTTTATCTTATATTTGATGAAAAAAATCTTAGGCATCACAAATGAATTATCTCAAGCATTGCAAAGGAAGGATCAAGACATTATCAATGCAATTTCTTTGATTAAAGTTTCCAAACAACGACTACAAATGATGAGGGATGATGGGTGGCATTCCTTATTTGATGAAACATCTTCATTTTGTAAGAACCATGATATTACCATTCCAAATATGGATGAAAATTTTGTGCATCGAGAAAGGTCAAGGCGAAATGCACAAAAATTTGCATCATTATCAAGTGGAATTATTTTACACTGTGATTGATATGCAACTTCAAGAGCCCAACAATCGCTTCAATGAGGTAAATACCAAGTTGCTTATTTGTATGGCATGAGGTAATTTATCCTTCTGATTTCTCTAAAGTAGAGCTTATTATTCTTGGTGATCAACTTGATAATTATATTGTTGATATGCAATTTGATGATCAATTTTCGATATTAAATGGGATTAGTTATCTTGCCAAGAAGTTAGTTCAAACAAAAAAGGATGTTGTGTACCCTTTGGTGTTTTTACTTGTGAGATTACCTTTGATTTTGCCTATTGCTACTGCATCGGTGGAAAGAGCATTTTCTGCAATGAAGATAGTGAAAAATCACTTGCGCAATCAAATGGGAGATTCTTGGATGGATGACTGTTTGATCACATATAATGAGAAAGATATCTTTAATAGTATTAACAATGAGAAAATTTTAAAGTGATATCAAATTATGAGGACTCGTAAGGAACGATTGTAATAGGTTATATGTAAGAAGCTCAAGAAAATGATGTAATTTTTTATCAAATATACAAATATTTGTATCTTTTTCAGTAATATAAGGGTACTTTAAATATTTTGCCCCCACTCAAAATAATTTCTAGATCCGTCCCTGGAGAAGAGGGCTTTTGTTCAAAGAAAAAACCAACTAGTATGGCTTCCCAACTCCTGGCTCCTGCCTCTAAGTCTTCAAGTGTAGGACAGACAACAAGCACCTGCTTCTAGCTCTTTTTGAGGATTATAGGTGAGGTATGGTGGTCTGGGGCGAAAGGAGCTACGACTGGGGAGGAGGAGAGAGGTGAGGAGTGGGATGGCAAGGGTGGGAATTCCTCTCTGTCAACAGGAGCAGGTGTCAACATCTGTGTGAAACCAAAGCTAAAAAGAAGCAAGAAACAACTTTGGCAGTTGGAACCGAGCAAAATGGTAGGTACAAAAATGGAAATCAAATAATGGTGGGAGAAGAGAAAGGGAGGGGAAGGTCCAAAATGCCCTTGGCCTTTACCCAGAATAAGGAGCTAGAGGGTGGAGTGGTGGACTAACAAAGGGGTGATAAGAGGAAGAAAATGGGAGTCAAGCAGAAGAGAGTAACAGAATCATGCAGGAGTGTCTCCATGACTGTTCTCCAACTTGAGCATCTCCAGCTTGAGTGTCTCCATCTCTCACCTTTGAAGAGTATACAATGTAGCCATGCTATTATGTTTATGAGCACATGGAGATGTTATACCATGAATTATTTAACTATTTTGGAATAAATTATGCAACTTTTTGGAATTTGTCATCCCATTCAGAATGAAAGGCTTTTATTTGAGTAATGCTGAAGATAAGATTAAAATTGGAGAAAATAAGAGTAAACATCACTTTTATTCTTACAAAAGATACATCGAGTATAGCGAATAATCATCAATGAATAAGATATAATAATAGTTTAGGCCTAACAAGATAGGACCGGAACCCAAAACATCCAAATGAATGATTTTGAGTGGTGCCCAACTCTTGTGAACAACAAAAGCAAGAGAAAATTTTGCAAATTTTCCAAAGAAACATGAAGCATAAGGAGAAGAATTAGACCTAGAATATTATATATTAAAATCTTCAATTATTTTATTCATAGCCTGTAGTTGTAGATGCCTAAGTTAAGCATGCCAATCATATAAAGAGGGGCACTTGAATAAATTTGCTTGCTTGAGACGAGATTGGTAGAGAACGTATATTCCATCTTCACACAATCCTTGTAGGAGTAACTCACTACAAGAAAAAAGGGCAATACTGATGGAAAATACCGCCAGAAATGAGTTAAATTCTGTCCGTAAATTTATTTATCGACGGTATAGACGACGGAGATGTTTGTCGGCGTTACCGTGGTCGCTATTAATTACCGACGCTTTAACGTTTCTGTTGGTACATCTTTACTGACCAGAAGGGAGAACCTTCGGAATATGGGGAAGGGTATTCTGACAAAATACGACTCGATATGCGCATTGCCTCGGGAGATCTCCAGTACTCCAGCCAATGGTTCTATGTGGACTCAGAAATGTAAGAGGGTCGTTGTCCACCGCTGTGTATCTGATTGATAAAATCACGATAACGTGTACCGGCTCACGACTCCCATACACTATGTATGGACCCATCGAGTTCAGGACTTCGGTAAAAATGTTTATGAGAATATAATGAATAAATTCATTAAAACGAATAAGAAATAACATATGTATATTAGGAATGGATATAACAAAAAAAGAAACGCATATATATGCCTTATTGTACCTCAAACTCCTGAAAGTAAAATGTCTTGGTTGCCTCAGAGATCTTCTTCCATGCATAACCCTCATGATCAATCCTCTCTTTAAAAGTCGATGTCATGTGTCGTGAACAGGGCCCAGACGGAATGAACCTAATAAAGAGGACAAATAAGGTAATAATCCTAGCAATCATTTAACACAGCAACATAATGATAAACACATACAGTGTGACATGTGATCGTACTTACTGGTTATCGGATACTGTTATATACTTTATGTCATCGGGCCCCTCAGCTCCGGGTTGCATCTCGTTTCCTTCATCTGCCATACCTGTATTGCTAGATCGTTCACTGTTGGACTGTTCTGCATCTTCAGTCGCAGGTGATTCGAAGGCTCCAACTGTAGGGGCTGCAGGTGGTGTTAGTGACTTAGTCTCCTGTGGGGGTTGCGATGGGCCACCCTTACAGTAAGTTCCTCCTAACATGCCTCTGATCCTGGGGCTCATCACATGACGTGCTCTCTTTGGTCCCATCTTTTGACTTGGAATTATTTGCTTACTGAATCCCCCATGGCATATTTAGACATTGCTATGTAAATGGAACACAAAGTGACAGATTTCATAGCATAATTACGAATTTAGTAAAAACAATAACTGTTACAGTCATAGTACAATAATATAACGAGTTCATTGCATATCCCAAATGTTATACAAAGATACATGACAATATGTTTAAATTTTTTTAGGATGCCAAATAACATACGAGTCGGTAAAGGTAAATGAGTCTCCGATTGGTGGATTTCCGAGAAGGTTCCTCGCATGTTTGAATGCTCTAATTGAAAGAGTATATGTTCTTCCCAAACTTGTGTGGTTTTGAATACCTTCTTGCAACAGCTTTTCAGCTATTGCTAAGTAGCTTGGATCAATGTTCAGAAAAGGTAGACCTAGAACACAATAGGAAGCAACTTACAGGTTGTCATATTGAAATGGGACAATAGACTCCATCTTGAATATGTAAACGTACGTGAGTTTCCAAATGAACTTTGTTGATTTGGCAACTTCTCAACAGCAACTGATTTGTGAAATCCTTCATCGATCATTGTGTCATTACCCCTGCCTTCTTTGGCATACGTTTCATCGTCGATATTTATAACAACTTAAAACATGTAACGATTGATAAGATTGAATTATCTTATATTTTCTCATATATTTTTATGTGATTTCAATCCTATTTTTAAGATAAAATGCTTAACTGATGTTTAATTTTTACTTATTGCTAGGTTGAACATGTTGTTATATTTTTGAAACAAACAAGACAAATGGAGGTCACTTAAGGAAGGAATTAATAGAGGAAGCTTTGACGAGGCAGATGCTGTGCGTGGCACGTTGTTGAAGGCATTAACAAGGAGAAAT
>JANZLC010000005.1:5539721-5559952 GCA_026413385.1 Erythroxylum gracilipes | reverse complement strand
TGCATAAAATGCATTAGTAAAAAGCCAAGCTTGGTTCTTTCGTGTTACAAGGGAAATTGTTATTAATGTTATATGCAAATTATAGTATTAGGGAGTGTCAAGTAAAAACGATTAACATGATTTTTGAAGGGTTAAGAAAAAAGGATAAGCTTAGTACCTCTGATATATTTTAGTAATGTGAAAATGTGCATGCATGAATGAATGAGGTTAGACCTTAGTGGACATGAGTATTTACTCTAATCTTGGCTTGTAGTAGTATCATTATTTTTCAAAAAAATTACTTCAGTTACAAATTCATAAATAATATTTGATAACAATTAAATTTTTATTCAGAATTCTATTTATGATCGAAATACAATATCAATCAATTATGTTAAGATAAAATTGATCAATAGTTATAATTTGTAATGACATTACTATTCGTAATTTTATAAACCTTGTTCTTAATTTTTAGAAAAAAAAGGGGACAAAATTAAGAACCCAGCTTTAAAAAAAATAGTGATAATACATGGGTTCATCATTTAATTAATCCAAAAATGTTGTTTAAGTATAATTTACAAATTGGGCATATCATAACTCTACTCTAGTCTTTAGATAAGTATTCTGAAATCCGAACCGGAGGCCTTACTGGTCACCGGTTTGACCATTCGACCATCGGTCAAACCGGTGTGACGTTATAATTATGCAATAATTATATTTAATTATATATAATATTAATAATATTTTAAAAATAAAAAATATATCAAAAAATAAAAATAAATAAATAAATTTGTTGAACCAGTGGTCAGACCGCTCGAACCGGACCGGTCTGACCAGTCAATTGATCGGTTTTGACGGGTTCTCACTGGTTCAATTGAGAACCGATTTTTATAAGTAAACCGGACCGGATAGTCGACCAATTACTGGTCGAATCGGCCAATCCGATCTGAGTTTTAAAACCATAGTGTATGTATATATATCAATGCATGAAGATCTTTAAACAAGTGGTCATGTAGATCAAGGCTCTAAGATAGTACGGACTTTATGGTTGAAAAAGAAAAACTATTGGAGCGATAAGGTGGCAAGTGCTCATGCTAAAGCGTGATTTCATTTTTCACTAGCATAAGTTATGGGATTTGAAAATTCATTATTATCAGCCTCAATTGTTGACTATGTTCGATAAAATCTATATATTTTAAGAGTAGGCTTTAAAATTTATACTATAATTACAATTTTTACTCTTTCAATGTCATAATAATTTTTTTATAATTGTCAATAATTAAATAACTCATTCAGTTCGATTGGTTCAATCGTAAAAATTTTAAATTATCTAACTTTTAAATTAATTTTTAATTTTTCGGTTCGATTTAATTTTATAACTCTTGTTGTCAAAAAATGATCAGTTTGTTAATTAATTGGTCAATGTTAGTAAATTAACAAAATCTTATAAATTAAAATAAATCAATTAATTTTTATCTGACAATCTCTTTTTTCAATTAAACTTCAAATAATCTGTTTCAATCATATTTCAAATTTTAATTTTATTAATTTTTAATTAATTTTATAACGCTCTAATACTAATTAAACCTTAAATTTCTTATCTTATTGATTTAACTTTAAGTTTAGTTTTTAAAATATTGATAATTGTAATTATAACATTTATAGGTATTGCAATATTTTAAAATCTAATGTAACTTATAACGAACAATTTGAAATTTTGTATGACCATTAAGCTATATTAATAACTAATAAACAAGCCTTTTCTTTATCACAGAGGATGAAGTTTTGAAGTTTGTGCTAACAGCAATTATTATGAGGTTATGATATATCTTCTATTTTCTCTTTCAAGAGATTTTTTCATAATTTCTCTTTAATTACCTTGGGGCCTTGTTTGTTCTAGGAGGTCAATCATATCGAGAACTTTGATGCTTCCTATATTCATACTCTTTGAAGCAGTAATATAATGATTATCTAAAGAAAAGGTCAAACCTTAATTTCTTACGAAAGGCGACCCAAAAAGATAGATGTACATCCACAAGAGAACAAGAGTCGCATAGCTCATCATAATTAATGCTAACAATCATGCATGCATGTTCTTTGAAGTAACTCTAGTTAATTAAGTGGTTTATTAGGCGAAGTTTAACGTATTAAATTAAGAATCTTAGTTAGCTATAACTCCACTTGGATACATTTTTATGGCAACCTTACCTAGTCTTCACATTTAATAATGTTGTCCTCCACTCATCACTCGTATGATTGAGTGTTCTCTTAGACATCTTCTTTTGTTGCTTTAAAGATTATCACAAAAGCTGGACTTTCCTTGCTTGCTTTTAACATATATGGTTTCTCTTGGTATATATAAAGGGCCAATCTTAGATCTGGACCGACCAATTACTGATCTAATGGTTGAAAATATGGCACATCTTCCCTTTTTTTGGTGAAAGAAAAAATAGCTTGGTTGACCTTCTTAAGTGATGAGCTCACCTTTTCAATGGGACTTGAAGACAACATTAACGTGTCCATTTGGGTTGGTTTCACTTGTTATAGAAAAAAGAACGAGAGTCGTAGAGGTTAAGGTCACAACATACTCTAAACACGTTGAAACCGAGGGCACGAGTCTTTCTTATATTATATAATCAAACACATTTATTTATAATTTGATGCTTTTGATCTAAAAATAGATTAATAGAGCTCCAACGACGATTAATTGAGATAATAAAAATTATAATTCAACTGACACGTATCTCACCTTAACCTCGTGTATAATACTTCAATCGTCTCTTATGTGATAATAATAATAATAATATTTTAATAATCATAATTACATATATTTATGAATCTAATTAAACTCTAATAAAAAGAGATTTACGTTAAATTTAGTTAGCTATTAACGCTATATACGAGATGTCACGTCTAATATCTTAAAATGAGTTTTTAATTTTATAGTATAAATTTAATAACAAATAATAATATTGTAATAAAAACAGACCACTTTTTTAGTATATATAGGTATGATTTTCCTACTATGATTAAGGGTAGGTCTAGAAGAATGTTGCTCCATTTCTTACGCTATTCTATGACCTATAAATTGATTCAAAGTATTAGATAAATTGCACTTAGTTTATATAGTTAAGAAACAAACTTTTAGGGAAAAGAAGTAATAGCAAAGAAACATCATAGAAATGAATAAAGCAAGTACCACAAATGTCAAAAAGCAAGCACCAAAGACCAAACCGTTGCAACAAAGCAATTTTCAGAAGAGAAGAAGAGTAAAGCAAAGAAACTAGAGAGAAAAACAAAAAGAAAAAGGAACCTGAAGGGACCAAACCGAACGAACCTGAAAATAATGAGAAAGTAATGTCAAAGTGCAATCCCACACGCAAACTTTAACAGAAAAGGCAAAGTAACGAAGAAAGAAGGGAAAGAGGTTTTACAATCGCAAAGACAAGAGGCAAAAAAAAAAAGAAAAGAAGTCAACTTTGGTCAGTCACTGAAAAGACCTGAAACTGGGGTTTGACCCTGACCAGCCAGAGGAAGGAGAGTCCTTGCTTGCAGCTTTCTGCTAACTCTGCAGAGTCTCACCCTCCCCCGCTGACCCGCATGACTTCATCATCATTCAATGTTACATTTACATACAGCTCATTTATGAATATCACACGGCACACTCCCTTTTTTTTCAAATTTCAAATCCTCCCCTCCAACTCCAAATCTTTACCTTCACTGTTATAGCTAGTGTTAGTCTTACTTCTACACATGATTTTCCTTCTTCTGGTTTCAAAATGTGTAGGAGACGGGTAGTTTTGTATGTTTGGTCGTTAGAGTTTGTATCATTTACAAACAACTTGAAAAGAAGTGATTCCAATACTTCATCAATATCTTAACCTCCTTGGGCTTACAGTGATCTTATTGGTTTGACCCTAAAAGAAAGTTGTTCATATCTGTTTTTTAATAGAAGTTAACATTGATGAAATAGATTACTGTTATAATAATAAGGTTATAAACATGATCTAAATGATCTTTAAACAAAGCGTGTACTCAAAATATGCATAACAGAAAACACTAACTTGGAAATGTAACAAACCCTCCACAAAAGGACAGAACCTAATGCATTGTAGAAAACTATGTGAACTCTCATTTTCAAATGTCATGTGTTGACACTGAAGAATCCAAAGACAAATTTCCTCATAAATTTCCCACATCACCACCAAAACTCAAAAAGCAATACCTCCTTTGGTAAACCCTTTAAAACCCCATCTATACTTTTCCCTATCCAACCATCTAAAACCTGAAAAAGCAATAGAATTTCCGAATATTTCATGCTCAAGCTTTAGTCTTTATCTTCATTTCATGGCCTCCACTTCGAACACCAACACCACTACCACCACCATGAACCACCACCAACCCACCTTTGGATCAAACTCATCTAACTCTTCCAACACAACCTTTGTTCAAGCCGACCCATCAACGTTCCGGACCATAGTCCAGAAACTCACCGGAGCACCGGACGAGCCGTCACCGCAAAAGCTCCCTGTCACCCACCAAACCCGATCCACCAACTCTCCAGGTCCTAAACGACCCGCATTCAAGCTCCAGGATCGTAGACCAAGTGCTAAGAATCTCCAAATCAACCTCAGCAACAACAGTTCTACCATAAAAAACAATGCTTCTGATCATACTGATCTTTTTCATCTCAGACAAAGAGGATTCTTGATATCACCTGTGTCAACGTTGGACTTCCTTGCGGGGCGTGCGAGTCCAAGGTCACCGTGTGAAGAAGAAGAGAGGGCCATTGCGGAGAAGGGTTTTTACTTGCATCCAAGTCCTCGTAACACGCCTAGAGGATCTGACCCGCCAGAGTTGTTGCCTCTGTTTCCTTTGACGTCGCCAAGAGAGAAATATGATGATTCCAATTCCTTTTCTTGAATAGGAGAGGCTATAAGTCAAGGCTAATCAGTAGAAATTGTGTTCTATGAGATGTATTTAAGGTCCTTATAAATTCTTACTTCTTGTTGTTGGCTAATTTCCTGTTAGAACTTAGCAGTAGCTGGGGTGACAGGTAGCTTGTGTTCTTGCTCTGTGTATGCGCTTTGAGCACTAATTTTGTTACTTTTCAGTGTCTATTTGCCTTCATTTATCCAGCCATAGATAAACTCTGACAACAGGTTTCTGTGAATGTGATTCAAGAACTCTTATCTGTCATCTATTAGAAATTAGGTTGGTAGGAACATGGTGTGCTACCTCGTTCCTGACAGAGAAGAAAATGTTCCAAATTATCCTTTCACCAATTGCATGTGCAAACAATTACATCTATAACTACTTTATCAGTTCAGTATTATATGTAGTAGTTTTGCGATCCCATTTGTATCAGAAATCCATCTCTTTGAGTCTGAGATGAAGGTGTAGATGAAAGAGATCGCATAGATCTATACGTATATCAAAGTTGTTTAGTACTTCTTCCTCTTTTTCGACACGAAAATTCTTTCCTGGATTGAGTGAAAAAGGTAAATCTATAGGAGCCTCACTCACTCCTGTTATTTAATATTACATTTTTACGTGTCAGGACTCAGGACAGTACCTTGATATCATTGAGAGGAAAACCTTGAAAAGTGACTGTAACTAAGTGGCAGTCATGGTACTATCATTGCTCCTGCTCTCTGACGTACGGTTCGGAGGTTAAAAACCTAATCAGATCTCTCCCGTGAACTTTCTAATGAACGGCTGAGATTGTTTTTTGTCATCAGGACGAATAGTTTCATTCATCTGTTGACTTCTGCCCGAAAGCTTCCAAGCTCTTACAGATAGTATACAAAAGACGACAGGTTAAGTCCAAAGCCTGCAAGAAAATAACAGGCGATCTGGTCATCAACTTGGTTACATCGAACAGAAAACGGGGGGTCAGAGAATTTTCACTTGACACCAATATTGTAACTTCATGTCATTTTCTACCATTAGAGCCATTATATTTATAGCAGTTGATAGGAGCTCTTATATAATTATATCCAAGTACCAATTTGATTGATTTCGGTTTAGAAATGAAAGAACAGGAGAAAAAAAGTGTTATTTAGAGCAAATAATTATATACAAATATTTCTTAAAATAATAGACTTAATTATCATCATATTGTAATAATTGAATATGGACATCGGGACGAAAAATAGGGATAGGTTTTGAATCTACCTACCATCCGGGCTATCCTTGGTTGGAATGCACACAAAAATGTCAGAAATTCGAGGTAAATGACATGGTTAGATCATATAAATTGAGACACATTCATCTATTTCAAAACCCGCTTGTGGATTGTCTATCCATCCTACTAGAGAATTAAGACAAGTCTTTAATATAAGGGATTTGTAGTCTCAAGATGTAAAAGGTTATAGTTTTGCTATTTACTTTAATACCTCCAATCTAAGTTGTAAGAAAATTTCCTACGAAAACTTGAATGCAGGATGATGCAATTAATTCCACCTGGGAATAGATTCCCAATGTGAAACCAACCTTCGTACAACCCCAACAATGATTGCTGCTACTGCTCTTTGCTTCTGAATGTATTTGTAGTCCAAGAAGATGCTCAGTAAACTAGAAATAGAGAAAGATAACACACCTGTCACTAGCCCCCAAAGACTGCATGTTCTGAATCAACTATGAAAAATTATCAGAACATTTGGTTTACTGAAACATGTATTAGGTAACTTATTAAGCGTACAAGAGTAAGTACTGCGGGTTCTTATCAATATAATGCTCATCAAGTTCTGCATGCACATAAGGGGATAGATTATACACTTCCGAACAAACTCAGAAATACTGGAGGGAAGATGATGTTGCAGTCTTATGGAAAGATACAATATTGAGCTACCAGATTTGGTTTGACGGTATGTAAATAGAAGTGCTTCAGATTTCTAAGTATATACATTCATTTGCTGATGTCAAGTAAGAAAGGAGGGATGTTACGTTGTCACATGATGTTTCTTCCAACATGTAAAAACACAAGGAGAATCCAATGTAAGAACTCTTCAATCTCCATAGGAGTTTCTGGTTGTAGCCTGGCAAGTTCCAATAAAATAACTCTTGGTGATAAGTCAAGAAAATAGTCACAGCGAAGCTTTCATTGGCACTCAGCCTTTTATTGACAAAACAAAATTTGCGAAGAAGATGAAACCTCAATTTGTACACACATATAATAGGAACATGCCGAGTTTGATGCTTTTAACAAATTTTTACACCGATTCTATATATAAGAAATTTTCCCTCTTCTTATCCAGTGCTAAAATGTTATGTGGGTGAGGCTGTTTTATTATCAACCAGATAAAAAGGCAGCAACTTTCCTGTTGATTATCTTTGCTTTCGTCACTCTTCAACGAACAGAAGCACAGATTGACTGCTGGTTGTATAACCCAGGGACTCCATTTTGGAACCGCTGCTTATTTCTTCTCCGCTTTGCCACAACTATGAATCCATCACCATCGCCATTCTTATTTTTATTTACACTTGATGTTTTCCCCTGCTCATTATCACTGGACTCAGTGGAGAAGTTTGCCTTTCCTTCATTTCCCTGGAAAATTTTTATTATTGCACTGTCATTTGCAATTTCATCAAAAGAATTCTCAGATCCAACAAACTTGTTCTCACTAGATATAGGTTCATTTCCCGAATCCACTTTATGTTGGACCGATTTCACAATGAGGCTTAGCAGAATCTGCCTTGCAAGTTCTTCCTTTCCAGATGAACTGATTTTTTCTGAAGTGGCATATTTCATGTCATTGCTGGATTCATTATCAACTTCTTCCTCTTTACCCTTGCTTGTCTCAAGCAAAGGGTTTGCCTCTGTTGAAACACCAGTATCTTCACTTCCAAAATGTGCTTGGCAAGCTCTCCTAGGTACAAACTCCGGTGCATTGGGGTTCATACATCGAGGAGGCATCCCTGCAGAAGATCGTTGTTTCAATAAACTCTGTCTCATTCGGCAAGCCTGGTTGGATCTATAGAATAGAGGTGATCTAGGTCCACAAGCAACTCTAGCAGCAATAGGAGGTGCCACTGGTGGTGCAACCATGCCTTGACTGTCATTTACATCATAAATATTTGTCACAGCCACCATTTTCAGTGGACGAACCATGGGGATAGCTCCTGGACTAAATGGTTCAGCTGCAGCAGAAAGTTTACTTCCATTAATTTCCATTGACTTTTCCTGGTCACAAGGGTTCTCTTCAGGCTCAACATCAGATTCTGATTGAGATCCACAATTTCCCTCCGAAACATCTTCACCAGATATCTTCTCATTGACACAATGCCTTGTTTCTTCCTCCTTCGATCTTTCAAAAGGAATGCTAGATAACTGGGTCTCGGTCTTTTCCTTGCTGGAATCTTCTACTGTCTCTACAGATGGCTTTAAAACTGAACCTGGGGGTGCCACAGCTACTTCTTTGTAAGATATAGATTTAGATGCAATAGCAGCAAGGTTTCCTAAAGTAGATGAAGCTTTAGAATTACAAACTTTTGTCGCATCCTCCGTAATTCTCTTACTATGATTTTGTATTTGTTCAACTGGAAACTCAGTTTTAGAGCTGCCATTTGTTGTTTTCTTGGGAGGAGAATTGATTTCCCGCCTGTAACTACTTTCTCTGAAACTGGATAACCGAGCACCACTTGCGTTTAGCTTTGCCAAAGCTGGTCGTCTGATGCCAAATTTCCTGCCATTAGTATTACCTGATCGTCCTCTTTGATTGGCTTCTTGCCATCCTTCATCTGAAGTTGTTTCTTCAACTTCTTCACTTGAAAATGTTGACCTGAATATATTAACAGCATCGTTTCCTTCTTCTCCATCATAATGAACTATGTCCACATTCACTTCCTCAACATCATCTACCATGGCTGTTACACTCTGCAAGTCATCATGATTCACCGCATCTTTCATTGTTACTGGTTGATCAGCTTGACTGGTTTTATCATGAAACTGCAGCATCTGGTAAATTGTAATAAGAAAAACTAGAATGACATTGTATCATCCCTAAGTTGTGCAATGTAAACCAAAGTTGGATAGCTACAACATAATTAATACATTCTCTGAATAAATAAATACATGTTATCCTTATAGGAATGTAACAATGTAAAAGAAAGGAAATAATTTTTCCAATTTCCATAACCTGGATAGGACTGTTTTCCAAGTTCCCAATAATAATAAATTCTTCATTTCAATAACCAGTTCACTAAGTAAACTGATTTGGAAATTTAACAAGACTCCATCAGAATGGCAAACTGATTGGGTTTGCCTTTTCTATTTCATTTTTTTCCTCTAAAAAGAGCAAGGAAAAGTCAAATTGTCAAGATTATATTGCCTTTTGACATGAAACTAGCAGTGCCGGTTCCAAACACAAGTTTAACTTGCCCATAAAGACATGCAAAACTATATCTATACGTAATAAGCAAGTTGAAGTTTTACCCTTGTACGCCTCTGTTTCCTATGTGTACCGTCTCCTCTTGAATCTTGACCTGGACTGATGTAATCTAATAGATCTGATACACTGCAACAAAGGATCACAGATTTGGTACCAAAAGATATAGTTGCATTCCGAATACAAGTAATATGGAGGATACCATATCAATACCTAAGATGACCTTTGCTTGCGATGGATGCATCTGGCTTAGGAGTTCCATTTCTTGCAGCTTCTTGCTGTTCAAGAACCCTGGATTCAAAATATTCAAGCCATGCAGCAGCGTCCTGCACAAAAATGTTTCACAAACCCAAGTTATGCATACAAATGGACTCCCAAAGCAAAGCCATGGATTATGTACAACATTAACTACATCTTCCATGCCTTCAGGATGGAGAATGAGTAGGTCCCAAGGGCTTTAAACTCCTACAATTATGACATACTTCTAATGTACATTACGCGATTAGCAAGTATTTCTGCAACACACTCTAACTCTGTATTTTCTGATTACCTGAGTGCGGAGATCCTCCGATCCAAGTTTTTCTTGAAGTATTTTAAGTGTAGTTTGCTCATGTTGAACACTTAAGGAATATGCTTCCATTAGTGAAAGAGCTATGGCTATGGCATGGTAGCTTGCTGCTGTCTGCAAGTAGAAAAGCAAACAAAGAAATCTGCATCAATAGTTCTTCAATCACTTTTTGATTTTGCATACGAACAGAAACAAATATTAAGTTAAGCATGTGTATCCAATGCGAGAGAGAGAGACCTGTATGTGATCCGCTCCTAACAATCTCTGGTTGCACTTTAGAGCTTCATGAAGATATCTGAGAGCAATATGAACATTCCCAATACCCTCCTCCATCATTGCCACATTGATAAATGTTGCCGCAGTATTAGGGTGAGATAATCCACAGGTAAAATGAAGTAGGTACAAGGCACGATTTACATATCTGCCAAAAATATTTAGCATTCATAAGAGAGTCAATATAGGAGGACGAATGAAAAACCTTAAAAATTGGAGAGGACTTGATAAAGAATAATTGAATAAAACAAGGGTATAACTGCATAAAGAAATAACTGCAGGAGACAGGAAGCAATTCAAAATTAAAGAAATAACTGCATGAAATCGAGCTTCCATGTAACTAACTGGTTTTTGTGTAGATAACTTAATATAATAAGCTAAAATTTATTCACTTTCTACATCAACCCTTTTTAATCCAGTCATTTATATATTGAAATGACCATAGGTGATTGGCAAATATATGATGAGCCAATAATGGACTGGCTTGGTGACTTACTTCAAAGCTAGCTCAATGTGTTGGAGACGATAATAAAACACGGATAGATCCCCATAGCCTTTCATTGTGTCGGGATGATCAAGCCCAAGTTCCCTCTCATTGATATCTAATGCCTTTTGTTGATAAATAGTTGCCTGAAAAAGTAAATCATATTTAGTATATCCACAGATATATCTACACTCAATTAATCAGAAGAACCTTGTTTAAATTAAAGAGCCAGCAATTTTAAATGGATGACAGTATTACAACTCATATTGTAGTATGTTTTGAATGGTTCAATGCTTAAACGTCCTAATTTGTAAACCTCTAAGCGTCTGCTTGACACTGTATAGAAAAAGTTTCCTCCTCTTGAATAACCATTCGAAGGAAAGAGATTTCATGCTCAATCAAAGTAGCACTTTCTATTAACCTAATATGTCATTTGTCTTTCTTTGAAGATCCATGTTGCCATTTAAAGCAAATGTCCATAACACAAATATAGAACCGCCAACTCAGTCTTATGTATAGCTAAGAAGTTAGTTTACCTGATTAAAATCACCAGTGTGGTAAAGAACTACAGCTAGAAGACTATAAGCACTTGCAGTAGTTCGGTGACATGGGCCACAAACAGCTATCATTTTTTGATAGTGCCTTCATGATAATCAGAAGCGAATATAAGATCAAATGTTACTCTCCTTAGTTATAGACAATTCATCTTGTATTTCTTGAGATTGAAAGGGATATACCTTAGTTCCATAGTTAATAGCATCCTCAAGTTTTCCTTTATCAAGGGCAATCTTGGACGACTCTAATAAATTCCGTCCATCTGCTGATGCTAATCCTACATGCTGTGAAGCAAAGTAAAAGTATATAATTCACATCAAATTTAGTGATGGCTTAATACAGAGAAAAAGATAGATCAAACTAAGAGAGTTCTTACCTTACACACAGGAACCAGGCTGATGATATCAGACTTCCTAAAGGGATTAGGAGAATCCATGTCATAATCTCTAGGAACCAACTCCAACCCAACCTGCACAGTATTGATATTGATATTACTCTAGGGATATATTGAGCAGTCCAAGATTTCATAAATAAATTAAACTCAATAAGAAAATACCTTTTGGCAAAGTCAGAGGAGAATTGAAAACTTTCTTAACCATTGTAATTCATGTTTTAATGTCCAGCCAAACCTTCTACCAACAAAAGTTCGCAGCTAGTGCAATCTGAGAGCTTCATCATCTTTCAAATATTGGCTATCTTTGACCCAAGAGCATTCGAGTAAGAAGTTCAGGGTTGAAGCAATTGCTGGAGCTAAATCAGCCACACTGGGAACTGCTGCAATAACTGCCTTGAGTATGTGTTTAAAAGCTCGAGTAACCACCTCATGAATGCAAAGTGCTCTTATATGAGGAAGCTTCTCTGCAAGTTCTACCTGTTAACAAGAGAAAAGAAACAGAAAAAGAAAAATCATGAAGCTGCACTTGAGGATTTTCAAAGATACAACTCCACATACATACATAAACAACACATATTATTACTTAAATATGCATTTATATAGTGAGAGATAGGAGATGGATGAGTCGGAGTAATTGCTTACCACACGACCCAAAGAATGCATCTGCAGTCCCCTTAAATGCATGAAGTCAGTCAGTGTTCGGCCATCCACTGGGGAAAGCTCAAGCGAGCCAAAGTCCGTTACCTAATTTAAGTATGAGAGATAGCATGAGCTATATGTCCAATAGTTAGTGGTTTTATTGGCACAAAAAGTACTGAGCATCAATATTGTTACCAGTTTCGGCAAAGCAATTTCATCATAATACTCATGTGCCATACTGATAAGTTCATCTATCGACTGTAGCCAGAAGTATAGCAGTGCAGTTAGAGCAAGAAGTGACCAGAGATGTACCAAAAGAGAAAGCACAGCAACAAGAAAAGAATCCAATGCATAAGTTAGAGCTCCTCTCACAAACCTTTAAGTGAAGACCAGTTCCTGTTCCTTTCAGACGTAAGAATGCATCTTCAGAAATCAAATTCTTCAATCCATTCTCGCAGCAGGTCTCTTCAGACCCATTATGTCCTACATCAGTTCCCAAGCTTTCATTGCAAATACCAATTTCATTGTCCTTCTCCTCGTGTGCATTACTCATGCTATGTTTCTTGTCCCTTTTCTTCAAAAACTTAAATTCCTGTCCAAGACCTTTCACAGTATGTTCAGTATCATTATCAACCACAGAGCTTTTAGACTTCATAACTGTTGTTTCCTGCTTTTGCAGATGTTGCAACCAAGATGAGCCAAGTTCCCACCTAATAGACCTTTCAGAAGAATGATGATTCTCCCCTAACTTAATCAAACTTTCTTGAACAATTTGTCGAACCAGATGCCTAGATTCTTCAAGATCATCCAAAGTGGAGATAGGTGACTGACCCCCTGTTGATTCAGTACCACAAGAGTTCTGAAGCAGAACCCTCAAGCTGCAGTGAGATTTGAAACCTTTAAGTCGATAGGACATAGCAAAAACATTGTGTGAATGCTTGCGTTCAGAAGTATATTTAATACAAGGTCCTAAGATTTTGACGTGAACTATTGCAAAACTTCTAAAGCTTTTTCCTTGAGAAGTATATCTTAAAAATAGGTATGAGACAGAATATGCAGTAAAACTAATCTGATTAAATGCACCTGCCTGTTATAAGATAACTAGTCATATCACAATAACAAATATTGAATTCACAATAGCAGATAGCTGAAATGCTTTTACTATATAGCCGGTACAATTAGAATAAATTCTCTAATAGAATGTAAGATTATAAAATGAGTAAGATCTATTTACATACTACAACAGCATCTTTTCAGTTTTTATGATTGTATCTTACATATTTTCCTATATTAGTTGAGACAAGACTGATGATCATATCCTTTGTTAATTGCTTATCATAGAGTTTCCTAGCATGCTACTGGTATGTGTTTGCTGTGGCCTGAAGCCAATCTTTTTGATAGGGATAGAATGAGATTGTCAATCAGACCTATTAATATTAAGAGCATTAGCTCCCCCATCAGGTTGATCATTGATTTCAATATCTTGAGCATCACTGTTTCTCTTCTTCATGTTGCCAGCAACTTTCACTATTGCATTGTATCCACAATGTCTTACAATGACAACACCTAACGTTGCGGTATCCTGTGTCAAAAGTTTGCAATGTTGTTTCAGCGCTCTATATTTGTGGAAACAATGTTTAAGTAGCAACATGTTCAGATGAGGTAAAGATCAAATCCAATATCAGTCAGTAATTTTCATACTATTATGTGATTCAGAGGAAGAAGGGTCTAAAGAACAATACAATCAAGATGACATTCATAATACTGATATCCATGTCCTAGACCGAGCTCCTCTGAGCTTCTTTATCGTCCTTTTAAGGAAAGAACTAACCTTGATCCAAATGGTTATATGAAAAATATTTACGTATTAGTAATCTCACAAAATACACAGTTCTCGTCTACACAGCTGTCCAGAATTAGTAGAAAGGGAGGTCAGGAAGGAAAAGCAACAATGGAACTGCAGATGGTTTAGACAATCTTTGTACAAAGAAAAAGAGATATGGAAAAGGGAAGCTATTTAACATCAATGAATAAATGCACCCAACTAATGTTATCTACTAATCATAGAAGTACAACCTATGGCCACACCGAAGGGCTTGTTGTCCTACGTGCATGTGAGATTGAGTAGGTATTTCAATGTTAGATGTAGAGAAAACAGTTGCACTTACGTGAACAACAACACTCTCATCAGTTGTTATTCCTTTAAGCAAGTTCCTTTGCATAACTTCCTTAGCAGAGGCATCAGATAACTCATGTCCAAATTTTACCTCACCTCAGACTTTGAATTGATATTAGCATCATCACGTTTGACAACAATGGACAGGTCTCCTACACGATCCTCAAATAAATTTGAACCCGAACAACAATTTACAGCATTTGTAGTAGAATCAATGAGGCGCCGGATAACTTCTACAGCTTTAAAAATTGAGACATCAACAAATTGGCTATGAAGCAAAAATGCTTTCCTGTCACGGACCACTCTTTCTTCCTCTGTCTTGCATGGTAGGCTTGCCAATATTTCAAAATAGGTGGCCCATGGTCGAAGATCATATTCACCATTTCTTCCTTGCCCTCCACCACTACCACCCCAACTCTCATCTTCTGATGGTAGAGAAGGGAATTTGGATGGAGACTCGCAAATTGATGGAGGAACAAGCCACGTATTTGCACGAAACCCATAAGGAAGATTACCAAACTGGAAAACAAAATAAGTATGACTTCAAATTTTCATCTCAAAAGAAAATCCATAACTGAGTTCACATTTATGGAATGATTTAGTATGACAATAAAATAAAATTCATCACCTTATTGTGCTCTACAAAAGCTTTCATAAACAAATCGTATGCCTGCACCAATGCAACTCCACAGTTTAGTAACTTCAAACTCCATTACAACAATGCAACATTCCTGGAATATAACGCTTTTAACATTTTCGACCTGTAGCAATAAACCAAAATTACAAAGTACTTACATTGTTAAAAGCCTGGCTGAGATTTTGCAGAAGATCCACCAACGAATGGCTTTGGAAGAACTGCTTTCCTACTGCATAAAAGCCCTTCACTGATGCTGCCACATTTATTAGCTTCCCATTGCAGATTTTGATCTACAAAGTCGGGTACATTGCAGCTTCAGCGACTCCATTCCCAAGTAGTGAAATTCAATAAAAACAGAACCTGTGTACTTATATCATACATCCCTAATCTCAAAAAAGAGACAATGAAGCACCTGAATCTCAAAGTAGTCGCCTTCGCGCCTCTGCTCTCCATCCTTTTGTTCACATCTCCTCAAATCTTCATCAGAAAATTTGATTTCAAGGTTATACTTCATGAAAAATTATAAAAACAAAGTACTTTGCATGCTATGGCTGCTTGATTGAAAAACAAAAACTGAATGGTCAATTAAATAACATCATGATTCTCACTCAAAAAACAAAGAAAGTTGCTTAACGAAAACACAGAGGAATATAGCAGCATACGTCTTTTATGTACATATATACACTTACTGAGGATGGGAGGAGTGAAGTGAGAGAAAGAGAAGAAGTCGTAGAACTCAGAGAGCTTGGGAGTCGGATGAATCGCCAACATGTCTGTGCTCTCCGATGACGGAAGGGGGGGCACATTGCTTGCAGAAGGTGCAAGCGGGCTTGGTTGAGGCTTACCGTTAGCATTACTCTTTCTCTCCGACGGCGAAGATGGCGGCCGGCGCTTGGAGAATCTGGTGGTGCAGGCGACAATGTCGAGGAGTCTCCGCACGTGCGCTACGGCCTGCGGCTCCTCCGTGTAGTCCTCTGGTGCAAGATGGCAAAGGTGTAAATAACTCCGAAAGGCAGGGTGTTTTTGAGTGACTAGTGCAGTAAGTAGTAACTCCCACGTGGTGGTCAAAGTCGAAGACCATGTATAATAAGGGTTGTTAGTGACGTGTGCCCAATATTTGCAAAGGACGAGTAAAGAGTACGGTTGTAATTAATTAAAATATAACTACTTAAAATATAATTATTAATTAATTAAAATATTATTAATTAATTAAAATATTGTAACTAATTAATTAATTATAATATTTTAATTAATGAATGAGTTATAAATTAATTTAAAATAATTAAAATATAATAAATTTTTAATTATTAATATTTTTTATAAACTAACTAGTAAATGGTAATAATAATCGTTCCTTTTTTTAGGAACCATTATAATGATAATATTTATTCTTATTCTTATTAACTCGGCTCACTTTTACATGTATTTTGATGTCTTAACTCTCAATCATAAAATTAATTGACACCTAAAATAAATTTACAAAGTAGAGTATTTACAAGGATGAGTTGATTATAAATAGCATAAAGGACTAATACCTTCTCATTTTGATGGTTTTTTAAAAATAAATATAATTAAAATTATGAATAAAAATATTATAAAATTTTTAAAAGTCCTAATATTGTTTTTATTAACATATAATTATTTCTATTAACTTATTTAACAAAATATTATTAAAAAGTAACATCATACCATTTTAAAATATATGAATATTTCTTATTTAAAAAATTAATTAAAAAGATATTGTTAGGACATTATAAGAGTTTGAGTTATTTTTTATATAATTTTAGTTAAAATAATAATTTTAATTATTCTACTTTATTAAGTTCTAACATCCACTCTTGGGTCTTGGCTTATTTAAGTATTCATGTATTGAAAGTTAGCTGCTGTACTTCACTATTGATGACAGCAAACGTATTATTATTATTATAAGTATCACAACCAACATTATTCTTAAAGATATTGTCAGAAATTGGGCCTAAAATGGAACAAAATTTTCAGATCAGTTTTATGGTGTCTTATTGTGTACAGTAAATCTCAGTCATTCATTTATGTAGAGCCCATGCGAGACCCGCATAAATAAATAACTGAGATTCACTTGATACAAAAAGACACCGTAAAACTGGACAGAAAATTTGGAGTAGCCTAAAATACCTCATTCACGCCCCCATAACCTCTGTAACTTCTATGGTTCCAAGTTTCATCAACTTCTCAACTTGTACTATAGGTTTTTACTCGTCATTAACTTGGAATGAAAAAGAAGATGAAGAAGACGCCGGCCAATTCTAATTCAAACTTGGGGTGGAGTGCAACCAAACTCAGAAGCTAAGGCCATTGATTTACTATAACAAACAAGTTTCAATGCCCCAATTATTTGACTTCTTTCTCCAAGGTGTCACTTAGCTACCATTTCACTCTATATGATATAGTATTTTATTTTATTTTTTGTCCTCTTATATGACAAATATTAAATAATTTGATTTAAATATATTTCCTAACCTTAAAGGGCTAAACGCCTAAACCTACTTCGAAAGGGCCGTATCTTAAAAAAACGACAAAACCTTTATACCATATTCAAGTGGTAGCCAGAGGCCACAAATGGTGGCTGAGGCTTCACCTACCTTCAACCATTCTCAGCAAACAAGGCTTGAGTGTAATAATCTCCACTTTGTCATTCAATCTCTTGCCTTTTACCTGAAAAATCAAGTGTATATGCAATCGTTTTGTTAAGAAGAGATTAGGATATGAGTTGAGTTACTAAGTTACAATGGCAAAAAAGGGGAAAGAATTAGGAGATATTACTTCGTGGGATAAAGAGTAGTTTGTGAGATGGCATGTCTCCACATTAACAGCTAATAGTTTCTTCACATCAAGTATCCTGTCGGTGGAGATACCCTTCAAAAACATCCCATTTCAGCAAGTGATCAAACCTTCTTTCACTAGTGTTTAAACTTATTAGATTCTTATGAAATTCATCTTCCAAAAAAGAAGAAAAAGGACGGCAAAAGATATATCAGATACCTTCATTACAACTTGAGATTCATGCGGTGTGATGACAGTGATGTCAAGAACACTAGGGACTACTGCACAGAAAAGGTAATAAAAAATAAAATGAAACAGAAAATAACAAAAGTTGAAGAGAAATTTCATATCAGAATATATAGAGAAAAGCTGGAGAAGAAGCAGAAAACCAAAGAAATTACCTTTCTCCTCTTTCTTTTTCTTATCTGCCTTTGCTTTATTTGACTTGCCTCTGCTAGACCTTGGAGCCATTTCTTCTCTTCTATTGACTAAAGAATCAGAAGCAGTAAAAAGACTATGATCCCTTTTCAGAAAATCAAAGATTCGTTGAGTAGATAGGCAACAATGAAGAGCACAAGAAGAGTGAAAACAGAATAAGAGCAAAGTAGAAAACAGTGAGAGAGAAAGTTAGTTTACCAGAGAGAGAGAGAAGGAGATTCAGTGAAAGCTTTCAAGCTACGAGGAAGATAGGATAAGGGGTTTAGTTGGGTTTTAACCCTCTTGTGGATCCGTGAGCAATCCTGACCTCTCCTTCACGGTAAAAACCTGGATTGCCTTTCCACTCCCTGGCTTCCTCTCCGTATTGTTCTCTCACCTCCTCTCTCTCAAGTTCTCAGCCATACCTGTGCCCTTATTATAAGACCATGCACTCAGACAAGACCAAAACTTGTAGGGACAACATGAATGTGACATGTTGCAATTTGCTTTTGGGCTAGCCGAGCAATTTTGTTTTATCACTCGTTGGGGTCTTCGGTTTTGACGATCATTTTTTTATATTTCTAAAATCTATAATCACTCCTTTTTTAGTACTTATTCGACATTATGTTAATCATCTTTTCTATAATTGAAATTTTAGCAATTATTAATCAGTTTTTTAAGAGGTACTTAGTGCCCCCCTTTGAATGGGATTTCGGGAGTTCAATAATTACCTTTCTCCGTCCCAAGTCTTTTTTTTTTAATAAGTAGTTGGTTGTAAAATAAAAATTATTTTTTAATAGATATAACTTTTTTAACAGCTCAAATATAAATTTTTAAAAATCTCAAATTTAAAGTTTCTCAAAAAAATCTCTCTAATAATTTTTCGGGTAAATATTTCACATCCTCAATTGTAATTAGTGCTTGTTGGTTGTGAATTCAAACCAGTATATTACCATTTAGAATGAACAGTTCAAGTCATATTATATAACTGAAAAAGAAAAAAAATAGATTGTATCTCTTTGGAAAATACCAACAAAGAAATTTAAGTTCGTCGATGATTACATAACCAAACTGGTTTTGTCATAGATTAAATGAAAAATCGAAATCATTTGTATTATTTCGGTTGAGTTGGCATATTATTATATTATAATTAAGCTATATTAGCACTGCATTTATTGTCTTCCTTAAATATAGTGATGTGGTATGCCACTTTGAGAACATATTTTATTATAATTTTACTTAAATTACTTTTTTTTGGAATTAAATTACTAAATTTATTACTTAAATAAGGTTATAGATTTAAGTTATGAAAACAAATTCTTTGTAAAAATATAATGGGAAGGTTGCGTATATTATAACCCTCTTCAAACTTCTACAAAGAAAGGAACTTTGTGCACCGAATACATTGACTTCTTTTTACTTAAATTCCTAAATTTATTGACGAAATCAAACAAAATTTCTTCAAAATCTTTTAGTGTCTGTTTGGATAGGCTTTTAGGTGGCCAATAAATATTTTTCTCCACCACAAAAGCTTTTTTTAAGAAAAATCGGTGTTTGGTTGTAAAATAAAAAGCACTTCTTTAATAGATATAGGTTTTTTGGCAGCCAAAATACAACTTTTTAAGAAACTAAAATTGAGAACTTCTCAAAAAAGCGTTTTTCAGGTAGGTTTTTAGATCAATTAATTAACCTATTTTTTTGTCTTTTTTGCCCTTATGTTTTACACATAATTCCCACAATACTCACAAACTCATCTTCCCGACTATTATATATTTAACTATTTACTCAACTAGGATATTTATTTTGAAATTTATATAATATTATTTGATTTTTTATATGTTTTAATATATATTTTCGATATTAGTTTACTTATGTTATAATCTATATAAAAAATTTGGTTAGATATATTATCATTTATGTT
>JANZLC010000005.1:5516461-5529133 GCA_026413385.1 Erythroxylum gracilipes | reverse complement strand
TCCTGGAGACGGAGACAAGATTCTCTGTTCTGTCCACCATCAACCAAACAGCTTTCTGTCCCCAATTTCTGTTCCGTTCCGTCCTGTTTCGTCCTGTCCTGTTCCGTCTCCACCTACCAGAGACGCTAACCAAACGCAGCGTTAAGCCTTCACATGGAACAAGAAGGACAATACGAGCAACCCTAGGTAATTGGGCTGTCACTCAACCCTTTAACTTATGGAAGCCATTTGAGTTGGATTAATTTTTTTTTAAAAGTTTAATCAGATTTTAATAATACTATACTATACTATAAACTTTATTTATAATTAAAATTGTGAAAAATTAAAATTCAAGTATTATATTATGAAGGTTAATATTGAAGATTTTATGATTTTTTATGAATTCACTTTATATTATGGAAAAATCTATTTGACCCACACATTACTCCTTACAAACTAAGTTGATATAAGTAGAAGTTAGTAGAACTTAAAGACATCTTCCTAAATTGTGACACCTTGCGTGGAAAAAATTAAAAAAAAAAAAATCATCACATATTAACCAAGTAAAAGGGTGAGAGAGTAATCTAATAGTACTAAACCCACTGTGACCCATTATACTGCCTAGTTTCTACGCCTTTTCTGGCGCCAAAACCCACAACACACTCGCCGGCGGACGAATCGACAATGCCGGAGTTGCCGGAGGTGGAGGCGGCGAGGAGAGCCATAGAGCAGAACTGCTTGGGTAAGAGGATCAAAAAGGCCATCGTAGCAAATGACTCCAAAGTCATCGACGGCGTGTCTCCGTCCGATTTCGAGGCCGCTCTCGTTGGCAAAACCCTAATCTCGGCTCTTCGTAAGGGCAAGAATCTCTGGCTTCAACTTGATTCCCCTCCTTTCCCTACCTTTCAGTTCGGTATGCTTCTCGATTGTCTCAAAACCGACTTGCTACTTTCTTCTTGTTTGCTTCACTTTTTGCTGTCATATGTAAAATAGCCATCTTTTGTTTTTTCAATCCTTTTTTTTCCCTAAAGGTACGTCTTTGTTCCTTTATCGCATGCCCTTTTCGTCTTTGTTGGAAGTAAGGCTCTGTGGGTTGGAGTTGTTGCAAGTTTATAAAATTGTTAGAAAGCTCAATTCTTTTTTTTTTTTTTTTACAATTTGTCTTATTTCCTTGATTACTTGATTATTTTTCGGGAGCGTTAAACTTAGGTTCACGAGTTCATCAGCATATGTAGCCAATGTTGAACTATAGCCTATGTTTTGCTAGTTATATTTGCTTATAAGATTGAGAATTTGTTTCAGGGATGGCGGGTGCTATATACATTAAGGGGGTTGCTGTTACCCAGTACAAGAGGTGAGTCATATCCGCAAAATTTTGTGTGCGCACATTGCCCTGAACACTTCATGTTATAACAATGCTTTTGTACTAAAGAAATTGTGCTCGCTAATTGAGTTGATTTAAGGAATCGGGTTTTAGAATTTGAAACTAATACATTCAACTTTTTTTCCTCTCCCCTTGTTTAACAGCCAAGATATATTCCTGTATTGATTGCATGTGCGAAATTTCTTTCTTATGCGATCTACTATCCTAGAAGTATTGTTGCAGGATCGTTGAAAATTCTCTCTTGAAATAGTAAGATAAGTTGGAAATATTGTACAATTATGTTTTCTCCTCATTAAGTATACAGTTTTTCAATTATCAATTATTCTTTGATACTAAGTTGTGGTCTTTTAGCCAGGTATGCAATACTTCAAAATGGTTGTTTGTGGGACTTTGCATTTTCAGTGATGCGATGTATATCTGATATTAACTGGCTGCTAATCTATGATCTTCAGGTCTGCTGTGAAGGACAACGACGAGTGGCCTTCCAAATATTCAAAGATATTTATCGAAGTAAGAACATGTTTTAATAGATTGAATGAATTTTCTTTTTCAATGTGTCTCATGGATTACATGGGTTGTTTATGTGAATGGATGTGGAAATTTAGAAGTTTCTATATAACCATGAACTTGAAATTATATATGTTTATGCATGTAAAATCTGAAACCAGTGCGCATTTCCACCAATTGAAGAATTTTGGTACTCATGCAGCTAGATGATGGTCTGGAGCTGTCTTTCACTGACAAGAGGAGATTTGCTAAAGTTCGCTTGCTCCAAGATGTATTTGATTTTAATTCCCAAGGATTTATTTTGTTCCATTTCTGTGCTTCTCTGTTGAAATGTACACAATACTTATTTTTTCTTAATACTTTCTGGTACAGCCCACTTCCGTTCCCCCAATATCTGAACTCGGCCCTGATGCACTTTTGGAGTTAATGACAGCTGATGAATTTTATGAATCTCTACGCAAGAAGAAAATTGCAATCAAAGCTCTATTACTGGACCAGGTTAAACATCTTGCTGATTAACCTCCAATTTGGACATGCTGTAATATAAGTGTAACATATGGGCATGGAGATCTATGAAATACATGGGTTTTCTTAACTTCTCCTTTCCAAAATGCTCTGGCTAAATATAACCAATGGGTTATGGGTGTTATACTGTAAGCGGGTGTCAGTAAAAAGCTAAAATGTTACTGTTCAAGGACTAATGATAAAAGAATTAAGAAGTGGTAATTATTGAGAGAGGCAGTTCAGGCAGCTTTGGAAAGCCAAAAATGTTTTCTGAAATAGGAACAGCCTAGATTGAAAAGTTTCCATTTATTTCATCATAATCCATATGCATGTTCATGTTATTTACAAGATAGCATGATCCTTTCTTAACTTATTAACTCTCTGCTCTGGGGCATAAACTTGACCTCAAATATTGGGACATTGGGTTTCCGTAGATTATGTAGCTGTAGGAAATTTATCATCTACCAAAGCATTCTTTTTGTGTGTGTATCTCTATTGATACGTGTTAGAGAAATTGTCTTTGAAGTTATAGTTGCTTTAAATTCTATCATTAGTGGTTCTGGGATGACCATTTTAAGTCCCCATCCTTTGTAGATGCATCCTCTTTTTCCATAGGAAGCTATCAGATGGTCATTTGTTATAGATGAGCCCTCCAAATTCAGTTGTTCAGTTAGATGGCTTTAGAATTCTCTGTGACTAACTTTATGGTCATTTCAAAGCATCCCTTGATTATTATCTTTGCCTTTAACTGTGCTTATGTTCACAGAGTTTTATTTCTGGCATCGGCAATTGGGTTGCAGATGAAGTGCTGTACCAGGTCAATAAATTTAATCCTCACTTAGCACCTTTAGTTCTTTGTTTGTGGTTGTACTCAAGATTTCAACACTTACCATAATAGTTTGGCTATTGATTTGGTTGCATGATTACATGTTTACTAACTATTTTTAGGCGTGGGTGAAAGTGGTGGCTTCAATTATCTTAATTCTTCTCCTCTACCTTCTATTTCTAAAAGGGACTCATCTTCAACAAGGGCTTACTGGACTTTCAAGGGAATATCATTTCTTTAAAATGCTTATGGATTAAATGAGCTGTTGAAGTGCATTTAGATATAAAGCACGAACAGATTGGATCTAACTGCAACTGGATAATCCTATCTTTTCTGGTATCTAGTTACTATGCTTGTTCATCTTAAATTTAGTAGGTTCACTAGGCTAGAACATGTTTCAGTTAGGGAAAAACGGAAATTCTTTAGAAAGATATTGCCCTCCAAGCATCCCAGTTTATGTTTTTAAGGATTTACATTGTCCAAAAATTTTTCATCAGAAAGCTTCCTTCTTATGAGGGATGTTTCAATTTGTAGCCATTTTGTAACTCAAATATCAAAGCATGCTACTGGTCTCATATTTTCACTCTAATCACAGGCGAGGATTCATCCACTGCAGATTGCTTCTAGTATGTCAAAAGAAAGCTGTGTCACTTTATGTGATTGTATTAAGGAGGTAGGACACTTATGCTATATTCAGTCTGGAATCTCATTGCGAAACTCAAAATCTGATTTGTAAAGGCATTCAATTTTCATGCAAAAATAGAGGAATCAATATGTAGGTTGTTCATTATGCGGTTGAAGTTGATGCTGAATCTAGTCAATTCCCTCTCGAGTGGTTGTTTCATTCTCGATGGGGAAAAAAGCCTGGGAAAGTAAATGGTAAGATAATATTTTGAGTGATCATCTTGACAAAAAGTAAATCACTTTTACAGGTCATTGAAAAAGCAGTAGAAGTTGGGGCAGATAGTAGTCAGTACCCCAGTAATTGGATTTTTCATTTCCGAGAAAAGAAGCCTGGGAAGGCTTTCGTTGATGGTTGGCTCTTGACCTTACACGATATCTCCTCCCTCCTGTGGTCTGGCCATATATGAGCGTCATCCCCTCCATTTATATTTTTCTCATACTCTCTTTATTACACCTTTGAAGGGAAAATAAGAAACTGCATACCCTTCTTGTCCATCTAGTAAAACTAATTGCCATGCACAGAGACATTGATGCTTTTTTGTTTGGTTTATGGCAGGAAAAAAAATTGATTTCATAACTGCTGGTGGTAGGGTATGTTGTGTTATCTCACTTTTTATCTATTTAGTGGTTTATTTAAAGGACTTATTTCTTCTTCTGTGGATTCATAGTAGTAGATATAAATAGCAAAATTGTGTAGAATTCTTGAGTTATTTTATTTTTGGATTTAGACAACAGCCTACGTACCAGAGTTGCAAAAGCTAACGGGAAACCAAGCTACAAAAGCAGTGGAAGCCAAGAAACAGCCTACAAAGAAGAAAAGAGGTGGTAAAGATGTCGAAAAGGATGTTGCCAGTGAGTCACTAAGTGAGGAAGAGGAGAATGTTGAAAGGGTACAAGCAAAGAGAGACTTGAAGCCTAAATGGAAGGGTTCAAAAGGCAAAACTGAGAGTCAAGAAGATGAAAATGATGATGTTGGTTCAGATGAATCTGTGAGCGAGGAAGAGGGAGGCGCTAAAAGGGCTAGTAAAAAGAGAGAGTTGAAGCCTGAAGGCCGGAATAAGAAGCCCTCTAAAAGAGGATATTCCGGGGCAAATGATGCTGAAGGAGGCAGTCAAATGAAGAAGAGAAGAAACAAGCCAAGGAAGATCTGACATCTACGAGGAAACTAAGCACTCGAAACAATAGGTCAAAAAAAGTTTGAGTAGATGACTTTGCCATGTGGAGCATAGCTTTGGTCAGCTTTTGATTTTACAAATTGTTTGTTATTAGCGTATCATCACTCGGTTGCCATGTTTGATACTTTTGTAGTCTGGAAGGTGGAACCGAGTGGATATCTGTATTATATTCCTTAAAAGTGTCACTTGGTGACCTTTTGTGTTGATGTTAATAGAGAGATGCGATTTGGATTGAACCTAACAAGCAAGACTAAGGCTTCATTGGTTGGCATTTGGAATCGGCTAACAGGTCGACATTTAATATCTTGATGTAAAGATTGGACCGCATAAGATACAGCCAACTACAAAACATGTGCAAGGCTCGTATTAGAACATTGTCCTTCCATCACTATATATCACAATAGCTATGACCTTCACAAGGCCATTCACACGATAGTCACACAGTTTAAAAAGCGATAAAAAGAATTAAAGGACCATAATAGTGTCTGTATAACAACACACTTATTCAAGCTGCAACATAATCATCCATGAAAACACAATATCAATAAGAGCTCAGAATCCACCGCGAAGGCGGAGAACAAGGTGCAAAGTGGACTCTTTTTGGATGTTATAATCGGCAAGTGTCCTCCCATCCTCGAGCTGCTTCCCAGCAAAAATCAGCCTCTGCTGATCAGGTGGAATACCCTCCTTGTCCTGGATTTTAGCCTTGACATTGTCAATCGTGTCAGAGCTCTCAACCTCCAGGGTGATGGTCTTTCCTGTAAGCGTCTTCACAAAAATCTGCATACCACCACGCAGACGGAGAACTAAATGAAGGGTGGACTCCTTCTGGATATTATAATCAGCGAGGGTGCGACCGTCCTCAAGTTGCTTTCCTGCAAAGATCAGCCTCTGCTGGTCGGGTGGGATGCCCTCCTTATCCTGGATTTTGGCCTTCACATTGTCGATTGTGTCAGAGCTTTCAACTTCCAATGTGATAGTCTTGCCAGTTAGGGTCTTAACAAAAATTTGCATTCCACCTCGCAGACGGAGAACCAGGTGAAGGGTAGATTCCTTTTGTATATTGTAGTCCGCAAGAGTGCGACCATCCTCAAGCTGTTTTCCAGCAAATATTAGCCTCTGCTGGTCTGGTGGGATGCCCTCCTTATCCTGAATCTTGGCCTTGACATTATCAATTGTGTCTGAACTTTCAACCTCCAGGGTTATTGTCTTGCCAGTGAGGGTCTTAACAAAGATTTGCATGCCACCACGGAGACGGAGGACTAGGTGGAGGGTGGATTCCTTTTGAATGTTGTAATCTGCCAGGGTGCGACCATCCTCAAGCTGCTTTCCAGCAAAGATCAGCCTTTGCTGATCAGGTGGGATGCCTTCTTTATCTTGGATCTTGGCCTTCACATTATCAATGGTGTCGGAACTCTCAACTTCAAGAGTAATTGTCTTTCCAGTTAGAGTCTTCACAAAGATCTGCATGCCACCTCGAAGTCGAAGCACCAAGTGCAGGGTGGACTCCTTTTGGATATTGTAATCTGCCAGGGTGCGACCATCCTCGAGCTGTTTGCCAGCAAAGATCAGCCTCTGCTGGTCCGGTGGGATGCCTTCTTTATCCTGAATCTTGGCCTTTACGTTATCAATAGTGTCAGAACTTTCAACTTCTAGGGTAATTGTCTTGCCGGTTAAGGTCTTGACAAATATTTGCATGCCACCTCGAAGACGGAGAACCAAGTGAAGGGTCGACTCCTTTTGAATATTATAATCCGCAAGAGTGCGGCCATCCTCAAGCTGTTTTCCAGCAAAAATCAACCTCTGCTGGTCAGGAGGAATGCCTTCCTTGTCTTGAATCTTGGCCTTGACATTATCGATGGTGTCTGAGCTTTCAACCTCGAGGGTGATTGTCTTGCCGGTCAGGGTTTTAACGAAAATCTGCATCTGTTAAATCAAAAGATACCACATGTAAATATTTATAATCCATACCCAAAACCAAACACCCAAACATTCAATACCACAGCATGTTTTCTTCTAAACACAAGATGATGCAGACAAGAACCCACAAAAAATTTTCGCACATGGGAAAACATCAAGATCTATACGAAAACAAGTCAATTTTGGCAAATTGGTTTATTGATCTCATAAATTCATTTCAAAAAACAAAAAAGGAGGGATTTTTGAGAGGTTCATAAAGAATCCCAGAAGACAACAAAAAAGAATCACAATTCTACAACCTAAAAGCCCAATCAGAAATGGAACTCATAAACACCATATGGCAAATTGAAAACAAGGCACATCCTTCACAAGTTGCAATCATGCCCATCAGATCTATCGATAAAGGATATAAATCCAACGAAGAAAAACACAATACTAAAGAACAAAATAAACCATATTGCCGCGGATCACAAACTTTTAAAAAAAGATCTAAACAAAAAAAGGAGCGACCCAAAACTAAGAATTGAAAAATCTAACCATCTTGAGAGGTTAAGAACGTCCGACTCATAATCGGAGAACATAACCAATAGGTGAAGAAAACTCGAACAGATCAAAGCAGCATACAAAAGATGACAGATCTATAAGTCAAATCAACTCAATAGAAGACAATAACATCAAAGAATCACAGATCTAAGAATCGAAATGAAAAACACCGTTCTCTTAACCCAAACGAAGAAAGCAAACACACCTTGAAAGAGAGGGAAGATCTACGCGTTTGGCTACGAAAAGATTAGAGATATGTGATGGAAAGGCTTCCAGAGAATGTTTTCTTATATAGAAGTCCTGCGAGGGTTGAAATTACCAAATCACCCACTGACCTAGGTTTTACGTGTGCTTATGGACGTCTTTGCCCTTGCCGACACGTCAAGATTAGTTGTACCCAGCCGATTTGAGCCGCACGTTTTCTGTTGTTGTATTTCTTTGACTTTGACTGTTTGGTTGTTTTTTTCTTTTAATTTTGAGTAAATATTAGATGGTATAATACTTTTTTAAATTAAAAATATTAGAATTCATTCGAATTTAATTTTGAGAGTTCTAATTATTTTTTCAAATTTTTGGCAATAATAATGATTAAGTAAAATTTTCACCGATATGTAAAATTACAGAGTTTTAATAATACGCAATTTTAAAAATTATATTAGCTATTTTTGAATAAAGTGACTTAATTTAAAAAATTAAAAGCATATTATTTATATAAAAATTAGTAATTTTAAATTTTATTAAAATTTCTTAAAATTTAAAATATTAAGTTGATATTTAATATTTTATTTTATTTTATAAATAAAAAAGAAAATTTGCACGTTTCATTTTAAATTCAAAATTAGATTTTCTATTTTGGTTAATCAATTTCTATAATATTCTATTACATTTTATAAATTCAGAAAAATATATGAAAAAAATTAAATTCCAACACCAGATTAGGCCTGCATCACACACCAGATTTACCCCTTACTCTCTTTTTTTTTTTTTCCTATTCCTAAAAGGAGACCGGCGGTGGATTTAGCTTATACGACTGGGGAGGTTCCGGCGATCAAAAATTGAAAGCTTCAAACTTTAATTAGATGGAGTAGATTCATGAAGAAAACGGTTGCGAATGGCCATGATTGAGGTCTGTTTTTCTCGCGTTTGCAATGCTTTTTTATCGTTGAAGTGAATAGGGACAGAGTTTAAGGTTTAAAGAAATTAACGTTTGCAACGTTTGGTTTCGATTTCGTTCATTGTGGGTGTGGTAAGCAGTTATAGACTTCAAAAGTTCGAGTCTTGAGTTTCACTTCTGCCGATTATTGAGTTGATGGAATGGGGAATTAGATTGAGAAGTTATTGCGGCTGTTTAGTGTTTTGGTGGTTTAAGTTTTGTGGATAAAGGTAGTTTGGTATCTTGAGTGGCCTGGATTAACAGTGAAGTCTGGGCATGGGTGGAGTTTCGTTTGAGTTCTTGTGGCATGAGTATATAGCCTAATGAATCTTTAGGTTGTTAGGGGCCTGGACTTGGAATTGGAAGCAATGGTAAGTAATACTAGTGATAGTGAGGATGGGTGTCCGTAATTGCTAAGTATCATAATCTTATACTTGGGATGATGATCGTAGACTCACGAAACCAGCTGAAGGCTCTTAAATATCCGTGCACAATGTGGCAAGTCATTTAGGAGAACAAACACCTATGTGAAGGATTCTGAGTTCTGACTTTTATAAGTCACAAAATTTCACAAGTTAAACGTTTCATGATTATGAAGCAGTATTGAAAGCTGTAGTTTCTAAAACTCTCATTTGCTAAACTTTCCATAAATGTGGTAAAAATGGATTAAAAATTTAAGTAACTTGAATTTTAGGCTTGTTGACGGAAAAAAACAAGGGACTTCACTGGATCTCTTTTGTTTCTTACTTTTCAGATTGAAGAGGGCTCTCAAAACAGTGACCAAGTGCTTGAAGAGGAAGGTGATGATCTTGAATTTGATGGCAATGGTCTTGACATTGAGGGCAATGACCTTGAGATTGAGGACAATGGCCTTGATAGTGAGGGAAATAATATCGAGATTGAGGGAAATGACATTGAGTTAGAGAGCAACAATCTTGAGATTGAAGATGACAACCATGAGATGGGAGATAACAACGTTGAGATTGATGGTGATGATCTTGAGTCTGAAGGCAATGGCCTCAAGAGAAACTGTAAGCAAATTCTTGATATTAGAGACAATGATCTTGCTGAATATAGAGATGACACAACTACAGTAGGTGGTCAAAATGGTGAATATCAAGGCAAGGACTATCCTCCACCCGTCGTGGGCATGGAGTTTGACTCATATGATGATGCTTACAATTATTATAACAGCTATGCTAAAGAATTGGGATTTGCCATACGGGTGAAGTCTTCCTGGACAAAACGCAACAGCAAGGAGAAGCGTGGTGCAGTGTTATGCTGTAACTGTGAGGGTTTTAAGACTGTTAAAGAAGCAAATAGCCGCAGAAAGGAAACAAGAACTGGTTGTCTGGCTATGATAAGATTGAGATTGGTGGAGGCTAACAGGTGGAGGGTTGATGAGGTTAAGCTTGATCACAATCACTTATATGATCCGGAGAGAGCCCAAAATTCAAAGTCACACAAGAAAATGGATGCTGGGTCTAAAAGAAAGGTAGAACCAACTGTTGATGTGGAAGTGCGAACAATCAAATTATATAGAACAACTGCTCCAGATATTCTGGGTTCAAATTCTAACGAGGGAGATGGCAGCCACCAAGTTGATACGTCCAAGCGATTAAAACTTCGTAAGGGAGATGATCAAGTCATCCACAATTATTTTTGTTGGGTTCAGCTTACTAATCCCAACTTTTTCTACTTGATGGATCTTAGTGATGAGGGGTTTCTCCGGAATGTGCTTTGGGTTGATTCTAGGTCTAGAGCTGCATATGGTTACTTTGGAGATGTTGTCATATTTGATACAACGTACTTGTCAAACAAATACGAGGTTCCTCTTTTTGCCTTTGTTGGAATAAATCACCATGGGCATTCAATTCTGCTTGGTTGTGCCTTACTTGCAGATGAAACATATGAAACCTATATGTGGCTGTTCAGATCATGGCTTACATGTATGATTGGTCGTCCTCCACAAACTATTATCACTGATCAATGTAAGGCAATTCAAAATGCAATTGCAGAGGTGTTTCCCAGGGCTCACCATCGCCTTTGCTTGTCAAATGTTGTTCAGAATATCCTTAAAAACTTGGGTGCATTACATGATTGTGAGGCATTTCAGATGATGCTGAATACGACCATTTATGACTCTCTAAAAGTGGAGGAATTTGAGATGGCTTGGGAAAATATGGTTCAACATTTTCAAATTGCAGATCATGAATGGCTTCAAACTTTTTATGAAGATCGAGAGCGATGGGTTCCAATTTACTCCAAGGATACTATGTTTGCTGGGTTATCCTGTTTCCAAAAGGGTGGGTCCATGAGTCCTTTTTTTGATGGTTATGTGCATCAACAGACTTCTTTGAAAGAGTTCTTTGACATTTATGAACTAGTTTTACAAAAGAAACATCAGAAGGAGGCTATCGATGATATTGAGTCGAGGGATTCAAGTTCCTTGTTGAAGACAGCTCACTATTATGAATTGCAGCTCTCTGGGATGTATACCAACGATATTTTCAGGAAGTTTCAAGATGAGATAGTGATGATGTCCTCTTGTTTCGGCATAGCACAAGTGCATGCCAGTGGACCAATTTTGACATACATGGTTAAAGAAAAAGGAGGTGAGGAGGATCCAAATGACGTGAGGAAGTTTGAAGTTGTATATGATAAAACAGGAGCAGAAGTGCGTTGCATTTGCAACTGTTTCAACTTTAAGGGCTACCTTTGCCGACATGCACTTCGTATTTTAGACTACAATGGGGTGGGGGAAGTACCTTTCCACTATATTCTTGCACGGTGGAGGAAGGATTTTAAACGTCTTTATGTACCGGATTTTGGGTCTAACCATGTGGATATTGCTAACCCAGTTCAATGGTTTGATCATTTGTACAAACGAGCAATGCAAGTAGTTGAGGAAGGGATGACATCCCAAAGTCACTCTATGGTTGCTTGGCAAGCATTCAAAGAATCGTTGAATAATGTCCGGCTTGTAGCAGACAAGCATGTATAATTTTCAGATGTAGAATTATAAGTCATAGAAACAACTTCTTCTTTCTGAGCTCCATTTGCCACCGGAGGCATTCTAACATTTGCTTTCCAAGTTAGAACATATTACATTGCCCATAAATTTTCTCTATAGTTTTAAAAACTTTAAAAAATAATTCCTTGATATTTAAAATTTTTGAATTATCAGTCTTTTAAAAATTTCTTATGAAAAAGATTAAAAAATAACAATAAAGTACATACAGTATGAATATTAAATGTTGACTAATTAAATGTTATTTATATGATCATCTCGAATTGAATTAATTAAATTTGATTCAAATTAACATTTTATTATAATTATCTTAAGGTTAAAATACATTTAACTTTCTTGTGTTTTATTCTTTGATACGTTATTTCCCTTTTATTTTAAAAATAGATTTAAAGGAGATTAAAATTCAAAAAGACTTTTTACTTCTGTATTATGATGACATCACCACAACTGTACATGTTGCGTTTTTTTGGACAAAAATACTCTTTTAGTCTTTTGTTAACTAAAATACATTAAACCCTATATTTTTTTGTTTTATTTCATTATACTTTCTATTTTAAAAATAAAAATTATTTTAAGCATAAATTATATTTTGACCATTAATAAATAAAAAAGAAAATGTTATTAAAAATATCATTGTTTTTCACAATTGTACTTTTTAATCGGTAATTTATGGGAAAAATTAAAAAAAGAAAATTTATTTATGAAACAAAATAAAAAAAATGTCAATAATAAAATAAAAGATGACCATTTTTATGTTTCTTTTTGCTCTGTAAAACTCTATATTATCTTCTTTTGGCTCTTTTCCATTTTTCTAAGTCATTCCCTTACTGGCCATCTCTCTCTCGTCCATTGTTTGTTTCTCTCCTCTTTTTTCTTTCTTTCTCTACCCTATTAAGTGGGCCATTTTCAATATTACATCCAACTTTTTTCCATATAGCTATATAATTAAAAGTAAGTAACTAACTT
>JANZLC010000005.1:5462908-5480009 GCA_026413385.1 Erythroxylum gracilipes | reverse complement strand
TGGTGTTTGGATGCCGGACGGGAGGTCCGATGCTGCCTTGTGTTTGGGGTATGATAATTAGAAGTGTGTTTTCTCTTATGTTTTTTAATTTTTGGGGCTGTCCAAATACAGCCGTTACGCTGCCCGATTTTCGAGAAAATCGGGTTACGACGAAAAAAGAATCAGGATAAGAATTTGATTAAATATTTGAGGTCTATAGAAAGATGTTTCGAATGGTTTTAAGGTGTGTAAGATGAATAAGATAAAAAAAAATTTATATCAGGATTTTCAGATTAGTCAAGTTTCCAACGCGGTTTCAGGTTAGGTAGTTGGGTTCCAGAAACGGGATCCAACATAAAGCATCACACTCCACCTCGAAGGGTTGGGAAAATTGTGAAAGAGCCAAGACCGGAGAGGTGGTCAAAGCTTTCTTCAATTCCTCAAAAGATTCCAAAGCTGTCGAATTCCAATGAAATCCATCCTTCTTTGTCAATTCTGTAAGGGGTTTGGCTATCTTACCGTAGTTCATAATGAACTTTCGATAATAACCCGTCAAACCAAGAAACCCCCTCACTCCCTTTTACATTCCGTGGGATAGGCCAATTCACTACACTTGAAACCTTGGCTGGGTCCACCGCTACCCCATGTTCGGAGATAATATGACCCAAATATGCCACTGTTCTCCTCCCAAAATTGCACTTCGGATGATTAACCACAAAATGATTGTTCCTTAAGACCTCCAAAACCTTTGTTAAATGTAAAAGATGGGTCTCCCAATCAGTGCTATATATGAGGATGTCATCAAAAAAACTGGCACAAACCTCCTGAGGAAGGGTCAAAAAATGTCATTCATGGCAGACTGAAAAGTTACTGGTGCGTTGGTTAATCCGAACGGCATCACGAGAAACTTGTAATGACCATCGTGTGTTCAGAAGGTCGTTTTATGGATGTCCTCACTTCTGACCCGAATTTGATGATAACCCGATTTGAGGCCTAATTTAGAGAAAACTCCTGCACCGTTTAACTCATCTAATAACTCCTCCACCACCGGAATAGGGTACTTGTCCGGGATGATAACCTTATTCAATGCTCTATAGTCAACACACATTCTCCATGAATCATCTTTTTTCTTGACTAAGATGACCGGACTGGAATAGGCACTAGAACTCGAACGAATGATCCCCAAATCCAACATATGCTGCACTTGCCTCTCAATCTCATCTTTATGATGATGGGGGTATTCTGTCAGTCCGAGTTTGGAAGCACGTTAATTTCTTGGAGCACGCGCAAACAAAGAGTTGTCTCTCGCTCAAGCTCGAAATCTGAATATCGAGCTCTTGCAGATGGTGCAACAGAGGTTAAATGGATATGCTCATTACTGACTGAGCTTGGGTTGTTTTTACAAAAACCTTCTATGATTTGGTGTGATAATCTGAGTGCTCGAGCTCTTGCTGCCAACCCAGTTCAGCATTCATGAAGTAAACACATAGAAATTGACATTCATTTCATTCGTGACCTCATACTTTCAGGGTTCATCAACGTTCATTATATACCGTCTTCCTATCAAATAGCATATTCTTTTACTAAGGCTTTAACACAGTCTTCCTTCCTTCAACATCGGAGCAAACTCGGACTAACAACAGCACCCTATCGTTTGAGGGGGAATGTTAGGACATAGCACAAAAACATTTTGTTATTATTCTTTATTCAGTACAGAACACGTGTATGGCTAATAATTCTTCTTGTTCTCTCTCATGTAATAAACTGTGCTATAAATGATTAGTCTGACGCACACCCACAGTGCGCTGAATTTGTTATACAACACATAGCCTTTTTCTTTCTCTTCTTCTATTCCCATTCAAAAATTAAATGTCACTCAAATGCAAGAACGGCGTGAGAAGGGCTCTGTTTTAACTGCGATGAAAAGTTTCAGCCAGGACACCGTTGCAAGTCGAAGTTATTCTTACTACTCTTGGATGATCAAATAGATATATCAACAGCGGTAAACACAATGGAGCCCACTCCACCATTGGATACTCCAGCGATTAGTTTTCATGCTTTGGTAGGTCACCAAATTCCTAGCACCTTCCGTTTAACAGGAATGTTGCAAGGTCAGAGCGTTCATGTCCTCATCGATGGTGGTTCAACACATAATTTTATTCAAGAACGTGTGGCTAAGTTTTTGAATTTAGATATCACTCCCTCTTCAGCCTTTCGAGTGATGGTTGGGAATGGTGAGGAGTTACAATGTCAAGGGATGTGCCCAAATCTTCCTCTGCGTTTGAATAATATCTGCTTCAATATTGACTTCTTCGTTTTGCCAATTCAAGGGACTGATGTGGTGCTAGGCGCCCAGTGGCTTTCTTTGTTGGGTCGTGTGGTGCTGAATTACCAGGAATTAACTATGGACTTCTATTGGCAAGGACAACATGTGGTCTTACAAGGTCACCAGAGCTTTGGACTAGAGCTCATCTATCATAATCAGCTGGACCGTCTTCACTCTACTACTGGAGTTGGATCTTTCTTTCAATTAATGGTCCCTAACCCTACAGGTGTTACAGTGCCCTTAGCTAACACATCGCATCTGCCATTTCCAATTTCTTATATCCTTTCCCAATTCTCTGCAATATTTACACCACCAGATGCGTTACCTCCACTACGTGACATCGAACATCAAATCCATCTTCTACCCACTGCAACTCCAGTCAACGTTCGACCCCCCTGTTACCCACACAAGTCATACAAATCCCAGAACAGCAGGCGTACCTCATCAAACTTTTGGGTTATGATTTTGAGGTGGTTTATAAACCTGGTAAGGAGAATTTGGTTACAGATGTATTGTCTAGTAAGGTGGAGGAAAATGAGGGAAGCTCCAAATGCGACACTATATCAGCCAAGAACAAGTACAAATGCGACTGTTGATTGTGAGTTGACAACTCGAGATGCAGTGCTGCGTCAATAGAAAGACCAAGTTTCGACGAATTACAAAGGGAAGACGCAAGTATTGATACAGTGGAACGGTCTACCTCTTGAAGACACTTCTTGGGAGGACGCAGAAGAAATTGAAGCTGTGTATGGACTGAAGAGCACACTCAATCTTGAGGACAAGGTTGTCAAAAAGGAAGGGCCAATTGATAGGAGCAAGAGTATAAAATTGAGGCCCAAATCCAAAAGGATCACTAAGGCTCCTGCATGGGCCCAAGACTACTTGGCCATAGAAACAGCTGGATGATTCACTAAGATTTGAATTCTGTTTTGGATCCCTTTGAGTGGTTATAACGATGCTGGTTGTTATTTTTCTGTTTAGAAGTTATTGTTTTAAAAGGGCTGTTAGTGGTTCAGTAGATAGCAGAAAAATTATCAAACAAAATTTGCTCTTCTTCTTCTCTCTTTTGGGGCTGCTAACCTCGAATTAGCATTTTATACTCTGTTCTATCATAGCTACTAGCCTTAATTCATATGTGAGTCTAATAATAAATAATTAAAATGTTACAGGAGTTTGTATAGTTAAATTTGCATAAATTAGGTGTTAAAAATAGAAAAGAAGAAAGTTGAAAATAAGTCAGGTTCTACTAACAAAAATCAGTGTTGAAAATAGAACAGATAGAGTTGGTAAAATGTCACGTTCTGCTAATACAAACCATCAACAAAAACAAGAGAGAAATAATTGAGGTTAAAGTCTCTAAAGAATTCAAATTTTAAATTAATTAATGAAAATGAAAATGTGGCAAAATAAAAAGCAATTTTTACTCTACGCCATTTTTTAATTGTTCTTTCTTTTCTTTTCTTTTTTTGTAAAGACTTAAATTCCTTACTTCTTATGGCATAAAGAAAAAATGTATGTGTTGTTATGCCAGTAAAGCAGATAAGCTTATTGGCGACAAAACCAAACGTCATTAAATATTAAAAAATCGTTGCAAATATTAATTTGCAACGAAAAACAACCGTCGCTCTAATGATCGCTGAATCCTAGTAGCAAAACAATATCCGCGACGTTTTTTTGAAATCGTTGCAAAAAGGTTTTTGATACACAATAATTTTGCCGGTAAAACATATAACCAACAAGAACGAAGAACGTCGTACATATTGTTTTGCGACGTATATGTTTCGTAGATAAAGGTTTTAACCTACTAAACTGTAGTTGTAGGTAATTATTTTTACTGATGATTTTTTTTTGTAGCACAATAGTTTTAGTTACTAATTGTTTGTGGTAAGTAAATGTTTTTAGAGATGTTCTTGTAAACGTAGGTAGCAACATTTTGTGACGATTTTGTTTTGGTAGCCAATACTTTTTAGTGACGATTCTGTTTTTGTAACAGAATAGTTTTAACTACTAATTTCTTGTTGTAGGTAAATATTTTTAGAGACGTTCTTGTAAACGTAAGTAACAATATTTTGTGACGATTTTGTTTTTGTAGATAATACCTTTTAGTGACAACATGTTATTTTTAAATTTAAATTTTATTATAATTGTTTAAAACAAATTTTAGTGACATAAATTGCACAATTCATCTCTAAATCAGCCTTCTTTTCGTTGTGTTCCTTTTTCTTTTTTAAGATAAGGTAATCTGGGACTAATTTCCAGGCATCTCAATTTTGACATACCAATTAAAGATGGATCTATGACAATTTAAAATCCTAAGGAGACTCTTTTAGGATTATTAATAAACTCTTGTGGGATAAGTTATATAAAAGTAAATAGATTATTGGAGACTCATTTCAACTTCGACGTAAACTGTCATCACAAATTGTAAGCACATATCAAACAAAGTAAAATACAAGATAATAACACACCGAAACTAAAGTTGGATGCTAATTACTATAAATTTGAGAACGTTGTTGGGCGTTAATAATAGTAGAACGTAGTAGAGTACTTAAACACCACAGTACGCTCTTATACTGGAGTCCTCGCCTGCATAAATAACTTTGTTGAAGTGGTGCATCATGTCATAATGGTTGAAGGGCTTGAACTGCAGGGGATGTTCATGGTCCACTAACTCTTTTGGAACTTCAACCATACCCTTCTTAGAGTAAGAAAATAGCCCAACTGAGTATCTGTCTTTATTTCCTTTCATCGTTACTCGATGCTCCACAGCATGTATTCTGCCATTGCTCCATGCCTACCCAAGTATATATACGAACCCCCATTAATATATACAAACTTTGATGTATATAAATCAAACCTGTAATTGCAACATTGTAAAATGATTTTTTTTATTTGAAGCATATAGGTTATTTCCAAAATTGTGTAGTAATCAAAAGTTATCCCTATATCTCTATATGTTTACTAGACCAAACCCACCATAATAAATTAAACCATATAATTATACATCAAGTATAGTGATATATGTAAACTTCGAAGAAAGATTAAGGAACTAGGTAGGCACCATAAGTGGCTCGCCAGACATGATAGCGAAGGTTGAAGGCTTAATGTCAATGCTATGCCACTGGCCGTCCTTGGTCTTCATCTCCAAGCCATTAACCTGGTTCTGATCTAGTAGAGAAAGAAAGTCCATATCCTTATGGGTATTACAGCCCACTTTAACTTCATCCTTCTTGGGTACTCTGTACTTCATCATTCGAAATAGGTAAGAAGTTGATTCTTTACGTGATTCAAAGCTCTTACCAACTCCATAGCCCTCAAACACCATTCTCATCACCATTTCCTCCAACTCTGCTGCTGCTCTTGTGTATGCTAGAATGGTTTTACTGAAGAACCATAACCAACAAACCACAGGGAAAGTGTATCAGTTTTTCGTTGTAATTAGGCAACAAAAGTTGTTAGAATCATGTTCAACAGTGACAAAGCTTGGTGACATTAACCAATTAATACCATAGAAGATCGTTGCCGTCAGGCCACATGCTTTTGATGAAAATCTGGGCGCCTTCAAGGGTTATGGCCTCATGAATCCCGATGCTTTCATATAGAGGACGAAAAACAGGGTGACTCTCAACGTAGCCAAAAAAAGGGATATCATAAAAATTCTCTCTCTTGGTCTCAAGGGGAAGGTCAAATATTTCCTTTAAGGTACTGAAGAGAGCGTCGTGAAGCAGCGAGAGCTTGTCATATTTTGCAATGAAACAGCCATACTCCTGAAGTGCACTAATCACCTGCTTGCTACTGACAAGCCAAGAACTTGTTCCCGGCTTCAGATCTCCCTGAGAAAAGTCTATGAAAGGTAGCTCAATGACTGGAGGTGATAGAGAAGTCATGGTTTATTGACAGTAAAATGAGTTCTTCGCTATATATATTGCCACTTATCAGTGAAGAAGAAGGTAGAACAGTAGTGGCCTATATATAATGTTCAATGGAAGACCGTGAATTCTTGATATAGAACTAGGAAAAAGTACATCCTTTTCTTAATCTAGATTCCATACATCAAAAACCATAAGGTGCTTTGTAAGAAACTTTTGTACTGATTATTCGTATTTAATTTCTAGTAGGCTTCAATTTAACTAGAAAAAAGAATATTATGTTGCTTAATAAATAATATTAAATTCTGTAATTATTTATTAATGGACTTGTTCTATAATAAAAATAAAACTATGCTAAAATTATTATATTATAAATTAAGGTTGCAAAAGTTTGACTACACTAAAATGAATTGTTCATATACAAACTTTAGTTAAGTAATTAATTTAAGTGTCATAGACCTAATTAAATTATCAAAAAATTACCATAACGTGAAAGAAACAAATCAAAATTATGTGTAGCTGAAGTATGAATAATGCTATATATATTAATCGTTTGGTAAGTCAAGGTCTTAAAGCCAAACGACAGCTCAACCCAAGTGACCTTAAAGAACTGTTAATACAATGCATATCTTGTACTTCTAAAGTCTTGGGGGAGTAGTCGCATTAATTATTCATATGTCGGTCCAATGATAACCAATTAAAATGTTACTCATGAGTTTGTATAATGAAACTTGCATAAAATTAGGTGTTTAATTAGATGGAAGACAGTCCTTAAAATATCAAGTTATACTTAAAAAAATCATTAACAAAAATAAAGAGAAACAATAGAGACTGGTGGCTCCATGAAACTCTCGTCTTTAAATTCCAAAGAAAAGTTTAGACTTATATAGATGAAAATAAAATTGTAGCAAAAAAAAGCAAATTTTACCTGAATAGTGCATCTAAAAATCTTAGTAGAATTATTGGGTCAATACACGTATGGTATTAATTACTATATTAGCAAGAGAAATTCACTCCTCTATATAAGAGACAAATCAGAATCATGTGCACATTTTCTTCAAACATTTGTAGAATATGCTCCCCTTACCATATAATTTGTTATATAAGATTAAACAAGTATGTTGACTACTTTACTTGGGGGATATAAAGAAGTTATGGTTTGTTGATGGTAAAATGGCTTCTTGACTATACATTCTCTTGCCAGTGTTTTGATAGGTCTCCGGGCGCATTGTATTACCATGTCACTGTTCGATAAAAAGAGACAAATCAGAATCGTAAGCACATTTCCTTCAAATATAGGTAGAATATGCCTCCCCACCGGAGTGTTGACTACTTTGTTTGGGGAGAGTTGTTAAAAATGACAAAGCACAGTGAGAACCGAAGATAATATACATAAGATTATTATATCAGTAAAAGTTGGGAGTGCGCGAACGTCTGAACTACAAGAGATTTCTTAAACAATTCTCACATACGTCACATTCTTTCTTATTCATTGTTTTCTTTGATATAATAACCTTAATAGTTTTTGGAAAGTGAATTGTATGTTTCTATTCTTTAACCTATTTCATATTTTAATAAATTAATTAATTATTTTAATGAATAATTATCATAATTTGATCGATGACAAACACAAAATAATTATAACAATAATAAAAGAGAGTGAGAGAAATAGATACAAAATCGATTTATAATATCTACTTAAACAATTTTTTATTTGTCTACTTTTTAAGAGTCATTAGAAAATTTATTATCTTTTTCTTTTATTGTTATTTAAAATGAATCTTGAGATAACTTGTTTTGATTGAAATCTTTCACCCTTGGCCTTGTCTTCTGCTTCACTAACTTGTCACAATCTTTCTTTATCTTAGTGAAATTGAAGCAAACTCGGCATACTATTCACCGAATATCACAGTTGAAGCTATACGTGGGGAGCAAAGAGCTTGTTCCCTGTCATGGTGTGAACTCGGGTTTTAGAATACTCAATCAAGGAGCTTGAGAATAAACACCCATTTATTTCTTAGTGTCTTTTTGCCTTTTGGAATCTTTACAAGCCCATATTGATCATTCTTCTTTAATGAATTCATCTATTCTATCATGATTGCGAGCCAGAGATCTTTTTTTTTTCACAAGATGCAACCTCTTACACGTTCTTAAGCTCCCCCTTAGCAGTAACCAATAGATATTCTACTCTCAGAGATCTAGTAGAAGGTCATTTCTCCCTTTTCGACCTTCGAAGCTGTATTTCATTGGTTGTTGGTTACGATCTCTGTTTTTAAATCCGGACCGAACCGACCGGTCCAACCGGTGACCGGTCGGTGGTTCGGTCCGGTTTATCCTTCAAAATCGGCTATAAATTGACCCAGTCTGAAGCGGTCAAAACCGGTCAATTTGATCGGTCGAACCGGTCCGATCCGACAATTTTTTATTTTTTATTTTTTATTTTTTAAAATATTTTTAATATTATATATAATTAAATATAATTACTGCATAATTATTACGTCACATCAGTTCGACCGGTGGTTGAACCGGTCAAACCGGTGACAAGTAAGACCACCGATTCGATGACCGGTCCGAGTTTCAAAACACTGGTTACGATTGTCTCCCCTACTAATTATCTTTAACAACTTCATCTTTAGCATTGTCTGGATGTAGTTCTTGTAGCTCATCATTATCAAGCTGTATCTGATTACCATCAATGTATGTTTGATCACACAATTCATCTCCTTCATATGTAGACTACTTAGTAGTGGGAGAAAATGAAGAAGAGTTAACAATGTCATAGGATGAGCTATTGTGTGTCAACTTATCTCCTCTCAAATGGTTAACACCTCTCTCGTGCTCCTGGAATAGCACATCATTGCTCCTAGCCACCTTTTGCTTCTCTTGTTTATAGATTATGAAGCCAATCAGTTGATCAGGAATCTAAAAATTCAATGGAATTGAGGGATCTTGGTTGATCAAATTGACTATAGTTTGGACTACTTCACCCCAAAATGTCTTTTGCAACATGAACTTCCTAAGCATGCAATGAAAAATTCTCCATAATAGTTATGCTCATCCTCACAATAACAACATAATGTTGTAGAGTCTCTAGTTCGGTCTTTTTAAGTCTAATGACGGGTGATATAAGGTAATCTTCAAAAACCTTAGAACTAAACTTACCTCCATTATTTATTTTCATGCACTTTAGTTTCCTCTTAGCTTCCCTTTTCTATTGTGACATGAAACTTCTGGAAAGTTTCAAATAATTGACTCTTTGCTTTCAAATATACACTCATGTCTTCCTCGAAGGATCATAATTGAATATAACAAAATATTTGTTACCTCCTAGTGACTCTTCCACAATAATTCCACAGACATCTAAATGCACTAACCTCAATATCTTTGTGTTTCTTGTAGATCATTTCTTGAAAGACACTCTATGTTGCTTGCCAAAAAATGATTACAAAAATTAAGGGGTAAAGAGCTTTTGACTGGGATAAGGGATTCACTAGCCAGTAACTTTATGCCTTTTTCATTCATATGCCCCAAGCATTGATGCCACAGATTTGGAGAAGTTTCCTCTTCAATGACATATGCTTTTCCACCACTACACACCTTTAGGTGTGCGTTGTACAAAGTGCAATATAGCTCTCCTTAAGCAACTATCATAGCTCCCTTAAACAGTTTCTACTTCCTATCCCTAAAAGTGTGCTTGAATCCTTCTTGATCTAACACATTTGTCGATAACAGATTTAGCCTTAAATTGAGAGTATGTAATACGTCTCTCAAGAGTAGCAAACATCTAACATTTTTTTGAACTTAGACATCACCTATACTGATAATCTTAGCGAAACTTTGATTACCTTTCTTTACACTCCTAACGTCTCTGCTTCTATAGTTTGAGAAGTACTCCACTTTTGGAATACAATGATATGAAGCTACCCTATCAATCAACCAATCGAAACCTGAGTTAGTAACATAGAAGCATTTGTTTGTCCCATAAATTAGAGACACTTCATCATCTATGCTTAAAGTTGTTGCAGTTGTACTCTTATCATCTTTATCATTATGATGATCTTGTTTTTTCTAATCCCTTTTTCACTTATAACAGAACCTCTTAATGTGTCATGGTTTATCACAATAGTGACATGTCTTTACGTCTTTGTCACTCTTAGAGTTTAATCAATTATTAAACTTGTCACACCCTTAAGACCCTTGTTGTTAGTCCTTCCCCTACTTTCTGTCATGAAAGCCTATACATTATCAACTCTCATCTCTTTTCTTGTGATTTCTTCATTAAACGTACTGTTTTTGATTACATACAAAAGGAGTACACATTTAGGAGCTAAATTGTTAATGTTCACATCCAACATCTCCTAGGTACATGGTAGAGAACTTAACAAGAAAAAGGTTTAAAACTTGTCATCAAAACCGATCCTCATTATTGTAAGCTTGTTGATTATATCCTGAAAATTACTTAAGTGCTCTAACACAGATTTCCCAACTTTTTACTTTAAGTTCATAAGTCCTTTAATCAATAAGACCCTTATATGAGTAGTCTTTCGTTCATAAAGTCCTTCTAACTTTTCATATCTGGCATATTCTTAGGTTTCGAAGGAACATCATTCTTCAAACCTTTGTCCTTATCAATAGGATCAAATAAATCCTTGCAGTACAAAAAGTCCTTCATCATGAGCCTTCAAATAGAGTAGTTTCAAATAGAGTGGTTTGTTGATGTCAACTCGACCATAGAGCTATTTATACCTTTCATCATGATGGATCTAATAACACTTATTAGGAGAAATAATAAAACAAGAACAAAATAAGAACAAAAATACAACTCTCTAAAATGTCAACCAAATAGCAACAACCAAGCACTCTATTCAAGTTTAATCAAATGTTATTAGTATGAGAATAAAAACTCAATAAAGAAGCAAACACCAAGATTATGTGGAAATTTGTCTAGTGTAAAGGAAAAAACTTCAGGCAAAATCGACAAGCAAATTCACTAATCACAATTAAGTATTTACAAAGTTTGATCTCTTATCCCACAATAACAAGTTATCTCGCAAAGTTTTAAAATTTAAACTAAAGCTAATATGTAAATCAAAAAACTACCAACCCAATCCCAAAATCAATCAAACAAGGATATGAATCATAAACTACTTGCTCTCTCACTCCTCTTTCTTTCCGTTTTTGATGTTTTTCCACATCTCAATCAACAAACCTATGTCTTTTTCTCTATTATTTCCCAAATTAGGTTTTCGATATCATACAAGGTCATATACATTCTCGTGCAAATGACCATCTCTCTTTTAGTGTCACTTAAATTACAGATGTACACAGTTATAGAGAGATACATGATCGTTACAAATAGCTATGTATATCACGGACATAGGCATGTACACAATCATGTATATTTTTAGCCTTCACATTTTCTTCACATGGTTCTGGAGACTTACACTATGAATTCAAACGACTGTGTAGCATCCTAAATGGTTGTGTCTACCCCATAATAGCTTCATCCAACTGTCTTTCAACTTATCTTCACTTGTTTGTCTTTCCTACAAACTATAAAGGCGTAATCAATTGCCAAAAGTCTCAAAATAGACCTGAACACTCAACAACAGTGAGAGCTTGTCATATTTTGGCATGAAACAACCATATTCCTCAAATGCACTAACCACCTGCTTCCCACTAGTAAGCTAAGAACTTGTTCCAGGCTTCATATCTTCCTCAAAAAGTCTATGATAGGTAGCTCAATGATTGGAGGTGATAGAAAAGACATGGATTATTGATAGTAAAATGAGTTCTTGGCTATGTATTTCCACTTATCAATGAAGGAGAAGGTAAAATAGTAGCGGCCTATAAAGTTCATTGGAAGACCTTGAATTCCTGATGTAGAAGTAGAAATAAGTAGTTATCACTAGCCAACCATAAAGGGCTTTATAGAAATCTCTGGTTTAAAGTGGACTTCATATTAACTACACAAAATTAATAAAATTCTTAAACCAATAGTTTTAAATTATGTAATTACTTATTAATGGACTTGTTCTAGAAACAAAAATAAAAACAATGTTAATATTCTTTTAAATCAATTAAGGTTTCAAAAGTTTCACTCGAAAAAAATATAAAGTCTATACAAAAATTTTAGTGAAGTATTTGATAAAGCAAATACACGCAAGAGGGGGGTGAATTATGTGTGAAAAAAAAATTCACAAGTTCTTTTAATTCTTATAATAAACAGATCCTAGTTAACGAATAAAAGCAGTAGGAACTTGTTAGATGATAAAGCCTTTTAAACGACACTAGCCTATTCGGCAATAGGAACCTTTTGTGGGATAGGACCCTGCTTAAACGAAAGGAGCCTACTGAATGATAAGTCCTATTAAAGTAATTTAAAAACAGAAGAAGCTTGTTAAAACTGAAATGAACCTCTTGCAAGTTGAAAACAAAAGGAGCCTCTTATAAAAGTGAAGGAGTCTCTTGCTAAAAAGAAAACACACACAATATAAAGCGAAAATTTAAAAGTTAAAGAGAGGGAGAAGAAGGACGCAGTCGATCTATACTGATTCGACTTACAACTCATGCCTACGTTCATTCCCCAAGTATCCAACTTGAGTGTTTCACTATAAAAAAAATTCAAGTAGTAATTTGATGAGCCTCTTCAAGCTCACGAGTACATATTTTTTAAGGTTCTCTAACCTTCATATTTTGTCAAAGTTCTCCAACCTTCATATTTTTCAAGGTTCTCCAACCTTCCACACTCGAAGTGTATAACAAGCTTCTAAAAGTTTACAGAATAATAAAATGTAATATTAAAAGTCGGTTCTCAAATAACAATTTCTCTCTTGATAGAGTAATTTTACTTTCTAAGACACAATAAGAATGATATGACTCTGAAAAATATAGATATTACTTAAATGTTTCTGAAGTCTATGACTCTGAACTTGAGTGTTTCAATATAAAAAATTCAAGTAGTAATTTGATGAGCCTCTTCAAGTTCACGAGTACATATTTTTTAAGGTTCTCCAACCTTCATATTTTGTCAAGGTTCTTCAACCTTCATATTTTTCAAGGTTCTCCAACCTTCCACAGTCGAAGTGTATAACAAGCTTCTAAAAGTTCACAGAATAATAAAATGTAAAATTAAAAGTCGGTTCTCAAATAACAATTTCTCTCTTGATAGAGTAATTTCACTTTCTAAGACACAGTAAGAATGATATGACTCTGAAAAATATAGATGTTGCTTAAATGTTTCTGAAGTCTATGTATGCTCATTACTTCACAGGTAATGTTGCTCTTCTTTAAATAGTCAACTTCTTTAACTAGTCGTTGCTTCATCTTAATTTTGAGTTGATTTTGAATTTTTAATATCATCTATGCTGGAACAAAAATTTCCGAAGCTAATTGTTCGAAAAGATAAGATCCTCCTAGATGTTAATAAGGAAAGTTTATTATGAAGGTTCCTGCAAGAAAGGAAGTAATTTTTCTATGATTTTATTTTCTTTTTTAAAAAATATCGTCATCTATACAAGGAAATAAATCTAATTTGAATTTTGAAATATTTTGTTCAAATTTATATACTTCATTTCTTCCATACAAAATGTATTATTATTGTAAAAAATATTTGTCAAATAATTTTAAATTAATTTAAATAAAAATTTGTATATAATATATAAATTATTAGTTATTACATAAATATCTAACACTAAATAGTAAATTTTTTATGTGCTAAAAAAGAGGTTGACCATTATATATGGCAGATAAAGATACGACGGGGCTCACTACAGCTTAGTTTATCATATATAAGATTTTATCTTACTCATTTAAAAGTTTTAATTTTTTTTAAAATTATACTCTCAAAAAATCATTAACCCCACACGACCCTCGTCTCAAATATGCTTCCTCCAAATTTAAATTAGATTTTTTTGGTAGAAAATATTACGTAATAGAATCTTTAAGTTAAAATATAAAGAGTCATCAAAACTTTTTATTGAAAGCTAAAGTTTAAACAAAATTTCAAAAATTAAAATTCTAATTATATATTAGGAATAAATATTATTATATTAATAAACTCTATTGTTGTTAATAATGATGTTAGCATATATCTCTAACAAATTGATCTCAAATTTTCCCTTTTTAGGTCTAATGTGCATGTGTTTGTATTTATCATCATTTAACTTACTTAAATGTGTGCATCTAAAACAAATACAAATAAAAATATATATAAGAGAAATATAAAAAGTGCATGTCCTTAGGAAATTGAAATAGAATCATTAGATCACCTAATTGATGGTTGGAACGGAACTTCACTTTATCTATATTCAGTAAAGTTTGAAATTAAGAATAAGAAATTTAACTATAAATTTTTCCTTTCCAATTTTTACGAGGTAAAGTGTTAAGAAATTTTTTGGTATATACAAATACCTTTTAATGAATAGATGTATTAACTTTTAAATTTTAATTTTTTTAATAAATAGATTTATTAACTTTTTAATTATCAACTATTTTAATAATGGGGCCCTTATAAAACCGGGGACAAAGGCTATTGCCGCTTATCATAGAGGAAGGAGGTAGAATAGTAGAGGCCTATGTGTAAGCTTCAGTGGAAGACCATAAATTCTAAAGAAGGAAGAAGTAGCTATCACCATAAAGACTTTTTAAAATGATCTTGGCCATCATTAAATTATCCTTCTATATTTTAAATTATTTTGATGATTTATGTTTAAAAAATTAAGTTTATGGTTGGATTTGGAACTTTAATAGTATGTTAAAAAAATTTATTATTTTAAAAATATTATACAGTAGATTAAGTGTAATTATATAAAAATAAATAATTCGAATAAAGATTTTATTCAAGTAATTGATTAAGCATGCATAATTCTTATTAAATTACTAAAAGATTACTATCATATAAAAGAAACAAATCAAGATTAGCATACACATAAAAATTTGAATGTATACTATAAATTACATATATTGAATAAAAATTTTAATAATACATAAGCCTATTTATCTTATATTTTGTTTGATTAGTGGTTACTCTTCTTAAAAAAAGAGATAGATACTTTAGAAAATTAAATAATTAGTATTATTTAATTAATTTATATTAAAGAATTTTTAAATTTTTAAGACTACGTTAGAAATCTATTTCTTTTATTCTCGTATTAATTCACGTGAGTAAAATGTTGCACTAATTTGTATGGTTGATTTGAAATTAGACAGAGACAAGTTAGTAATACGTCTCATTCTATTAATAAAAATTATTAGCATAAATAAAGGAAAAACAATAGAGCCTGTGGGCTCTAAAATTTAGATTTTAAAGTAATTGATGAAAGTGAAATTGTGTCCACACCAATATTCAAGAAATGGTAAACGTTACCTTCAAACATTGGTAGATTACGCTTCCCTTTTCAAACAATTGGTTATATAAGATTGAATCAGTGTGTTGACTACTTAATTTGGGGGAGTGTCACTTAAAATTTGGCAAGACATATACTGAAAAAAGGAATACTTAAAAAACTCAATTTATCGGCCGATTTAATCGTAAAAATTTTAAATTTTTTAACTTTTCAATTTAATTTATTTTAATAACTTTTGTTGTTAAAATTTAATCAATTTATTAATTAATCGGTCAATTTTATAAATTAATAAGTTCTTATAATATTTAATTAATTAATTAATTTTCATTTAACAATCTCTTTTTTCAATTAACTTTTCAAATTTTGAAAAGTTAAAATGTTTAAAAATCTTAAACTTTTTAACTTTTTAATTTAATTTACTTTAATAACTCTTGTTGTTAAAAGTTGATCAATTTGTTAATTAATCAGTCAACTTTTATAAATTAATAAGTTCTTATCAAATATAATTAATCTCTTTTTTAATTAAACTTCAAAATTTTAAGAACTGAATTACTATATTGATAATATTTAATTATAATTTATATCTAAAATTTATATTACGTGTATTTCATCGTTAATTTTTAATTAAAGTATAAAAGATTAAATTTTTCAAAAAATTAAAAAGGGTTTTTTCAACAATTAACTCTCATTGGTTTTATTATTTTGTAGTCGTAACCATATAACTACTAATATCAAACTCTTATCTTCTTTAAAACCTATCCCCTCCTTACCATCAATCCACACTGCAAAATGGTACTAAATTGACTATTACTCATGCTAGTCATGCATCTATCCCCAATATTAGTCTCTTGAAACCTACCACATCCACATCTTAGCTCTCAATCTTATCTCTTTGGTGAGTTATGTGGAACATGATCAAAGGTTAGAATCTTGGGAAAGATCACGAGGAGGTCGACTGTTTGAGATTATTTATCTTCGTCATCCTTTGAAACTTGTGTTCACTATTACAACTACCAACTCCTCCGTTCACCAATAGCATCTTCGTCTTAGTCATGCTTCACTTGATAAAATTCGCCCTTTAATTTCCCATAAACTAGTGTGATCTACAAAATTTAGTTTGTTCAGATTGTCAACTTGACAAACAATTTACTTTGTCTTTTAATGATAATGATTCTATTTCAAAGAAATCATTCAATTTAATTCATTATGATATTTATGGTCCTTTTTCTATTTTTTTGATGAATAGATTTTATTACTTTATATTATTTATTGGTGATTATTTTCATTTCTCTTGAATTTTTAAGTTAACAAAAATTTATTAGTTACTAATAAGTATACATTTTGCATATTTATAAGGGTTTAATTAGCTTGTAATTTATCATCTATAGCATGTTTTATGTGAAGCACATATGATATGAAAATCATTTTGCAGTCAGCCTAATGAAGATAAAATTGTAGTAGTGGTAAGAGTTGTTCAAAGACTTCCCAAGCAAATTAGGACCAAAATTATTGTATTCTGAGAGCAGCCTAATGTCTTGGTTTAACAGTAAAGGTGGATGGTTGTCAATAACCCCGTACGA
>JANZLC010000005.1:5401299-5436552 GCA_026413385.1 Erythroxylum gracilipes | reverse complement strand
TTCCTTTACCAATATGCCATGGAATATGAATTAGTATATCCCATTTGTTTTTACCGATATCCAATAACTTCCAATTACTCACACCCAATGTATGTATGCTTCATCATTTAAATACATTTTACACATATCATAAATCAAGGAATGACATTTTTGGAGAATGTTAATCATTCTGATGGAATCCACCATAAGAAATAAAAGCACTTATGCTCAAGTAATTGCTCCAAAACAAGCAAAAAAGAGAAACAAAAGAGGCAAAAGAATCAAGTAAACCAACTTGGCTATGCCTACATCAGCAAGTCAAGGATGATTTTCAAGAAAATCGTTAGTATAGAAAATTGTGAGAATAGAAATAGGTTTAAGAAGTTCTTTCACAGTTTATTATTCCAATCATGTGGCCACATAAGATACTACAAACCATTCCCATCATTGATTATAAAGAAAGCAAGTTATACAAACACGTTATGTCAGTTTGAAGCTTTTATACAAGGAGACAAAACAATTTTAAAAGGAATCAAAAGAACAAAAACCACTATCTTGAATCACAGCAGTGCACAAAACTGAGAAAAAAACAACAACAAATAATACCTGAAACAAAATCTTGACTGAAGCATTAAATGCTGGCATTAGGAATATTTTAGTAGAAAAGCATAATTTCTACTCTAAAGAAGCATTAAATGTTCTATTGAAACCAAAATGTTATTCCAGAAGCGTTAAATGCTCTTGCTTCTGAAAACCTAAGACATCGACATTCTGTAAGCATTAAATGCTTTATGAACCATTTTGCAGTTGAAAAACTCACCCCTTTCTCAACTCCACGACTACTTAAGAGAATCAGGAAGTTCCTCGTCGACAAGCCGCGGAGAAAAGGAGAAAAGGTGAAATGGGTGTACAGTAATTTTCTTTTATTAAGAATTGAAGCAAGAAGCGTGAAATGCTCTTGCTTCTAAAAAGCTTTGACATTGACATTGTGTAAGCATTAAATGAGTTCAGAAGCATTAAATGCTTTATGAACCATTAAATGGGTGTGCAGTAATTTTTGAGTTCAGAAACATTAAATGCTTTATGAACCATTAAATGGGTGTACAGTAATTTTTTAACGGAAATTAGAGGGATAGGGATTGAGTTTTAAGTAAATACTAGATTCTTTAAAAATTAAAAAAATCACATAATCCTTCATCTTTGGTGAGCTAAAATAAATAATAAAATTCCTAATATTTATATTAAGGGTTAATTAAAAAAACTCAAATTTTGCTTAATTTTGTAATTATAATCCAAATTTTAAAAGTGACATTAAATATTTAATTTTTCAAAAAAAATTTAATTTTAACTCGGCGTTAATGTTTTCGTTAAATTTACTGACACGACTTACCAGTTACCACGTGTTCTAGGATTCCTAAACAATTATACACGTCAAACATAATTAAACTAACTAATTAGGTATACTAACTTGTCCTCGCATTGCACTAAGCTCCTCAATTCGTTCTCACATCGCATAGCGACTTTGATTTAGGGACTTTAGTCAAAAAATTGACGAGCTCCTCAATTTGTTCTCGCACCGCATAACGACTTTGATTTAGGGACTTTAGTCCAAAAATTGATGTAATTTACTTATGTTTAATCAGTTAGTTTAATTAAAAGATGTAGTTTTGTTAAATTTAATTAGTAAGTTTAATTATATCTGACGTGTACAATTATTTAAGGTTTTTGAAAGACGAGACAATTTATATCAGAAAACTTAACAGAGATATTAATATCCTGTTAGAATTTAAAAAAATTATATTTAATTACGACTTTTTGAATTCCGGTAATCTTTTTAACTAACCCATATATTACTTGTTAAACCTGACGTAGTAATCAACACTATCTAATACCTCAATAAATGAATTTTCTGACAAAAGTTTAGGTTGGTCAGATTTAAGAGCCATTCCAAACTGGTACTCCGAAATCCACATTGTTTTATTAATTTTTTTAAAAAGATTGAATTCTATATTCCAAGAAAGTCGCAATGGCAGTGGGGTCATACGTACAGATTAGACAACGAACTGTTGTATTACAGAACATGATTGTAGCCTTGCAGCTTCTTATGCTGATGACTACAGTTTGCATTAGGCAATGTGAAACAGTAGAATGCAAAGCAAAATTTGTGATATCTGTTGGCTTCAGAATGAGTTTCCCATTACTGATTGGTTCTGAGCATTAACAGGAACTATGACAGGACCTTTTGGTAGCTTTTGTTTTACTGCAAACTGGTGAATCAGATCCTGAATTCCCATAAAGGCCACCAAAAACTCTGCTGCATCCATATTGTTCAAAACCTTCTTCACTGCCAGCTCCAATGCCTTAAACCTGCCACACATTCATCCACATCATTTGGAATCAACTTTGAAACTATGCCTAGGTGAGGACCTGCATGAATGACTCAGACAATGTGTCAGGCTCTTTTTATAAACACAGCAAAAGGGAAGAAAATGACCTGAGTTGGTGGGCCTTTGTGATGTTTCTTGCAATCTTCTTGAACTCAGCATGAACAGAACTCAATGCAATATTGCCTGATTGACAAATTTTGACACGAGTAAAGGGAAGATGAAAGATACAAGTGGCTTGAGTCTCAAACATTGCCCCATCAATTACAGCCTCCTCGATGCGAATTTCATCTATAAGCTGTGATAGAAGCCTCTCAATGCTATTTGATTCGGATACAAATGACGTTGAGGAGGTGCGGATCAAGACACGTAGGAGGTCCAGAATAGCAGAAGGCCGCCAATCCCCGAGCCAGGACAGGGTAGTTAGTTCATAAGGAGGAGCCCATTCAGGATTGAAGAACTGGGGAACATCCTTGAGCCTGTTTGGGACCATGGCAAGGTTGTAATGAGCATGGTACTTCTCCAGTTGTCTTCCAATTAGCTGCTCAAAGTGTGACTTCACCTTCAGCTGTTTTTCTAGTCTTGCCACTCTAGTCTTCTGTGCTTGTCTCCACATACCATACTTCCTCCTGGAGAGATCTTCACATGATAATGATGATATGATTAATCAGCACAAGAGTACATATAATAGGAAAAGCCTTTCTATACCATGTGTCCATTCTACTTTCATGTTACTTCAGCGGAAGAACGAAGAACCATTGACTATCTAAGTTCTCATGTAAATGGCCATTTTGAAGATGATCATAAACTTGGTAAAATCTATAGCATGCAAGAGTGATTACCTCTTCTACTTGGTACTCCCCTGAGGAGGGTCATGCACTGTACGTTCTGGGCTCTATCATCAATTTCATTGCCCCAACCGCGACTTTCTATGCCTCTTTCCCTCATTCCTTCAACTTCTTGCTGCTCGCAGTCATTCTCTTCCAGGAAACTCCTCGAGAAGTTCCCTTTGCTATCAGCAAACAAAGAAAGTTGGGACTTTCACAGTCATTTCAGGATCCAAAATAAAGTTATCACATGCTATTCTGTGTTTGTTGTTCTCTTGGTTTCTTGGCAAGAAAACAGACAAGTTGAATGGGTATGAATCTACCCTTCACATCAAATAAAGAAAAGATAGAATTAAAGAGTCCAAGAACAGATTTTGATGGTTTATTCATTTTCCTCAGGAACCAACCAACCATTAGCTCTACTGCACCTTTATGATTCGTAACATCAACAAGCAACTCCATGGCCTAATCACAACTGTTACTTATCGCAGTTCTTGGTCACTGGGACCAACACTTCTTCTTTCTTTTCAGAGAAATCAACCAGAAATAATTTTGATCTCAAAGTGAATGCCCATACTTCATCTATGACAACCCACATATTTTCTTTCCTCCCATACTTCATCTATGACAACCCACATTTTCTTTCCTCCGTATAAAATCGAAGCAGTCACATAATTAACAATTCGTTTATCCGTCTCACAATTAACACGAGAGCATAAATTCTATGCATGTAATCAACAAATTCAAGTAAAAGGACCGGTTAAAAGAAACAGGAAGTGAAGAAGCTTACAAGAGAGAGTAAAGCGATGTTCTCTTCATTGCAACGTGTATCACTAAACTTGCTTACGTTAATGACCACTTTCTTGAATTGCTCTTCCTTCTCTACTTAACAAGGTGGCAACTGAAAATATGGGAATCTCTGAAAGTTAAGTGACAGTTAGAACTGAATTAGCGCGAAAACTTGTGGGAGTTGGGATTAAATTTCAATATGGGCTTCCAAGCCCAATCAGTCCGTATCGGCATTTTGGGTAGCCATTTTACTATAAAGCTGCGAAGAGATGTTTAATGTCTGATCCTGACAACATTAGTTGTTTGGTCTCCGTTGGATTGAACTGAAAGTAATGCATAGCGTATCATCAAGTCTAGAAGGTGATGAGTTCGTGGGGGAAGCAAAAACATAAATGGATTGAAGCAGATATAATGCATATACCCGACAAATATTTTAGTAGGTGGATTTATACAGAGCGTGTAACTTCATATACATTAGCATTTGCATATTCTACAACTTGGTACTTAACCAGCTAGGCTGAAAATATTATAAGTTCTTGGCCAATAGGCAATGTTCCAGTTCATGGACTCCTGAGCTTTGAGGTTATGAAACTTGTGTGTGGCTCATAATCTACCTGACTGCAGCAGTATGAACACCTTCTTTGAAGATAATATTTGCAAATGGAGGTGGAAGCCAAGTTGCATTGCTCCCACCCCGGCCATCTTGATCACCTCGTCGTCGTTGTCGTTTATTCAGTTTCGCGCCTACTCTTTGTCCAATGGACATGCTAAGCTTCATAGCAGTGAATACACCCAATGCAATTGTAAGGGGCCTTATAGACCAGTGAAAATCCTCAACATGTTTATACTTCTCCACCACTCCTGCACAATTATCAAAAGACACCAGTTCTACTTCAGCTGGATCTGCTAAAAAGCTGTTAGGTTCATCTCCGAAAACAAGCCTGCCTGGAAAATTGATGACAAGACACCCATTTGGAAGTACTTGAGAAATTCGTCCTGTGGCCCATGCTCCACCTCTCTTACGAGGCCACTCAAAACGGGGAGTAACCACATTTTCCTTCAGCCTTATGAACTGCCCCACATGGTAAGCTTTAGCCATTTGAAGCTCGGAAGAGTTCCCTCTCCATAGAGTTTCCAAACCTATAAATCCAACTGATACACTTCCGTCACGGCTTACAGACTGTAGAATCCCTACAGAAGAAGACTTGTCATTTTCTTCTTTAATGCATACCCAATCTCCCACAGCAAAGCCATCTGTAACCCTTTCAAGAGTTGATTCCTGCACCCTTAGAGGGTTCTGCACTCCAGCAATTCTCACCAGAGCAAAACCACTTTTATCAGCACCATTATCGAGACCAGTCACGATTCCTTTATGGACATCCATGGTCTGAGGTTTGTATGTGTTAACTGGTTTTCTTAGACGGACTGTGTCACCAACTTGAAGAGGGTCCTTTGAGAGGTACCAAGAGGTGTAGCCACCATTATTTGATTTCTCAACAAGTCCTCTGGTTTCCAGACCAATCCATTCTCCATCACCATTGAAAGCTCTCAGTGAGCTGCAACAACAATTTGTATGTTATTCAAATGCGAAAGGTGATGGAGGATAGGGGAATTACATGTTCAAAGTACTGAATTTCTATGTATCTTGCTCTTGAACAAATTTTGCAAGAATATCCCAGAATAAAGTGACAACAGTCAAGAATCACAAACACAAAAAGGTTCCACTAGGAAGTGTCATTTCTGGCTAGACTTGAGCAACAATAACTATTTCAGGAAAAAAAAGGATAAAACCATTTTTAACACAACATACTACATTTCGTTCAGAGTATCATTAATAGCCTGAGAATTAGGGTACAACATTTATAAACAATCGATCCTTAACCACTGGTAGCTATTTAGGTGGCCAAAAATTGCCCCCTATTTTCAGAAAGAAACGGCATTCCTATGTGGGATAGTGAAAGGGGGACGTGTGGAGTGGATTGAGTGAGAAAGGGACGTAAGAAAGATTTCCGTATCACGTGCCAGATCTTTCTGAAGAATAAATCAGTGAATTTGATGAGCTATAGCAAAAGGAAGAGATCTTTTTAGTAAAACTGAAAAAATAACTCGCATTCAATCCATAGTATAGAAGAGTAGTTAGTTGTGAAATCAATATAGCCTAACACCAGCAGTCATGCAAATCCATTTGTGTCTTTCAGTAAATAGCTGCTAAACTAAGTTCAAGAATTACCTTTCAAATGCATACAAAATGTCTTTCACTAAAGGTCTATTCCGGAGATCATACTCAAAGCAACCTATAATAACATTCTCCACATCAGGAGGGAGGCCAACTGGAACTTGTGGTTTTTCGTGCCTGATCACAACTGACTGATATATTTCGTCACTTGATTTCCCAAACCAGGGTTGAACACCGGTCAACATCTCAACTATGCTACATCCAAACCCCCAAGAATCAGTCTCAGAGGAAATTGGACCCCTAACTTTTGGTTCCCACTGTTCTGGAGCCATGTAATTTGCAGTTCCAAGTCTAAGAATCATATCTGAGTTCAACAAAGGGATCCCAAGAAGTAGGTAAGGGATACCAAAGTCCCCCAGAACCAATTGGTCGTGATCATTCACAAGGAAGTTAGAAGGCTTAAGGTTCAAGACCAGCAAACCAATTGAGTGCAACTGGAGGAGTCCTTTCGCCAAATTGATACCGTACCTGTAAACATTAACATATTAGCAGTTTCCATATATATAACATTATTCTATCCAATCCACACTAAAAGCATCTGATACAATAAGGACGTGAATCTCCAAAATCACCACCTTAGAACATGTGACAAATCAAGCTTTCCTCCTTTCAGCCAAGCCATTCGATCAGCAATAGATCCTTCGTAAAACTTCATAGCAATGCAGATCTGCCAAAACAATAAACACAATGGAGATCTCTAACAGAATTTTGATTGAAAACAGAAACATCAAAGAAATATAAAGAAACAACTTAATCACTTGTACAGATACGATACTCAAGGAGAAAGAGAAGATTCAGCCATGTGAAACTCACCTTTCCATTTATTATTGAGATACCGTGCAACCAACAAACACCTTGAATTTCACGGCACTTTAAAAATAACCCCTCAAACCTGTCGATAAATGTTTGGGTTAAGTCCTCCGTCATTGGAGGCAACATCTTGACTGCAACTTCATGATACTCGTCAAAATCATCAGCTGATTGGTGATGTGTTGCCAACCAAACGTCACCAAACGTGCCTTTTCCAATCCTGTGCTTAAGTTTCAATTTAGCTGGATCAATATATGGCAAAATCTGAGTTGGTGCAGCAACAACTGTTCTAAGGTTGTCAGGATCTCCATCAAAAAGTTCATACTCAAATGAAGCAGCTGACTGAGGCCCTCTAATCTGCTTAGCCATCTGACCTTGATCCATTTAAACAAAGATAACTGAATGAACCTTGCTCTTAGCAACAAACATCAAATTTCACTCTGGTACCCACAAGTACCTATCACTCCCAATTTACAATGAAAATGACCTAAGTCCAGAAGCCAGGTCATATTAGGTAAGGGGTGTAAACGTACAAAGAAAGATCGTTTCTTGACGAAGAACATCAATCAAATTACCAACATCAACATAGCTGTCAGCTATTTAACTCTATTGGGGTCGACTCACCATCACAAATCCAACTATAACAAACAAATTTCCTACACGATATTATCGAGCTTCCTTCAATAATACACCAAATAAGCTAACTAATTTGCTTAAAGATAAAAAAATTATCATTATGTTGGGCAGCAAAACTGAAGATAAAGGGAAACATTAGGAACAAAATTTCAACTAAAAATGAAGTTTATATCTTTCACTTTCATTCATTTTCCAGGGAGACAAACATTAGATGGAAAAAGAAAAAGAGTGGAGCGATGTAAAGCTTACAAGTGAAGACCCAAGAGAGAACAAAGAATTCGGAGACGCAATAATCCAACGTCCAGTCCAGAAACAGAACCTTTTGATTCTAATAAATATCTCCAAAATCTTACAATCCTTGTGCTTAATAGCACCTCAAGAGGCACCAAACTCGGTGCTGCCTGTCCCATTTGGCTTCCAAGTCACCCCATAAGAAGACAACATGGGATGGTCAAGCAAACAGACTCTAATAATTGGGTTATTGTAGAAATTTGCATTTAAGACAAACTTTATTTTAAATAAAATTATTAATTAGTAATTATTATCTATTATTTAATAATTATATATTTAAATTTATACTTAACTTATCATCAATTATTAAAAACTCAATTAAACTGCAAAAATTTTAAACTTTCTTACTTTCTGTTTGGTTTTTAATTTTCGAGGACGATTTATGTTAATAATTTTTGTTGTTAATTAATTGATCAAATTTTATTAATTAATAAATATTTATAAAATAAAATTAATTAATTAATTTTTATTTAACAATCTATTTTTAATTGAACTTGAAATTATTCGACGAATAAGGATAATCTCTTTTAATCATATTTTAAATTCTTTAATTTTATTACCTCTTTTCTTACCGATTTAACTTCTGACTTAGTTTTTAAAATATTTTTTATTATAAAATTATATTAATAAACATTTTAATTTAATTTGATATAGTTTATATTTATTTTAAAATTTTAATAAATATTAAAAATAATAAACATTTTAAAATAAACTTGGTGGTGATTATTTTCTTTTTAACTTTTTAGTTTTTATAATTTCTAAAGAAATTTAGAAATTAGAACATTTGAAAAAAAAAATTCTCTTTATTATTTAAATAAAACACGAGAACTATAAGGGCCAATCGGGGGAGCCCACAATATTACACCGCTCAACCCGCATGGGAGGCGGTTAGTCGTAGCCTCGTAGGTATTCTATAAAAGGCCTGAAAGCCCAAAATTGCAGTATGATTTTCTTTTAGTTACTCATTTCTGTTTGCATTCTCGCTCACTGTCAAGGAGTGGAAGAGAGAAGAAGAAAGGAAACCCGACCCTAAACCCTAAGGACCGCCATTGAGAAAAACATTCCTCTTTGTTCTGTTAGTTAACTTAATTTTACATGAAGAGGATCTTCTGCTGGTAGCTCTGTTTCTTTGGTCGTGCTAGCTAGGGTTTGGAGTTGAGCAACCATGTGGAACAACAACTCAGATGCTCATCTCGCGCCTCCGGGAACTGGGGGACCGTCCGTGCCGCCTCCTCCTCTGCCGTCTCAGCCTTCGTACACGGTGCTCCCGCAGCAAGCACCTCCGACTTCTGCCGAGGAGGCTGAGGCGAGGCTGGAGGAGAAGGCTCGCAAATGGCAGCAGCTTAACACAAAGCGGTACAGTGACAAGAGGAAGTTCGGCTTTGTCGAGACGCAGAAGGAGGATATGCCTCCTGAGCATGTTAGGAAGATTATCAGGTCAGTGTTTTTGAGGATTTATTGATTTTCTAGTGGTATGGATTTTGAAGGTTATGTGTTTTGAATTTGAACTTTTTCTCAATTGAATTGTTGTCTTGTGTTCATGAAGGCTTTAGCTTTGGTAAAAATGAAGCCACATTGCTACTTGATCTCAATTTATGAACTGAAGGGAAAATTAAAGAACTTCTACAGATTTCTTAAGAATTTGGATAATCATTAAATTAGAATTTTTGATTTTTTGGGTTGATAATGCTTTAGGTTTGACTTTATCTTGATCAACGGGATATTATAGGATTTTGTGTTTCAGCAACACTATCAATATGATGAAAACTTTCTGGTTATCTTTTTACTAAGTATGATTATCTACAATGGCAGAGACCATGGGGATATGTCCACCAAGAAATATCGTCACGATAAACGTGTGTACCTTGGGGCCCTTAAGTTCATTCCACATGCAGTTTATAAGCTTCTTGAGAATATGCCAATGCCTTGGGAGCAAGTTCGTGATGTAAAGGTTCTCTATCATATCACTGGAGCAATCACTTTTGTCAATGAGATTCCGTGGGTAGTTGAACCTATTTACTTAGCTCAGGTGTGTTCCTCTTGTCCAAAGGAGATTTAAGTCTGGGATGTTCTATTTTTTTATTCTAGTATTTATTTTCATTTCTAACATTCTTGTTGAATTTGCATGCATTTCCAGTGGGGTACAATGTGGATTATGATGCGTAGAGAAAAGAGGGATCGGCGGCACTTCAAGAGAATGAGGTTTCCTCCATTTGATGATGAAGAACCGCCATTAGACTATGCTGATAATTTGTTAGATGTTGATCCATTAGAACCTATCCAGTTAGAGATGGATGAAGAAGAAGATTCTGCTGTCTATAATTGGTTTTATGACCATAAGCCTCTTGTCAAAACAAAGCTTATCAATGGTCCAAGTTACAGGAAGTGGCATCTTTCACTTCCAATAATGGCAACTCTTCACAGGTTGGCAGGACAGCTTCTCTCTGATTTGATAGATCGCAACTATTTCTACTTGTTTGACATGGAGTCATTCTTCACTGCTAAAGCCTTGAACATGTGCATTCCTGGTATGTTTCATGGTTCTCTTATCTATCTATTTACCGTCTTTATTTATTGTCTATGATCAGTACTGTATTAGCCACTCTTGTTATACCTAATGTTTTTCATTTTGGACTAAATTCCATTTGTTAAAAAGAGTGCAAAAGGACTATTTAACATTATTTTTCTTGTCTCTTATTTCAACTGTTTTTTGGATTAGAATATTGTATACTTTTTGGATTTTAAGTTTACTGATTATACTTCTACTCAAGACTTGTTGGTCTCTTCTTGTTACTGCTCTTTCCAGTGGGCTTATTGATGCTACAAATGTTCATCCTTATAACAATGATTTTATCTGAATTCCTGAGTAAAAATTTACTACTCCTGCTTTTTTCCCCTTATCAGGTGGACCTAAGTTTGAGCCTTTGTATCGTGACATGGAGAAAGGAGATGAAGACTGGAATGAGTTTAATGACATTAACAAACTCATTATACGGTCACCTTTGAGGACTGAGTACAGAATTGCATTTCCACATCTGTATAATAACAGGCCTAGGAAAGTGAAGCTTTCTGTTTATCACACTCCCATGATCATGTACATAAAGGCTGAGGATCCTGATTTACCTGCTTTCTATTATGATCCTTTATTACATCCCATAACCTCTACCCCCAAGGAACGCCGGGAGAAGAAGACTCATGAGGATGAGGAGGAGGAGGATTTTTTCTTGCCTGAAGGTGTAGAACCTTTGCTTCAAAATTCTCAACTTTATACAGATACCACAGCTGCTGGCATTTCTCTGCTGTTTGCCCCACGACCCTTTAACATGAGATCTGGTCGAATGCGAAGAGCAGAAGACATTCCCCTTGTATCTGAGTGGTACAAGGAGCATTGGTAAGATGATAATTTCTCTTTGCAATATTATTGTTCAAATTCTTTTTGTTCATAATGAATAATATGTTGTGGTTTATTTTTTTCAGTCCTCCTACATATCCTGTAAAAGTTCGAGTCAGCTATCAAAAGCTGTTAAAATGCTTTGTGTTGAATGAACTTCATCATAGACCACCTAAAGCTCAAAAGAAGAAGCACTTGTTTCGGTCTCTAGCAGCAACAAAGTTCTTCCAATCCACAGAACTTGATTGGGCAGAAGCAGGTCTTCAAGTCTGTAGGCAGGGTTACAACATGCTGAATTTGTTAATACACAGAAAAAATCTAAATTATCTTCACCTTGATTACAATTTCAACTTGAAGCCTGTGAAGACTTTGACTACAAAGGAACGTAAGAAGTCTCGTTTTGGCAATGCTTTCCATCTCTGCCGTGAGATTTTGCGTTTGACAAAGCTTGTTGTTGATGCTAATATTCAGTTCCGGTTGGGTAATGTGGATGCATTTCAACTGGCTGATGGTTTGCAATACATATTTTCCCATGTTGGCCAGTTAACAGGGATGTACAGGTACAAGTATAGGCTGATGCGACAGATAAGGATGTGCAAAGACCTGAAACATTTAATTTATTATCGTTTCAATACTGGACCAGTGGGGAAGGGGCCTGGATGTGGATTCTGGGCACCTATGTGGAGGGTATGGTTGTTCTTTTTACGTGGCATAGTGCCTCTTTTAGAACGGTGGTTGGGGAATCTTCTTGCGCGACAGTTTGAAGGGAGGCATTCAAAAGGAACAGCGAAGACTGTTACAAAGCAACGTGTTGAGAGCCACTTTGATTTGGAGCTTCGAGCAGCTGTTATGCATGATGTTCTTGATGCAATGCCAGGTGAATATCTTTTCATTAACAAGAAATTCCTTCTGCATTTTGTTTGGTTGAGGTTATGCTATTTACTTGTCTATAATGGGTTATTAATATTACAGAGGGCATCAAGCAAAACAAAGCTAGGACCATACTGCAGCACCTTAGTGAAGCCTGGCGCTGTTGGAAAGCCAACATTCCTTGGAAGGTTCCTGGTTTGCCAGTTCCTATTGAAAACATGATTCTGCGGTATGTCAAGTCAAAAGCAGACTGGTGGACAAATGTTGCCCATTATAATCGGGAACGTATAAGAAGAGGTGCAACCGTTGATAAGACAGTTTGTAGAAAAAATCTAGGGAGGTTGACTCGCCTTTGGCTAAAGGCAGAACAGGTAATTTTTCCTTACATATTCAACAAATGATTTCATTCTACTGCATATTTTATATGTTAATTAATGGTTCTTCATTTTGTGATTGTATTCTCCTGTCTTGTATCTCTTCAGGAACGTCAACACAATTATCTGAAAGATGGTCCATATGTTACCCCAGAAGAAGCAGTTGCCATTTATACAACAACTGTGCACTGGTTGGAGTCTAGGAAGTTTTCCCCCATCCCATTCCCTCCATTGTCATACAAACATGACACCAAGCTACTTATCCTTGCTCTTGAAAGGTTGAAGGAGTCCTATAGTGTGGCGGTGAGATTAAACCAGTTACAAAGGGAAGAACTGGGTCTTATTGAACAAGCTTATGATAATCCACATGAGGCATTATCACGAATTAAGCGTCATCTGCTCACTCAGCGTGCATTCAAAGAAGTATGTTAACAATCAATGTTCTGTTGGCCTTGATGTTTGATGTTTCTTTCTCTTGGTTTTGTGTTGACCTTTTCTTTATGACTTTTTGTTTATATTTTCTTTTTGCAGGTTGGCATAGAGTTCATGGATTTGTACAGTTCTTTGATTCCAGTGTATGAAATTGAGCCTCTTGAAAAAATAACTGATGCATATCTTGATCAATATCTGTGGTATGAAGGTGACAAACGCCATCTGTTCCCTAACTGGATTAAGCCTGCAGACTCCGAACCACCACCACTATTAGTTTATAAATGGTGTCAGGGTATAAACAATTTGCAAGGTGTTTGGGACACAAGTGAGGGGCAGTGTGTGGTGATGCTTCAGACAAAGTTCGAGAAATTCTTTGAAAAGATTGACTTGACAATGTTAAACAGGTGAGATATATACAACTTCTGGTTAGTACTTTGAAAGGAGTTTCCATTCTTGAAGATTCACTTTCCCTTCCTCTGATTTTGCAGGCTTCTTCGTCTGGTTCTTGACCACAATATTGCCGATTATGTCACTGCTAAGAATAATGTTGTGTTGTCCTACAAAGATATGAGCCACACAAACTCGTATGGATTAATACGTGGTCTTCAGTTTGCGTCTTTTGTTGTGCAATATTATGGACTTGTCTTAGATCTTCTGCTTCTTGGACTGACCCGAGCGAGTGAGATTGCTGGTCCACCACAAATGCCTAATGAATTCATGACTTACTGGGACACAAAAGTTGAGACACGGCATCCAATTCGACTGTATTCTAGGTACATTGATAGAGTGCATATACTGTTCCGCTTCACTCATGAAGAGGCCCGAGACCTTATCCAGCGGTATTTAACTGAACATCCTGATCCCAACAATGAAAATATGGTTGGATATCAAAACAAAAAATGTTGGCCCAGAGATGCAAGAATGAGACTCATGAAGCATGATGGTATGTGCATGTTGTCAATTTTCTTTTTGACAGATGATTTTTTGTTTGAACTTCAATTGTATTGGTGGTTTAATTTCATGAGATAATAATTTTCTCTATGACTTCTTTTTTCAGTAAATCTTGGGAGGAGTGTCTTCTGGGATATGAAGAATCGCCTTCCGCGAAGCATCACAACGTTAGAGTGGGAGAATAGCTTTGTTTCTGTTTACAGCAAGGACAATCCGAACTTGCTCTTTAGCATGTATGTATATCTGCATTCTTGGTGTTTCTTTTATGGCCCTAAGCAAGTTTTGGTATATAATCAGCGGTAGATATTCCAAGTTCCTACATATTCATCTCTCATATGTGCAGGTGCGGTTTTGAGGTTCGGATCCTTCCAAAGATAAGGATGACACAGGAAGCATTTAGCAATACCAGAGATGGTGTTTGGAATTTGCAGAATGAACAGACCAAGGAGCGCACTGCAATTGCGTTCCTAAGGGTTGACGATGAGCACATGAAGGTGTTTGAGAATCGTGTGAGGCAGATTCTTATGTCTTCCGGGTCAACTACATTTACAAAAATTGTCAACAAATGGAACACAGCCCTGATAGGTACTTGCAATATCATTTTTTGGTTCAAGTGTTTTAGTGATCTTGTCCTGTTTGAAATATTCTTTTGCCTGCGATGTTGCACTTATTTCTCCTCTGTTCTTTTAGGACTAATGACTTACTTCCGAGAGGCAACTGTGCATACTCAAGAGCTGCTGGATTTACTTGTTAAATGTGAAAATAAAATCCAAACCCGTATCAAAATTGGGTTGAACTCAAAAATGCCAAGCAGGTAAGTGCTTAATCTTAGGTTTCCATATTCTTCTTTGATATTTTTGTTGCATACCTGGAATCTCCAATCATTGTTTATCTTTTTCAGATTCCCTCCTGTTATTTTCTATACACCAAAAGAAATTGGAGGACTGGGCATGTTATCAATGGGTCATATATTGATCCCACAAAGTGACCTGAGGTATAGTCAGCAGACAGATGTTGGTGTAACCCACTTCAGGAGTGGTATGAGTCATGAAGAAGACCAATTGATTCCAAATCTATATCGATACATTCAGGTAATGTCTTATTCAGTTTTGGGACCTGAGAGAATTGAGTTGTAGTTAACTTATGTTGTTTATGTCCTTCTCATACTGATATTTTCATTAATCTGTGAACAGCCTTGGGAAAGTGAGTTTATTGACTCACAACGTGTCTGGGCAGAGTATGCATTGAAGAGGCAGGAAGCACAGGCACAAAATAGACGCTTAACCCTAGAAGATTTGGAAGTAAGCTGCTCTCTTTACCTTTTTTCCCTTAAATTTATGATGGCTTTATATACAGTGAAAGTTGTGGAGTTTGCTTTCACAATATATTTGAGCTGGAGTAAAGATAATTTGTTCTTCAATGTTTTGCTGTAAAAAATCTGGTGAAAAAGAAAAGAAGGGGCACAGGGGAGTATTTTGACAATGTAATGTCTCTGGACTTGATCTCGAAATGTTTCTAATACATATACTTTTTGATTGACAGGATTCATGGGACAGGGGAATTCCGCGCATCAATACGTTGTTTCAAAAGGACAGGCACACTCTGGCATATGACAAAGGATGGAGAGTGCGCACGGATTTCAAGCAGTATCAGGTTCTGAAACAAAATCCTTTCTGGTGGACTCATCAGAGGCATGATGGGAAACTGTGGAACTTGAACAATTATAGAACAGATGTTATCCAAGCTCTTGGTGGTGTTGAGGGCGTTCTTGAGCATACCTTGTTTAAAGGAACTTAGTAAGTAGTTCTGAATGATGCTTTCTCACTTCAGCACTCTTTGAAATGAGTTTTGTGTGCTTGTTTCTTGAGCTTTCTTATTTAGTAAGTTAATTATTTGATGCATGTAGCTCCAACCTTGGAAATTGATGTAGTTTATTATTTTTTACACTCTTTATCATTTATCTCTAATTTGACTATTAAATAATGCTGTTTAATTGTGGTTATTACATTTGTTTATGTTTTGTTGCTTTTTCTCTGGCTTGAAATTCTCATCAAGAGCTCTTTCCTAACTGCTTTACTTGCTTTCCAGCTTTCCAACCTGGGAAGGTCTCTTTTGGGAGAAGGCATCTGGTTTCGAGGAGTCAATGAAGTATAAGAAGCTCACTAATGCTCAAAGATCTGGTCTAAACCAAATTCCTAACCGTAGGTTCACTCTGTGGTGGTCGCCTACAATTAATAGAGCCAATGTCTACGTGGGTTTCCAAGTGCAATTGGATCTAACTGGAATCTTTATGCATGGGAAGATTCCAACCTTGAAAATTTCACTCATTCAGATATTCCGTGCACACTTGTGGCAGAAGATTCATGAGAGCGTCGTCATGGATCTCTGTCAGGTCTTGGATCAGGAGCTGGATGCATTGGAAATTGAAACTGTTCAAAAGGAAACAATCCATCCTAGAAAGAGTTACAAGATGAACAGTTCTTGTGCAGACGTTCTCCTCTTTGCTGCCCATAGATGGCCAATGTCAAAGCCTAGTCTTGTGGCCGAGTCGAAGGATGTCTTTGATCAGAAGGCAAGCAACAAGTATTGGATCGATGTTCAGCTTCGATGGGGTGACTATGACTCTCATGATATTGAGCGATATACCCGGGCTAAATTTATGGACTACACAACAGACAACATGTCTATATATCCATCTCCAACTGGTAATTCCCCCTCTTGATTTTATTCTTTACCCCTTTCTAGCTTTGCAGATGACTAATCTTTTTCTTTTCTTTTTTTTTTTTTGAGTTCAGGGGTCATGATTGGGATTGATCTTGCATATAACTTGCACTCTGCTTTTGGTAACTGGTTTCCTGGGTCTAAGCCATTATTAGCTCAGGCGATGAATAAGATTATGAAGGTAAAATATTTCTATACTAGCATTTTTTCGGCTGATTTACTGATGATAGCCTCTGGTTTTGTGCTAATGGTCTGTTTTAATGCAGTCGAATCCAGCTTTATATGTTTTGAGAGAGCGTATTAGGAAAGGTTTGCAGTTGTACTCTTCTGAGCCTACAGAACCTTATTTGTCATCCCAGAACTATGGGGAGATCTTCAGCAATCAGATAATATGGTTTGTAGATGACACTAATGTGTATCGTGTCACAATTCACAAGACTTTTGAAGGAAATCTCACAACAAAGCCCATTAATGGTGCGATCTTCATATTCAATCCAAGAACTGGACAGCTATTTTTAAAGGTTGGTGATCTTTACATTAGTTCATTGCTTGGGCCAAACCTACTTCAGTATAGGAGATTCTAAACTTGATTTGTCTGATATCTTGCAGGTCATCCATACTAGTGTATGGGCTGGACAGAAGCGTCTTGGTCAGCTTGCCAAATGGAAGACAGCTGAAGAAGTTGCTGCTCTTGTTCGTTCTCTACCTGTTGAGGAGCAGCCAAAGCAAATTATCGTGACACGTAAAGGAATGCTTGATCCACTGGAGGTTCACTTACTAGATTTTCCAAACATAGTTATTAAGGGAAGTGAATTGCAACTCCCCTTCCAGGCATGCTTGAAGATAGAAAAGTTTGGTGACTTAATTTTGAAAGCAACAGAGCCACAGATGGTGTTATTCAACATCTATGATGACTGGCTGAAGAGTATTTCTTCTTACACTGCATTCTCCCGACTCATTTTGATCCTACGTGCACTCCATGTGAACAATGAGAAGGCAAAGATGTTACTTAAGCCTGACAAAACCATCATTACTGAACCTCACCACATCTGGCCTTCTCTTACTGATGATCAGTGGATGAAGGTTGAAGTTGCTTTAAGAGATCTTATACTTTCAGACTATGCCAAGAAGAACAATGTAAATACATCAGCTCTAACACAATCTGAAATCAGAGACATTATACTTGGAGCTGAGATTACACCGCCTTCTCAACAAAGGCAACAGATAGCTGAAATAGAGAAACAGGTAATGTCTGTTTGCACGTGTGCTTTTCTCATTATTTGTTGTTTATGTGAAGCTGATAGCCTAGTGGATTTTTCAGGCTAAAGAGGCAAGCCAGCTTACAGCAGTCACAACAAGGACTACAAATGTGCATGGTGATGAACTTATTGTTACCACCACAAGTCCCTATGAGCAAGCCGCATTTGGTTCCAAGACAGATTGGCGTGTTAGGGCAATATCAGCGACAAATCTCTATCTCCGAGTGAATCATATATATGTTAATTCAGAGGACATTAAGGTATATTCTAGACTTATGTGCTATTAGGTTATATGCAATACTTGCATTTGCTCAAGTTGGAGTCTATGACTGCAGGAAACTGGATATACTTATATTATGCCAAAGAATATATTGAAGAAGTTCATCTGTATAGCAGATCTAAGAACACAAATAGCTGGCTACTTGTATGGTATAAGTCCACCAGATAATCCTCAGGTCAAGGAGATTCGCTGCATTGCTTTGCCACCACAATGGGGAACTCATCAACAAGTACACCTCCCGTCAGCCCTGCCTGATCATGATTTCCTCAATGATCTGGAGCCTTTGGGGTGGATGCATACACAACCAAATGAGCTTCCTCAGTTGTCACCGCAGGTTTGTCTTCTCTCAGTCCTTTGACTTATGATTTTAGTAGTTGCATATGATTTTCATGTCCTAACTGGCGCAAGTTGATTTTTATAGGATCTTACATCACATGCTCGGATTCTGGAGAACAACAAACAGTGGGATGGTGAGAAGTGCATCGTTTTGACTTGCAGTTTCACTCCAGGATCATGCTCGTTAACTGCTTACAAGCTAACTCCAAGCGGGTATGAGTGGGGACGACTCAACAAGGATACTGGAAGCAATCCTCATGGTTACTTGCCTACTCACTATGAAAAGGTTCAGATGCTTCTAAGTGACCTCTTTTTCGGTTTCTACATGGTAAGTACAATACCTAACTCACGACTTTCACTGTATTGTTCTCCGTTTCATGTGACAAAGTTTAGTTTCTTATAATTTCTTGCTTTATAATGACTATTTTTGTTAAACTCTGTTTCATAGGTTCCTGACAATGGTCCATGGAATTACAACTTCATGGGAGTGAAGCATACAGCAAGCATGAAGTATGGCATGAAGCTGGGATCTCCCCGAGAGTATTACCATGAGGACCACAGGCCTACACATTTCCTGGAATTCAGCAACCTTGAAGAGGGTGACACGGCAGAGGGTGATAGGGAGGATACATTCACTTGAAGTGATTTTTTGTAATCCTATGAAATGAAAGCCAGTACTACTTGAAAAGTATGAAATGGTCTTTTTTGTTGTAATGGTACGCCATCTTTGGGCATATGTATGTACTAGACTTTTAGCTGTAAATACCATAGCATGTTTTGGAATTGGAGGATTTCAAATAAATATGCTTGACATTACAAAACCAAACTTGTAGAGTAATTAATATTCTGCAGACTAACCTACGAAATTTGAAGAAATTCAACATACGGCACTCATAAAACATGATTCAGCAACCATTGACCGAGAAAAGACTCCGGACATATCTAATAAATTGGCCGGCGAATTGGAGCTCAATCCCACAACAAATAACAATTTACAACTACCACTTACACAAAGTCTTAGGAGTCATCTTGTCCAATCTCCTTCACTTCATGTTTCAAATCCTTCTCCGACGAGATAGAATCATAGCTATCTTCAGCAACTGGCCCGACATCATTATAATCAGCAACCTTTTGTGACTTGAACAATTCATCATTCTCTAGTTCAGCCAGCTTTTCCTTCGATTCTCCTTTAAGTAGGTCTACCACTTCAAGCATTGTGGGTCTCTTCTCAGGCTGATTTTGAGTGCATACAAGAGCCACAATTATGATTCTCTTCAACTCTTCCTCCTCAAACTTCCCATTCAACCTTGGATCAGCAAGCTCTGACAACTTCCTCTCGCAAAATAATGGCAAGGCCCAATCAACAATGATCCGCTTCGTTGCTGTGCTGAGTTTCTCTATGGGCTTCTTGCCACTAGCAAGCTCTAATAAGAGAATGCCAAAGCTAAAAACATCGCAGCTTTCTGATGCTTTCCCTAGCATGGCATATTCTGGGGCAAGATAGCCAAGGGTACCTTTAACTCTGGTGGTTACATGGGTTGCACCATCAGGTATTAGCTTAGCAAATCCAAAATCCGCAACCTGCGCCTGGAAATCAGAATCCAATAGAACATTGCTAGCTTTGATGTCTCTGTGAATAATATGTGGTGTTGCATGGTGGTGAAGATAGCTGGATGGATCAACCAAATTATGAAATTAGTACATGTGCACTGCATCTTAAAATATGAAGGCCAATAACAGTATGCTACTTACGCAATTCCTTCAGCAGAACCTATTGCAATATTCATTCGTCTCTTCCAGTCCAGGAGACATTCTGCTGAATGATGCCCATGAAGATGAGAAAGCAAACTCAAATTTGGCATGTAGTCATACACGATCAAACGTTCTTGCCCTTCAGCACAATAACCACGCAGACTAAGCAAATTCTTGTGTCTAACACGAGCTAGTATTTCAACCTCAACAGCAAATTCCATCTCAGCTTTGTTGCTCCAAACCTTTAACCTTTTAACTGCAATCTGCACATATCTCTCTTTTCATAATGACATTTGGGTTTATAACTGAGAATAAACATGTGCATGCACAATCTTAAGTTATGAATAGTAGTGCATATTGAGAAACAACGGAGTATTTGATACAGAAACTAAGGATGCTCTTAACGTGCCACACAAGCTTCCAATTACTACAAGAATAAATTGTACTGCCTCCCTCAACCAATTCACGATCAACTTCTATGCCTGTCCCCGATTGCATATTTTTCACTCTAATAATCAATGTTGCAGCTATCCTACCAGATTAAGGAAAGGATTCTTTGTTGATGACATCCAACAAGAAATCAGAAACTAGCAACAAGAATGCATTTACTTTATGTCCCAACTTTGTTGACTATTATACAAGTCACAAACCATACATCTCATTGTGATAGTGATTGCAATACTTCTTTTGCAAGCATGTGGATGATAGGATTGCTGGGTGATTTCTATAGGACAATAAGGGAACGATGCTCTTAAATAATCCAAAATAATTCAGATTATGGCAGCCTAAACAAGTAAGACTAACCATTCAGGACTACAAACAACATGAACCATCTCAAAAGCCTATTTGTATCAGAGCTAAATAGTTCAAATTACCAAGGTTCAAGGATAAAAACACGGATGGAAATGCGGGGCTAACAAAAGAAAGGTATTTATTCACAAATCAGTTGAAATTTGCATGTAAGGATCTAAAGGGTCTAAGGTTTAGATTGTTACTTGTGATCCATCCCATAGCTGACCCCAGTAAACACTGCCAAAACCCCCTTCTCCCAGCTTATTATCATAGTTAAAATTGTTTGTTGCTGCATGTAATTCCTTCAAGGAGAAAATCCGCCATGTAGGCTGCTTCTTTCCTTGCTCTTTCCTGCACCATCATATGATCATCATATATATTTACATTTTAAAAAGCTCATTTAACTGTAAATCACAGGAATGAATCATTAAGTTGATGAGTCACAAGATATGATAGGTTCTAGCATGTAGGCCAAAATCCTTTCTTTTTCTCTTGGATAATGTGAGAACCAGAATCATTTCTTACTAATAAAGCAAGATCCTACAGCTTTAAGCAACGAGGATTTAAGAAAGACCTTTAACAAATTCCATGATATTATCAATATCTGAACCACAACCACCTGTAAATCCTCCTATGTCATCAAGTGAATTTTCATCACAGCAAAGCATGATCTCCCAAAGTAACTAAGTAAATTGCCCCCACAACACAAACTGATATGAACATCACAAACAGCGTAACTCGAATTCAAATTCAAAACCCATACAAATTCCCTGAAAAGAAAAGCACAAGTTTTGCAAACTCCGGAGATGAACAAATCATTGAACGAAACTCAATATATCAAGCAAACAAAGCAATAGTACAGAAGAAACCAAATCAGAAAGATTTAAGCACGACAGCAATCGTACCGATCCGAACAGTTTCCACAGCAGAAAATAGAAGCAAACGCCATATCCAGCTTCATCAACCAAAACCCACCTCTCTAATTTCTTGTTCCTGTCTCTATCTCAATCTAATCCCAAATCCACCTTTTTCTTCTATATTTCTGTCTACCTCCTTATTTGCGTAAAAAGGTCCCAACTTTACCACTATTGCTTGCAGTTGCTGTTACAGCCAGTGGGAGCTCAAAAAAAAAGCAGAGAATAAACCTGAAGATGCTTTTGCTGATGAAGTAACGAAAAATGTGAACTTTTGTTGACTAAACTTGAAACAGACATTTCTTTGATGATTATTCTGCTTGCTCTTATGCAAATGCTTTAGCTTTTTGGTAGTTTGTGAAACCTGAGATAGAAGCTTTCCAGAGAGAAAGATTGTGAATCAAGTCTTGTTTCACAGATGGCTCTTATTTGCTTGAATTTGTTGGCGTTGTAACTTTTGGGAGATAGCTGTTTTCAAGTTTTCAAATCAAACCCATGTAGTGGGACCCATCTCATGACAAGCAATTTTGCTTATTTTAACATTTTCCTATAAATTAAGAAGAAAGATGATAGCTTTAAATGTTCATGGCAATCATGTTAGGTTGGATAAGCTCAGCTCTTATGTTCTGATTTTTCTAATGAATTTGGGTATTTAGTTACAGGTTAAGTACTCCAAACTTATCTTTTCTAATCGAGTCCCTCTCACTTTTTATATCTTTTACTTTCAATCCTTCAATTTTTAAAAAATTTATGCTTGGGATCTTTTTTTTGGCCCATCTTCTTCTTTTCTTTTTAATGATTTTACTTTATTAGATAAGGCAATTTTTCATTTTGAACTAATAGAAACCTCATATTGTTATTTTCCTTTTTGAATTAAATGAAATAGAATTAAAAAAGAAAAGTTACTTTTTACTATCTAAATTGTCACTTCGAGTGTAAGCAAAACATGGAAACTGTTGAGTAGAAACAAACTTAATACCAATATTTGGGAAATGAAATCTTCATTCTCTAATGATTTTAAATCAAATGCTTCGAATAGCATATCCAACATTAACTAAAACATTTGCACATACGCCCCCTTCTCTGAGTATAGCCATAGGTGAATTTATACAAATCCAAGTGCAATGAAGTAATACTAATGTTTCAAAAACTAAATCGTGTCGGCTAGATTAATAGTCAAAATTTTGAACTGGTCAATTTTTTGGTTCGATTTTTTACTTTTTGATTTGATTTGTTAATAATTTTTGTTGTTAAAAATTAATGAGTTATTGATGAATTGACCAATTTTTATAAACTAATTATTTTTTATAAATTAAAATAAATTGATTAATAGTCTCCTTTTTTAATTAAAATTTAATTTTTATGAGTAAAAATAATATCCTTTAAATATTTTTAAATTCTTTAAATTTATTTAATTTTGAAAACAATTAAAATTTTAATTAAAACAAATTTCATTAGTTAGTTTTTGATTTAATCGGATTAGGACTAAGTTGTTTGTTCATTCTAATTACTTGCTTCAATCAATCTTTCCATTAACATGATTTTTTATTTTTTTATATTACAAGGAAGATACAAGAAACCTTAATTAACTAAGCGGGGAAGAGACACTCTCAAAATGTCCTCTATGAGGATAGATAGACAATTCACAGGTGAGTTTTGAAATATATAGATGCTAAATTATAGTGAAGTGGTATAAGTATCTAATCAATCCGCAACTCAATTAGCCTCTTGGTATACATGTCTAGCCTTCACAACCCATTCTCTAGCTTATACGCATATTAAGCATCAGCATGATTTAAAGAGAAGAATTAATCAACAAAACCTTCTTGATGATAAGTGACACAAATGAAGCATGTGCTAACATATTATAGTTAATGAATGGTTCCTCCACGAAGTGTCCTTCAAGTAATTAGGAACAATCTTCAATGTGATGTTGGCAAGAACAAGTTGAATACTACGTAACAAAATTAAATACCAAACATACAGAGTGGCTGTGATGAAGCAGTTGAGTTGTCACTAACCTCTTTATATAAGAAGTTATAAAGAAAGAACAAAAAAGAAAAAGAAAGGGTCCAACGCAAGCATTGAATGATGCACTTGGAAGTGTTACAAATAAAAAACTTATTATAAAAACAGTAATATATATACTTCAATTTAACTTCCGTAAGTTAAATAAATTAAGACTGAGTGTGAGGAGTACAGTCTGAGGCTTCGGCCCCAAGACCAAGGTTGGAATGAAGAATGCGATCTTAAATACCATCTTATATCTTTTTTGTCACGTCCTAGTCTCTCATGACTTGGTATACTTTTTCCAGTCAATTAGTTATTCTTTTTTTATTTAATATATTTCCGAGACTGATCGAAATCACTTGTTATTGGCATGTATACATAGATTGCTCCAACGTGATTGGGCGGTGTGCATCCAACACATACATCAAGAGAGAAATCAGTGCGTGAATCAACTGGCAGCAGTGGTAGTCAGGGCTTGTCCCGGTATCCATATATTTCGAGAGCCCCATTGACCATTCAGGATCTCATCAGACGGGATAGCAGGGCATTGAGTACCGACGTATTTTGCGAGTTTTAGATTAATTGTGTTTTTTCCCTTGTATTCAAAAATAAAAAAAATAGTAGCAGGAAACTACAGACAAATTCTGTTGATTCTTATAAACTGGTGACGGGTTGCATCTTCAGGTTCAGAAGTGGACATTACCGTGTAGGATTAGCATAATGACTAAACAAACGTTGGTATTCCAACCCATTAATATGTCCATATATGATAAACCAACATAGGCTTTAACATTAACAACTCAAATTAGATTATGCCATCGTTATTTTAAGGTTAAATTTGATAATTTAACCTATCATAATTCTAGTTATCATTTGAGCATAAAACTTATATTGTTTGTAAGACATATATGGTCTTGTTTGATCATTTAGCATGCTCATTCATTATGGATAGTGATCATATCACACATAAATTCGAACTAATGATTTAGATTTATCTTCTAAAAAGTTCAGCTTAATTTAATTTTTTTAAAATTAATTTAAATTATTTTAGTTTGACTAATTGATTTTTTATATTAATCGAATTTTAAAAAAAATTATTTAAGACGCTTGATCAAATTCATGTACCCAAATTCGAGTTTTAATTTGATAGAATTCGTATGCATAAATTCAAGTTTTAGTTGGTACAATCAAATTAGCCTTGTCTCCTTAATTTTGGATGGTCTGGATTTTGCTTCCATGCCTAATTAGAAGAGTAAAATTTTGTATTTTTTTTAATTTTAGAGATATAATATATTCATCAATATCATATATATTTACTAAAACTAGTTATTAATTATTGAATACAGAAGTAGAAAGACATTAAAAGTAGTAAAGTATTGACAGAGATATGCTAATATATCCGTTAGTGAAATTTCAAAATTTCATCGTCTTTACTCGATTTGTGTCCATACAACAAAAAAGGAATCGTTCAACAATCTCTATCTTAGTTTAATAAGATCAATGAATTTTCAATGTACTCTGTTATCATCTTCATCGTCAGTACATATTCAGCTCGAAGTCTCACAATAAAGTGAAGTCTGGAGAAGTTTGATAGTACGCAACCTTTATTCTACATAGTAAAAAGGTTGTTTCTGATAGACCCACATGTAAATGTGACAGGAAAAAAGTGATGCAAGTGAACAGAATAAATAAGTAAAAACTGGCCCGCAGAAAATTTAAGTAATTATTCTATTTATTCTAATTAATTATTTAAGAAGCGTGAAAGAAAGTATTGAGATTTAACACTAAGAAATTAACAAAAGAAGGGAAATTCAACATTAGCATTAAAATCAAAAGTTTAGCAGGAGTTAGTGTAATCTTTGTTTCCCAATCCATTGTTTTAGTTAGTATATGTTCAATCTCAAGGAATTGTAACATGGTCCAAATTCTTTTTAGGGTACGCAGGCATACCAAATGATTGGTGATTGTCACTACCAGTGGCTCTGGTGGACTCGTATCACAGAAACTGAGTAGTCTGTTCTATAAAATTCTGCATACATTCCGCCATGAAATGTGCTATTGCATGTGTTCCCAGTTTCAACTACAGCAATAATTGTAATCTGACAAGAACATCATAACTGTCAAACATTAACAAAATCGAATTATTCGAATATGTCCTGATAATCTATATATTATATGCTTTTTCCTTTTTGTTAAGATTTAAGTGCTGTCAGAATCAAATTCCTTCTTTTCTCTTACATTCTCTGCGTTCTATCTCTTCTTTTTTGTGTTACATAGTTTCATATAAATATCGGGAAGGAACTTGTTGGACAGTCCAGGAATGTTACTGATAGCAATATGGATCCTAAACCCATATTGATATACTCTGCGAGAAAGAGGGAGAAGGGACCGAACATGTGCTATAAACCCATGCTGACATACTCTAGGAAATTCACCCAGGCAGGAAAGGGTGAGTCAGCAAACGGTTAGAGAAGTTAGTTAGAAGAGAGAGAGGGCACTATGTAAGGGATGAGGGAGGTACAGAGAGGGGGTATCTTGTATCTTGTTTTGGTATTGTCCCAGCTGATAGCTTGAGGGGCCATTGTTGGCTGATAGCTTAGTGTTTGTAGAATTTTCCTGCGAGGCTATAGCTAACTATCAATAAAATCACTATATTCTCGTCCATTTGCTTATCAGTTACAGAGAAATTGTAGGAGATAATATTGGTCAATAACAAAACCAAGCATATATATGTAAATGCATTAAAGTGAAAAACATTGAAATGCCTTGAACAGCAATCTGCAAAGCAATAACCAATCCTTACACGATCTTCAAAGAATCAGTTCATAATCACATCTCCAACTGTCCAACGTCATCTTCAATGTTCCTAGCAAGAGGGAATACTGTTGTCTTTCGCCATGGACACAATCCTTAAAATACATGTGTACAACCACATTTTTGCTGCATTTCCTTCCTTTGATCATCTAATGATTGTACACCGTGCATGGTGGAACTGCTAAGTCCCAAGGTTAGAGAAACCATGAAACATTGGGGAGAATATCAATATGCTTGAAATGTTAAACTCCCGTTGATATGTGTCATCGCATGATAAGGCAAACCAGTGACTACCCCTCTTTAAACAAGACCGAGTTTACTTGATCTTGTTTCCAGTATATTGTGCCAGGTTCAGGAGACTGTGACAGAAGCCTTCGGTCGAAGATCACAAGGCCGACTGGAGTAGATGGACAAAGAGTTTAACCGGCCACGTTGTAGTTACACAAGACATGAATTGCCATAAGCAACGATCGGTGTTTCTTTCAAAAAACCCTTCAACTTGGATTTTATGATGGAACAAAAAATAATGCTTCAGAGCAAGAAGATCAATAAGAATCATTGGAACAAGATCTTCTGTCTAATTTTATGGTATCTTATTGTGTCCAGTGAATCTCAGCTATTTATTTATGTGAGTCTCGCGTGGACTCCACATAAATAAATGTAGAGTTCGCATAAATGAATGGCTGAGATTCACTAGACACAATAAGACACCATAAAAACTGGACAGAAGATCTCGACTCAAAAGCGCACATTGAGTTTGTAAATGGCTTACTGTGATTGAAGATGTGAAGTTTCAACACAACACAAGACTATTTATAATTTGGATAGTCAACATTTACTTTAAATGCTTTAATGCTTGCATCTATATCTTGAGATTTTCTTTAAATTTATAAATTAATGCTAGCACAAAGAAGTATTAATTAGCATTAATTATGGAAGTTGAATTAGGAAGAATGATAATAATAAATAATTTAATAAATAATATTAATAATAAAAATTAATAAAACTAATAATAAAAAGGAGAAGAATAAGTAAAATAATAATAATAATAAAGATATTTTAATATTTTTGTTAGTTATTATTTTATTATTATAAGTTTATATTTTCAAATCAAACACTATCATATAAATTCTTTAGTAAACAAAGTAATATTTATTTTATTTTATTCATCCTTTTTATTTTTACAAATAATTATTTTATTTTTTATCTATTCAAGCCTTCAAACTAAACAGGCCGTAAGAATAATGACATAATGATTTCTTATTCATGCATTTGAAGGACAAGAAAAATTGGTGTTTTACGATAACAATTTACTAAAAATCCTGCAAGTGTACGAGGTAGAGAGAGGCTAAATAATATGCACGCAAATTTTAAAGAGATTGTTTCTAATTAAAAGTAATTACATAAATAATGGGAAAGAAGGATATGGGGGTGCTAATAAGAATTGATACAGTAAGCGTATTAAACATCTTGTCACTGACAGCTATTGTTACCTACCAAACCTAATTTATGACTTATCGGCATGCCTTAAATTGTTTTCGTTGCTGTCATCACCTCTTCTGCTTTGTCTCCACCCAAGTTAGCTTATACAAAAATAAGGAATTCGATGATAGAAAAGTTCGAGTCCGAAGGCCAAAGTAAATAGAAACCAAATATAGTTAACGTGAGTGGTGCACTCTCATCCCTTAATTAAAAATCTTAATTTTGAGTTTTGAAAATTGAAAAATTTATTTAGTCAGTATTTTATCTTTTATGAGCTGATTTAGTGCGAGTTAGGATTAATTTAAGTATGAATGACTTAAAGGCATCTTTCTATAATTAGAACCCTTCTAACACACCCTGTAGATAAAACAAAAAAAAAGTTAATATAATGAGTTTTGAATACAGGATTGCTCAACTCAATATTCATATTGAAAAATACCATATGCTTATTCAGGTAAATTTCGAGTATAGAAAATTTAAACTCATAATTTATAAATTTATGCTTGAATTTATTTATTTAAACTGAATCGAATTTAAATTTAAATTTAAATTTAAGAATATTTAAAGATAATAATCGTTCAAATATAACATAAAGTTTTTTTTTCACTAAAACATGCTCATTTATTCTTAATTTTCTACAAATATACGAGACCTCAAAATTCCCATTTCAACTCATAATTGAAGTTATATCTCTAACTTGTTTTCCCACAAAAGACTGAAATTGTTTAGTTAATGCCTATGAATTTGACATGTAATCACTTATAGTTGGAATCTTATTTCATGTTGCAGAAATCAGAAAGGACGAATATAAATGAAATCTAGTAGGAAGTCCAACACATACAGCTGATGGTTCTTTGGATCTTTAATACCTCGAGCCTTGCAGGTATCTTCTGAGATTGAATGTTTAAGTATGACCTTTTTCAAAACTCCCCTCCTTGAACTTCGTATTCAACCTTGGATCAGCTAGTTCAGTAACTTCTTTTGGCAAACCAATTGCAGAATTAAACATCATATCCATGTTCCAAAAGGAAACCAAAAACTGATATCTCCTCTTCCGTGTCCTACTTACTCGGAAATCTCCCGCTTTTTTTTTTTTCTCATCTCTTTTTTGGGCTGATACCTAAGAAGCACAGACGCAATAAAATGGAGCCGTATTGACATGTCGGATATGTGCCCGTGTCAAACACGTGTTTGACATGCACACCCACGTGTTTGATATGGGTACCCACAAAAGTGCATATATATGCTCCATATTTTTTAAGAGGGGCTTATAAAGTATAAAATATGTATGAACTATAAGATATTGGAAGTCTCGAAACACATCAATATTTTTTTTTCTGAATTCTAAATTTTATAATATATATATATATATATACAGGGCCGGTCCTATACTTTTATGAGCCCAGGGGCAAAATTAAAAAAAAAATAAAATGAGCCCCTTTTTCATAAATTATATGGTCCAGGATAAAATTAAATTTTTTTAAAATGGGCCCCTTTCTCATAAATTATATTAATTTATAATTTTCTGAAAGTTTAATTAATTTATTATTATTATTTTGATAAATTTTTTAATTAATAGTTAGCTTAGAGAGGGGGCTTGGGGCCCCCCTCTCATAGAGGGCCCTGAGCGGGTGTCCCGCTGGCCCCTGCCCAGGGCCGGCGCTGTATATATATATGTCGTGTCCGTGTCCACCAAATTTTAGAAGTTGGTGTGTCCCTGTGTTCGTACACCAAATTTTAGAAGTTGGTGTGTCCCTGTGTCTATGTCCGTGTCGCGTCGCTTGTCCGTGTCCTTGTTCTTGCTTCTTAGGTTGACACTATTCATGTGAGCTAATATAACAAAGAAAGTGACGCGGAACCTAAGGCTAATGAACCCGAAACTCCTTAATATACTTTGAATAGAACATGAACAAGACGAAATCCTTAACCCTAATGAACTCCCAATTAATTATATGAAAAGAAACACATATAATAAGATTGATTTGAAAATAAGAATAGAAGAAGACGAGAAATCCTTTTTTTATAGAATTTGTTAGTCAACCAATCTAATCCTAAACAATATTTATTAGAATGTATTTATACTCCTTAAAAAGAAAGAAACTATAACTATGTAAAAGATTTTTAAACATGGGTGTTTCACCAAACAATCAAAGCCCAAGCTAATATTTTTAAAATAAAATTCATTAAATCTAAAAGATTTAAACATGCCCAACACACTAGTGGAAATAATTAATTAAATAAAAAATAAAAGTCTTCTTGCACATTCTGCCCAACTTGATTAGGTAAAATGTTATTGATCTTCGTTGTCTTTTGAAATTCTGTTCCATCTATAATTTGGCCCAAGATTCTGAGTGCTTCTTTAAATTTTTTAATTCTTGATCTTGTGATTGGTTCCTCTGACGTTACTATCTTATCTTTGATTCCATATCTCTTACAAAATCCTATAGTCTTGCTCACATAAAAAAGGATGGAAAACTAGGATTGTAATATAATTTTAACAAAACTATATCCATTATAATTTCTTGCCTGTATTTCTTACCTTACAATATTAAACACAAAACCAACATAACAAATGCTGTTTGTAGACATGAAACTTGGCGATCGGCACCAGAAGACTTGTTTTCTGTACTTGGCAATGTCATAGCATCGAGAGTTGTAGATAGATAATGAACTGTACTCTTCGTTGAACCGGCTAAAGGTGAGTTGCATGGACTTATGCCCGAGTCGAACGACTCATCTGATCCATCTTCAAAACCACTATCAGCACCATAACATAATCCGGAATTGTCTTCTAATTTAAGTTTTCTTCTCATCTTCCAAACCATGTCTCTGCTAAACGGAACTGGCCCTGTTAAATGATTGTCATTTAGCTTCAGTTCCCCAAGATTTTTCAAGTTCTTGAAGTTTATGGGTATTGAACCGTTCAAGTGGTTCCCATCAAGATAAACAACTCGAAGATTTGTCAACCTGCCGAGTGACTCCGGGATTGAGCCTTGTAGATTCATGTTTGAGAGAACCAAGATCATTAGACTCTTCATACCATCAAATTCATCACTAGCAAGTGCTCTGGCCCATAATGGATTTCCTTTAAGAATCAATGCTTGGAGAGAATTCAAGCTTCTAATTGACATTGGAAATGGCCCTGAAAAACGATTATAACTCAAGTCTACGAGAATAAGCTCTTTTAAAGTACCAATCGTCTCAGGAATCGAACCAACAAGACGATTACGACTAAAATCCAATTTGATTAGTGAGTCACACGAGCCAATTGTAGATGGTATTGAACCAGATAGTAGATTTTGGCTCAAGTCCAAGACGCTTAGTGATGGAAAACTTAAACTAGGTATAGACCCGGTTAGCTTATTTGCGCTCAAGTCTAATGACCTTAGACCGGTCAACCGGCTCAATTGAAACGGAATTGAGCCGTTGAGATTGTTTCTGTGAAGATCAAGAACTTTTAAACGGGTGAGATTGCCCAATTCTATCGGGATAGGACCCACATGCCCATTTTCCCTCAGAACAAGAGTCTGAAGACTTGGCCCTAACTGCCCCAAAAAAGAAGGAATGGGCTGTGGGTTATAAGTAAAACATCGGTAAAAAAACAGTGTCCTAATATGAGGAAGCTTAGTAATGGACTGGGAAATGTAAGACCTTGTTGGGTCACAAGTGGGGAAGGCTGTGTCATCAGACAATGCCCCGAACGATAGTGAAACAATGTGGTATACATTGTCCTTGTCCGGCATGCACTCAATACCATGCCACCGGCCACGACAAATGTCCGGTATGTCAGTGGCCCAATCGTTTCCAGTGGCGCGCATTATGTCGTAGACGGCTTCTTGCTCGCGACCATCGGTTCTCGCCCCAATCTTGTTCATGGAAAGCCCAGTTTGCGGACCGTCAATTAGGGCTGACTGGTTGCTAGAGTCTGGAATTAACACCGTATAAGGCTTGGTAAGTGGTAGAAGAGGCAGGAAAAGGAGTGTGAGAATGGTATAGAAAAATGAAGACATGTTGAGAAAGTGTTATGAGGAGTGCAAGTATGGGGGACTTTGGGGTTTAAGTAAAGAGGGTAGAGTAAGGAGAGTGAATGAGATGGTCCAGGTCGGTCAGTGACATATTAAATGGAGAAGACGCAGGTTGGTGCATGGAATGATAGAAAAATATTTATGGGTTCACGAGAATGGGAGGAACAGAAATAAATACAACTGAAAATTTTGAGCATTAATGTCCTTCACGGGAATTTCCCTCAGCTTCTGATCTGAGAAGCTAGGCTTCACAAATGAAATGATACGATTTATGATGATATGTCTGGCCAAAAGGTCGGTCCGTTTAAATTTGAAAATTTTTAAACTTATTTAAATCCTAAATTAATTTGAGTTCGAACCCATTTATCTAAACTCAATTTAGTTTCAACTTAGACTTTAGGAGTTTGGATTCATGTCATCCCATTATTAATCCAAATGTTTATGGTAAACAATTCTATAATTTATCATATTTGCTCTACTTAACACGCATTAGAAGCACATTTCACACAAATAATCATTACCCTGATGAGATTATGCAATGTAGATCAAAATTGTGAGAGCTAGGATTAACAAATATAAGATGGAAAATTGAAATGGGACGTGATTTTAGTTGGGAATAATAGCAATATTGATCTAAATGATCTTGTGAATGGTCAATCATAGCTCAATTTTCTTTTTCTTTTCTTTTTAATCTTCATTTCTTAGGATACATGTAGCCGTAGAATTAGATGGCAATTGTGGATAGTCATTAGGTTCATGCATATATAACAGAAACAATACCTTAAATCAAATAAAAGAAACTGTGATATAGTTAAGTAAGTGGTTTTTTGCAACTTATAATTGATAACTTATACCTCCCCGCTTCTTAGGGGTAGTTGAGTTAGTAAAGTGGGGGGCATGGGACCAAAAGATCCTATATTCAATTCCTCCTAGTTAAGCTCTCTTATCGTATAAGGCTTGCTTAGTGCGGAGTATCCAATTGACGTGATTTGTAGGTTATTGTGTCAATCCGAAAGTTTATCCAATGCGCATCCAAAGAGTAGCGACTGCGGGTTCTTCAAAAAAAAACCTCTATGTAAAAAAAGAGAGAATCATGTATGAATATAAGGGTAATAGAAATTATTTGTTTTGTTAAGAGATACTTTTTCTAATCCAAATTTTACCTTCGAGTGAATTACAAATTATCCATCAAATCTATTGACAGTCATAAGAAGTTATTTTTCAAACCCTGTTCAATCATTTTACACATTTCTGAATAGCAATCTGATCTATTTCTTTTCTAGGTTAAAGTTTAGGAGTAACATATGCTGAAATACCTCCTACTCGAAGAAGTTTCATCCCTCTAAGTATCAATATGTTATCCTTTGGCTTTCAAGAGGTGGGATATTTAGTAAAACTTGTTCCTGTGTTAAATAAAATCATTTAACAACTTATCTATATTGTAACGTGCTAAAACTCAACTTGAACTCTCGTACCGTTAGTTTTGCTTACGAAAATTGAGCAAACCCTAGGTTTTTCCTAGTCCAACATATTGGCATGGCCATGGCAATGCATATATAGAAAGGGAATTATAACTAGTTCAGGATAGCCATAAACATTCGGAATCCCTCAATCAAGGATTAAAAAGAATGTACAATTTTCCAACAAAACATTATCATCATCACACCCAATCCGAAATTTCGCAGTAAAGTAGGGTATTAAGAGATCTGATAGTACGCAGCGTTACTCCTATATAATAAAGAAGCTGTTTCTGGTAGATCCATATGCAGAATATGACAATAAAATAATGATGCAGGTTAAAGAGTAAAAAAATAAAAAATAAATAAAAATTTAAAAATAATTTTTGAATAAAAAAGAATTAAGACTTAAAAAAATAGCTTAAAAATATTACATCTTCATTAAGATATGCAAATCTAGAAAACAAAGTTTTAAAAAAATTTATAGGACAAATATACCTTATATGTTGCAAAGTTCTGCTTATACCTGATACGGTGCAAAGGTTTGCTCACCATTTATCTGAGTCGTGTGTTTCAATCTTGTACAGGGCCATCTTTGAACTTGAAAATTTGGATAGCTGGCGGCTGAAAGAAGCACCGCATAGCTTGGCTAACCTTCCTCTCTTCATCCAAACAATACCAAAATCTTTTCAAGCGCTTTAACTTCAACAACGGTTTCGGTGTCGAGTATCAACCAAAATACATTTATAGAAATTAAGCTCCAAAAGAATCGCAGAAGATTTATATACAAACCGTTAGAGGATCAAGTGATATCATGAGAGGAATGCTTCCATCCCCGTATTTCACAACCCAAATATTTGATTATGTATCCTTTAACATCCAACAACATCAATAATCATTAACATCCAAGAAGAACATATCCAAAAGTTGGGAGCAGATCACCTGTATCTTTTACTGTGTGTCTATATATTTATCCATCCAATAACTAGGACTTATAGAAATTAAATAAATGAATGCTCATAAAGCAAAGTAGGTACAGAATAACGAGAACAGATGATGTAAACCCACAAAAGCCAATCGATAGGGAAAGTATTTTAAAAGTCTCATTTCAATAAGCCTAATCCTAGTTCCAATATAAGGCATTAAATTAACCATTTTCGAGAGTGGATAATAAAGAATTTTCGACACCAAATAAAACATAGAAAAGAAGAGAGATCAAAACAGAATATCCCTGTTAGATTGTAGAACCAAAAACTAACTAAGAAATAAAATAGGAAAGAGATCATGCAAGAGGCAATTTATTGATTGGTTACACTTTACATTGACGCTAAAGGCCTAAATATCTTCCGTCGGATTGGGGGCAAGTCTCTCTTTAGCTTGGAGATTGGGGTTCCGTCGGATTGAGCTCGAAGTGGATTCGATGGGGGTGCACCAGCTCTTG
>JANZLC010000005.1:5389079-5401199 GCA_026413385.1 Erythroxylum gracilipes | reverse complement strand
AGAGGGCAACAGGTGTGCGGACTGGCTCGCCGATCCGGCGGGTCTGACTGACATTGGCGTCACTTATCTTGATGTACCACCTTTAGGGTGCCATAGTCTCCTCATCGAGGATTTGTCGGGGTTTAATTTTTCCCGACTCATTTAATTTCGGTGTTCTTTTCCCTTTAAGCAAAAAAAAAGGCCTAAATATATAGGGAATAAAATAACAAACTTAACTAATATCTCGAAAAATATTAACCAAATAAATCAAAATTTTAAAACTTTAAATTCTAACAGATAACTTAATCTTATCTTTACTATTCTATCTTACTATTCCTAAATTTTATCTTTAAAAAAATTATATTTTAACAATTTTGAATCATTCTCCACCATTCCCTCTTGATTCAAAGTTGGAAGAATTCTAGAATCTGATTATGTACTTCTCATCATCTTTCAATTGTTGGAGCACATCTCTCCACAATTCTTTTTTTGGAGCATTTATTTCCTATATTCTAAATAGAGCACTTTTCTTTATTCTTCAACATGAACACTTCTCTCGTCATTTATCTCTATACAGCACTTCTCTATATGATGTGTCTTGGTGCACTTCTCGTCAACTAGAAGAGGTTATTTTCTTCAATCACTTGAACTGTATTTACTTGTTCTTCATTGTTAAACTTGCAATCCCTTTTCAAATGTCCAAATCGGTTATACCTAAAGTATCGAGACTTCCCTTTATGCTAGCAATCCTTCTCTTCATGACCAAACTTCTTATAATAACTATATTAAGGAATGTTTCCTTTCTTCTTTGCCGCCCGTACCTTTGCTAGATAGGCTCCTTTCCACTATCTTTTCACTTTCTTAGTTTTTTATTGCCTCTATTTGCTCTTGAACTTCCTTCAAGATCTTTAAGAGCTCTGATACTAGAAACTAAAAAATAGAATAGAAAAGAGATAATACGAAAAGGTAATTTATTGATTAATTATACATAATGCAAAGAGGCAATTTATTGATTGATTATACTTTATATTGACATTAAAGGCCTAAATATATAAGCAATGAAATAACAAACTTAATTAATATGTCAGTAAAGATTAACCAAATAAATAAATCATTTAAAAGTTTAAATTCTAGATGATAACAATTTTAATCTTATCTTTATTGCTCTCAATTTTTATCTTTAAATAAAGATCACATTTTTAACAACTTTGAATCATTTTCTAACAATCTTGTATTTTATTTATCTATATTTTTCTAGGAAATTTTATTTCAGCATCTCGAATGAAAATTGATAAAATCGGCTATTGACTTATTGTCACATCATAGAATTTTTATATACATTTTGCTTTAATTTAACTTTAGAGTCTTCTTACAATCCTAACGCTTAAAGATTTTTTTTTTTTAAAAAAACAAGCTAAATTTTCTAGCTATGGAGATTTCTTTAAACCTGTAAAAGTTACTACTTGAGTCAAAAGTGTTTTTTTCAACATTCACTTTTATTGAATGTAATCAAAACCAAGATCTTCTCTTGAGCAACTCAAATTGATTGATTGAGTGATTGATGTCCTTTGACAGATCAAGACATTGAGTTACATGAATTTGATACCGATTCATTTCGAAGTAGATATAGCTATCAGTGGAAGTTCTGTGAAAGAGGAGCATTGCTTATGCTGAACACTTCCTTGTCTAAAAAGCTGATTCCAGAACCCCAAGTATAAAAAGCAGCAGAAAAGATTATGATTTGAGCTAGAACTGCAAGCACAAGTACCTCTCATTTCATTCCCATGCAACTCACGACCACAAACAAGAAAGAAACAAAAAGGGAAAGAAAAAGAAAGAATGAGCTCTACAAATAACATGTAAAAAGACAGGGATCGAGGCAGTGCCTAGGGCATGCTTTTTCTGCTTTGCTCTCTACAACAACTAGCAGACTAGTCTTCGGTGGGTTAGCTTGGTTTTTAGCAACGACCTTGGAAGAAGACTAATACCCCATCTGAATAATCCAAAGTCGCAGTTTTTTACTTTAATTATTCTGTGCAATTGGGTATCTCACTCCAGCTGCCAGCACTCTCTGCTGCTCCATCTGTGTCGAAACCGAGACATTTAAATATATTACATGTGTGAGTCTGAGACATTTCCACCAGAAAACAAGATAAGTCACAGAAAAAGGTAAAGTATAATATATACATGGAACAGTTCATGCATCTTGTTCTTTAGGTAGCAGTACTCGTGCTCTAGTAGCTCCAAAGCTCTCAGGCACCTGAAATCCACACAACTTCTAGTTATTCTCAAGTTCAATGATTCACATACAAGTATCTTAGATATCAGACAATTTTTTTTACTGTTTATGCGTAATTTTTTTCCTTTGAACATTACGATGTGAACATATATTTTTTTTAAAACCTATCACATCGTACAAATTCCACATTTTCGTGGTCACACCTCAGGACTTTAGCTATGGAGAAAAGGAATTAACACTAGGGCATTGGCTTTTCTTAAGCGATGAACTATGTAAATGCGAGGTCTGTCTCTGTGTCCAATTTCTAGACCACTGGTCCATTCCAGGGTAGTAAAAGCATTGATGAAAAGTGAAAAAGAGTGGAAGTTGATAAATGGAGCTCGAATTAAGAGGTAGGTGGTGAGGTTTTTTTTTTTCCTTTACCCTGCACGGTTGTTCTGCTCAGAAGCGGCGCGAAAGGCAACGCATACATTTCTGACTCTTTTGGCTCCAATGCTTGAGCTGCTTCCCATAAACTGATTCAAATGGATCCCCATTTTCTTGTAATCCGAGAACTCTTTATCCATCCTGTCCCATCACGTACAAATACAAAAAAGGAGGTTGTAGGCAAATCTTGACTTATACTGCATATTAGATTCCGAAAGAGACGAACTAATGAAATCTCGTTAATGCAAATAGTTTTCCAACACAAAAGAGCACAAAGACTCATGAAACCTACGGCAACCAAAGTCAAAAAACGCGTGCTCGTGATATGGAACAGTGACAATTTAAATAAACGGCCATTCATTAATCGTGTGAACAAGAAAGTGAAACATTCCTCAATAGAGTGCAACAACGACGGTGAAGCTGTGATTAAGTTATAGAACCAATCTCTATCGTTCTCCTATGAAGTTGTCTACGTGCAAATCAGGAAAAAGAAACACGATGCATGAAAGGTCATGAGTCGAGGTATATAATTACAGTAAGGCTCTTAGATTCCTCAAGAGCTTCTCGGACTCGTAGAAGTATATGTTGACAACTTCAGATACGAAGTTTGGTGAACTCTCATCTTGAAGTTGCTGGAGCTGCAAGAATTGCTCATCTAGCACACCCTGAACACAACCACCAAAAAAAACATAGCTAACGAAGAAAAGCACATGCATGCATATCTTATTGTAATAAACTCATTATTCTGATGGTGATGATGATCACCTGGTGGAATAATAATGCGAGCAGCCGGTTCATATCGACCCACAAACGGTCCGGGTCCAACCCAAGCATCCACAGAGGCAGACCCGTTTTGACTAAGTTACAAAAATCGATCCACAGAGCCAGAAATAGTAAGAACTTGGTATGCTTTCTTCGAAGATAAAACTGTTGTGTCTATGATAAGGTTTGAGAAGGTTTATAGTCGGAGTTGCAAATGTGCTGAGTATTTAAAGAATGCTGCTGGGCGTGGACCCTACTTTTAGGTTTTAGTTGAATTTGCACACTCAGCTCGAGATTAGTGTTTGTACGCTCCTAAGTTTATTGTGTTACAGAATTTTAAAATAAAAATACAATAAGGATGACGTTGAGATTAAAAAAAAAAAAAAAGCAGAAGATTCCATTCAATCATAATACTTTAAGTTTGTTCATAAGTAAGAGTGACCTAAATGGTTTCCATAATCTGCTTTCTTTTATAAAAGTTTTTAAGTTTGAGTCACGCAAAGTAAGAGAAATGAGAATTTTTTTTGTTGATGATTCTCTACTTAAGATAAAACTTCTTGATCGGATTAATTACGGACGTCTCGCTTCCAGCAACAGTATAAAAGTCGAAACTACTAAGAAACTTTGAGGTTGATGGGAACCTAAACAGGGAGGTCAGTGATCAATCATAAACTGAACAATCAAGTATGTAATAACTCCTTGTGTACATAAATGTAAAGGTTATGTAGAAATTTGAGGAATCTTGAGATTCTAAATTTACCTCCTCTAGAACTTATGGGGTAGAGTCTTAGAAATTCAGAATTAGTCCGACTAAACTAAAATATCTAATATAATAAAAAAAATACTTAAAGTTTGTTGAAGTCTGTTACATTTCTCGTTGAATGTTACCTTAGAATTTAAGTTACCTCCATTTGTTTTTTTAAAATCTTAGTACGTTGTTATTTTAAATTCATTTTACCTGGTCGAAAAGTGGCACGCGCCGTCGTTGACGATGGAATAGGAATAAGAACCTAAGGCGTGCAGCGTGGGTCAAATCGAGAGGTGAATGTGGGGTATCAGCCCTACAAAACCACAGAGAGGAAAAAATGGGTAAAAATACCTGCTGTCCCCGTACCCGGTCACCGCGCGTGCTGTCTTTCTGATTTCGTCAGCCCAAGTGCGGCGTTTAACCCATCTGCCGACAACTGCCTGCAGCCGGTTACTTGTCAGTCACCTCACTCCCACAATTGCGTCCTTAAAATAAAAAATTTAAAACAAACGCATTACTTTTCCTCAACAAAAACAAACGCATTACTTCTATACTAATCAAAGAGAATTATTCTAACATTATATTCATCCCTCCCCCTGACAAGCACATTCTTACCTTTTTACCTTACAACTTTTTCTCTGTTTTTCTGTCACTTTCTCGAGAAAAATGTTGGAGTAATGGGAAGGTTGGATTGAAAAGGAAAAACAAGGACTATGAAAAAGAGCGCCTGATAAACAACGCTAGCAGGCGGGCGAGGGACAAACAAGTTGAGAAGTAATTGGGACGCGTGGCAAACGGGGTAGTATTTTGTCCTGTTGTGTGGTATGGATGATGAACTAATGAAGACGATGACAAGACTTTTCAAAAAGGCCTTTGATTAGCTACTTGGACTAGAGGTAAGAGTCGTGGTAATTGAGAAAGCACAAGCAATTATAGGATTTCCTTTTGCATGATTGATCCGATCAACAACTGTTTTTGTTTACAACGTTTTTCTTGTGAACTTTCGACTCCTTAGTCCTTAGGGGGCGTATATCTTTGAATCTCTTAATTACACATGACAATATGCGGGCCATAAGCCCATCGGCTTTTTAATTCAAAATAAAAATAATTTTTTTATAAAATAATTATTTATTAAAATATAAATATTATTTGAAAATTTGACAAAATAAGTTTAGTAAAATAAAATAATTTTATTTTAAACCAGTTCAAGTTGAACTAAGTTATTTTTAATTTAAATTTAACCTAAAATTTAATTAACTTAAATTTCAAATTTTACTTTAAGTTCAAATTCAATTGTCATCTCTTCTCATAAAAATTAAGAAACTTTTTAGAATTAAATAGATCATGCCCTAAATTTTTTTCTTGATATATAATTTTTATTGTGGTTTTGTATAATGTCTCACATATTTATAAATACATATTTAAAAACGTGACAGGTAAAAGTTTCTTGATTATCACTTATCCTATATAAATAAAAGAATATTTTCTATCAAATTAGTGAATAATATATTTTTAATCTCTTCTTCTATAAAAATAAAATGAGAAATTAACTTTATTACCAGAGAGCTTTCAATAAAATTATTATACTATACTTTTCATAAATTTATATGATCAAATTATAAACTAAAATATTATTAAAATATATTACAAGTTTATACATAAAATAATTGACTCTTCACATTTTTAAATTAATAGATTATTGATATATTCACAAACTTGTTAGTACTATGGTTTAAAAAATGAATATTCATATAGATGTCTCTTAATTAGAGATTTTCATTATGATAATATTCTCCATATTTTGTTACAGATTGTGATTAGTTTTTTTTGAAATCAGATTGTGATTAGTTAAGAAGCCAAAACTCAAAGCTATGCTAACTTTGAGGTTAATACCGTACGTATCATTTCTATTAAAAAAGTTTCGTAATAAAATATTGAACTAATCAATCTTGATGATTGCGAGCATGTTCATCTTTGTTTGTACATACCTCCACAAACTAACTTGAGACCAAAAGCATGCTTAAAGGTATAAATTATATAGCAAGCTATCTATTTTGGTAATATTTTGTTCTTATACCCATCTTATCCCAATCCTTTGAACTTAGTTTTTGTTCTTATACCCATCTTATCCCAATCCTTTGAACTTAGTTTTTCTATTTTATATTAAATCCTTTAAATATGTTTTACTATTTTATTTGAATCCTTTGAAATTATTTTCCTATTTTATTTGAATCATTTGAAGATTGTTTTCCTATTTTATAGGAATCATTTGAAAGTAGTTTTCTTATTTTATTTGAGATCTCTTTGTAGTTTTTTCTAGTAAAGTCAAGTAAAAAAGAGAAATTTCATGTACATAAAAAAAGAACAAGAAAGATTGCAAACTTCACACATTATCTTTTAGTTTAAGGACTCTAACATACAATCGGGAATCCTTTAAGAATAATTTTCCTTTCACAAAATTCATTAGTCGTTTCACTTCTTGAAGAAACCGGAGAAGTTCTTGTTTCCCTGAGGCTTACCAGCAATTGATTTGAAAAACATAAATTTTTGTCATTGTCATTGTCATTGTCATTGTTGGTGTTGTTCCAAAACTTAAAACATTTCTCTCTCCTTGTTTTGGTTTGTATCCCACATTGAAAGAGTAAGGGACTTTTCACCTAGTTTATATATCATAGTATTTTGTGAGACTTTGAATCAAGTTTCTTAAGGAAGGTATGGATACCACACGTGTGCACACGCCGTATGGATACCACACGCATGCATGCACTACCTGACCCAACACGCCACAAGGTGTAAAATAAACTTTTTAGAGGCCACTTAGTTTAATCTTATTTTCAATACATTTGTAGTGCTAGTTTCAGTTACTAAACGTTATAATTTGACCTAGTCTTTCCAACTTCTCTTAAAATCTCTCCAAATTCCCATTTATTCTCACCAAGTAATGTTATTTTTTTCCATAAGTTTTCCACCTCTTTGCACAGTGAAAAATGACGTAGAACATCTTTCCCTTGTCTTCTCCATTCTTTAGTTATTTCTAATCCTCAGAGACAGTTCCTACTCCGCCATTTGGAGTGCACCGAAGCTTGTGGAGAAGGCGTTAAACCTATAGTCAGATCCTGTTGTCTTGCTGCATCGTAAAGGAGAAATTTCTAACTTAAGGCAGTGATTTTCACGACCCCTTGCATTTAGATAAGTTGTTTCAATTTTATTGCCATGTCGGTAACAATTTAAGTCGGAAATACTTGGTTTGCACTATTCTGTTATTTGCGTTGTCTCTTTATTTAGGTATAAGTCATCTTTATTTTTGGATTCATTACGTCATATGCGAATGAAACTAATGTATCTGTGTAAACCAATTCCACTACACCTTCTGTCACTGATGTTCGCTACATAGGTTCACCCCCTGTCATCATAGCCTAGAGAATTATACCCGATCTTACTAGATTAGAGCCTTTAGATTGGAGAAACTTCAAAAGATGGTATGAGAAAATTCTGCTATATTTTTAACAATTCGAAATTGATTATATGTTGTATCAAGATATTTCTAGTGATAATAATGACCCTAAAACTATTAAAGACAACCATACCATAAAGGGAGTATTGCTTAACCATATGATAAACACGTTATTTGATATATATTGCAAGTACAAGATTGCCAAGGAAATTTGGGATGCCTTAACTGTTAAATATGGGACTGATGATGCTAGTATAAAGACATATGTAATTGCTAGGTGGTTAAAGTTTACTATTGTTGATGATAAACCTGTCATAGACCAATTACATGAGTATGAAAACCTAATTGCTGAAATCCTTGTTGAAGGTATGAATATGTGTGAATTGTCTCAAGCTAATGCTCTTATTGAAAAAATGCTTGTCTCATGGAATGAGTATAAAAACTAATTGAGGCATAAAAAGAAGGACATGAAACTACAGAAGTTGATAGTGCATATAAAGATTGAGGATGACAATTGTACACAAAACAAGGCCAAATCACCCACCCTTACCCCTACTGTTAAGGCTAATGTTATTGAACATAAAAATGTAGGTAACTTTAATAAGAATGGTGGATAAAACAAGTCTTTTAGCAACAACAAGCATAGTCAGTTTAAGCACAAAAGGATTGATGGTGACTGTTGGTGGTGTCATAAGTCAAGTCATCTTACTGCTCTTTTCCAAGCTATAATCAACCATGAGAGGAAGGACCAAGGATAGAAACCACACCAGTTCAGGAAAGGAAACCAGAAGGGGTACGAATGGGAAAATTATAAGAGTTTTGGTAAGCCTCAAGCTAATGTGGCCGAAGTTGCTGGTTGTGATGACGAGGAGATCATTACTGTTGTAGTGTCCGAAGTCAACCTTGCTGGAAACGTGGTCAATTAAATGGTTGACATAGGAGCCACATGCCACATCTGCACCAACAAGGACCTATTCAAAGAGTTGAATGATGTTGCCAATGGTGAATTAGTGTACATAGGTAACTTCAGTAACGTTTCTATCTAAGGAGTTGGGCAGGTTAATCTCAAACTCATATTTGGAAACGTTTTGACTTTAATTTTTTTTATTTGTTCCTGATGTTAGTAGAAACTTGATTTCTGGTGCCTTATATAACAAAGCTAGTGTTAAACTTACTTTTGATTCTGATAAGCTAGTTTTGACTAGGAATGAGAGCTTTGTTGGTAAAGAGTTTTGTGATGGGAGCTTATTTGTACTTGATGTTGAAATGAATGCATCTACTTCTTCTTTTTATATTGTTGAGTCTCTAGACCTATGACACTCTAGACTTGGGCATGTGAATATGAGGACAATTAAAAGGATGCAAAGCTTAAACTTGTTGCCTAACTAGAACATCAACGAAATGGAAAATTTTCAAATTTGTATTAAGGCTAAACACTCTAAAAAACTTTTTAAGTCAATAACCGAGAGAGAGTCATAATTGTTGGACTTAATGCACACAAATTTGGGTGATTTTAAGAATTGTGTGAGTAAATGAGGCATGAGATATTATATTACTTTTATGAATTATTGTTCTCGATTTACTAAGGTTTACTTATTGAAAAGTAAAAGTGATGCAGAGGAAATGTTCATGAAATACAAAGCTGAGGTAAAAAACTAATTGAAAAGGAAAATTAAGAGATTTAGGTCATATTAAGGTGGTGAGTATAGTACTAATTTCCTTCCTGATTATTTTTGTGACACCTTGATACCCCCTGGGAGGATACGGGACGCCACACAGACAACATAACATACATGCATACAGAATCGAGACAAAACGAAAACATATGAAACACTCATCATGCCTTTTCAATAGCTCAAAGCAGAAGCAATTCAGAGCAAACATACATCATAATACACTGAACTTAATATAACTTGTTCCAAACTGGAACCAGCATGAATTAAGGTTATTACAAACATTGAAACAAAAATTCAAGAGTTGCATACATTAGATACAAGTCCAAAAACAAACTCAAAATACATTTTAAACATGACAAATTTCAGACTCCTTTAGCCATTGCGGTTGACTTGTCCCAGTCCCTACGTCCTTCTTTTTACACCTATACGGAGCAAATACACCGTCCTAAGCATATAGCTTAGTGAGTAATAACTAAACTATGCTTAATCAATAGACATAGAATCATATTATACATAAGCATCTCAAAATACTGAAACTCGAAACAGAATATCATTTATTTAAGAAAAATACTTCGCATGCTATCAGTCATATTCAGAAATAGAACAGAACATACAGAAACATGGAACTAATTTCAAAATAGGGTGTTAACCTATCAGATCAAAATATTGTTTGTTCTTAACAAAGTTTATTAGAGATCAAAACACAACATGAGTTAGAATGTAAATCCATAAACAGAAGTGGGTAACGGGACTTATACAGAAGATACTATGATTGACATCACTAAATAGAAAAGAACGAAGTCTAGACACCAAAATGTCCGGAAGAGACCGAAGTCCCGACACTGAAGTGTCCAGAAGAGACCGAAGTTCTGACACTGAAGTGTCCTGAAAAGACCGAAGTCTCGACATCGAAGTGTCTTGAAAAGACTGAAGTTCTGACACCAAAGTGTCCTGAAAAGACCGAAGTCCCAACACCGAAGTGTCCTGAAGAGACCGAAGTCCCGAGACCGAAGTATCCAGAAGCAGCTGCAGACCCTTCTAGGCATGCCTATTTACCCACGACTAGAACTTGATAGTTTTAAAACCAAACAAGTTCATTTCATGTTCAACATAATTAGCCAATCATTGCTTTCATGCCAAAATTCAAACATATCAATCTGATAGCTTTGCAAATCATTCAATGGATTAAAGTCAATCAGTAAACAAACAGTCAAAGCAAAACTATCCAAAATTTCTCACTAGATTTCTTAATTACTCACAATTATTCAACAAGACTTACTTACAAATAATACCATCTAAATTACTTATTGATGCTCCCTTACTGCTTATTGTCTCGAAGTCCTAGCAATATCTAGAATTGGTCGCTCGATGCGTTCCTCTATAGAATTTAATACAAACACACATCACTATTGTGCACAATTATAAACTCAGTTATGCACAATAATGTACACTGAATATGTATGATACATGTTCATGTTAAAAATCCGGGTTTCTTATCCATAATCTTATCACATTGTCAAACATGTGAAACCATACTCAATTGCGCAATCCAAATTTATTTCACAACCAACTTTTGGTTTCACCTTTTTCAATTATTCTCATCAGGAAGGCGAGGTAATTAGGTAATACTTCCTTCTAGAAAGTTTTCCCTCTTTGTCTTAAGTTTCCAATGATACCAATTTTATCCAATTTGGGTCAGTATACTGAAAGTTATTCCTAAAAGATTAATGACTGTTCTTAAGCTTCAACAAAATTCTTATCTCAAATTCCAATCAGATTCTAATATTCTTAGAGGCAGAATTAGGACTTAATTTTTTCTATACAAATTGTATCCCTATGTCGCTAGTTTAATCCAAATTAAAAAGCACTCAATTTGGATAATTACAGAGAAAGTTATCCCCAAAATACGAAAGTATGTTTAGGCTGTCAGGAAACTTCCCATACAGCAAAATTCTTCGACATTTTCTTAAAAGTTTACCGCAGTGAACCTAAGCATTGGTCGCGGTGAACTTTTACAGAAAGAAATCTTTCAAGTTGGCCGCGACGAACTTTCACAGAGAAGAAATCTTTCAATTCGTCATCTTCAACTCTCTCTCTCTCTCTCTCTCTACTGTAAATTTTTTTTCAGAAACTCAATCTCACCTCAATTAACTCCAATACTTGTAAACAATTCCTCTAACTCATTTTCTTAACTCATCTGTACACATACACAATTATAAATCCAAGCTTTACACTTAGCATCAAAATCTAATTAACACACATGTAACTTTAATTTGCAGCATTTTTCTCCACATTCACAATCTCAAATCCTCATCTAAGTCATTTCGGACATGTATTCTCCGAACTCTACTGCTATAACTTCACATGCATGTATTCATTTTCACACTACAACATCATCCAAATTCTTTTACAATAACTAGAAGATTGAAAGCTCACTTACTTGATCTCAGCAAAATTTTCCAACAGTGAGAGTGAATAAGAGCTTTCGGTGAATGGGGAAAAGAAAGAATAAAAAGAAACAAAACAATAGCTGGGCTGAAATGTTTAGTTTGCAAGGTATATCATTGATGTGAGAAACAAAAGTAGATCTTTCGTTGATGAACAAAAAACAAGGAAAGAAGAGTTTAGTGTTGCATGCTTTCGGTGAAGAACAACCGAAAATTTCCTTCTCTTTTCTAAGAAAATACGTGTATCCCTTGCATGTGGGCCATGTGTCAACATGCAAGGCTGCCAAATGTTACAATTTCATTGGTCTATTTGTCTCTTTTTTTCTAGTCCAAAATACCCCAAATTTTCAGAAATTTCTTAAAATTCACCAAAAACTCTAAAATACTCG
>JANZLC010000005.1:5363504-5375683 GCA_026413385.1 Erythroxylum gracilipes | reverse complement strand
TTCTATACCTCCTCATTCTCTCTCCCTTTCCATAACAAACTCCTAACCACTAGCCTATGTGGCATTTGTATTTATTCTCTTCCCTTACATACCACTATGGACTAGTATACTGATCAGTGCTAGTATGCTGATTACTAGGAGGGTGCTAACACACTTCAAGAGCATAATGAGCTCTGCTGTTTTCTTTCGTATGGCATAGTCTTGGACTGAACTGCTACTGATTGTCAATCTACAGGGTGAGAAGCTAAAGATTTTCTATAATCCATCTGCCAATAAGCTGGCTCCGAATGAAGAGTTTGGGATTGCTTTTAATGGTAATTTCTGATGCAAAATTAAGATCACTAATAAGTTGCATTATTTTTTCTTCCCTGCGTTCTTGATGAATGATGTGAATTTATGGTTCCTTTAAAATGAACTTTACTCATCTCAGCAAAGATTAGTAAAAGTTCCACATTATGTTTATATGATGAATCCTTGAAATTATTTAAGCTGTCAAAGTAGTCTGAACTCAAGTACAAGTTGGATTGTTTCAAATACCATGAAATTGTCTCATTCTGGTTGATCTCTGCAATAAGCAAATGACTGTTTCGTAGCTACATATTCCACCTCCAGATTAGGCTACTAGGTGATAGAACTCCACTTGTTGATGGCTTATTCTGCATCGTAATTCCATAGTTTACTTTTGGTGGTAATGGAGTGAAGGGCAATGTGAAACTGATCTTGTGTTTGTTCTGATGTTTAATAGCAATTCAACCTAGTAACTTTGTATGTCGCAGGAGGTTTTAACCAGCCAATAATGTGTGGAGGTGAGCCAAGGGCAATGCTTATGCAGGCTCGAGGCAAAGCTGATGATCCTTTATATACCATCCAGATATGTGTTCCCAAGCATGGTTTGTAGAATTTCACCATTCTTATCGCATTATGTACACAGAATCCTCTCTTACTGATTTTAATCTTCTTGCAGCTGTGAACTTGATCTTCTCGTTTACAAATGGGGTTGATTGGGACGGTCCTTACAGACTGAAGTTTCAAGTGCCAAAACCTTGGCGCAACAGACCGATTGATTTTTTTAATGAGGTGATGAAACTCAGGAAACTTTATACTAATTTGATTCTTCTTCTCTAGCTTTAAATAACCACATGACAATCCAAATTCTGTTTTCTGGTTCATATACCAAGAAATTCAGAATTATTCATTGGAAACCTTGACTATTTGTTCTCTGTTCAATTTTGGTATGGCACAGGGCCTGGCTGCGGAGCTGAGCAAAGAAGGAGCATGCGAGAAAGCAATTTTTCCAGACACAACTGGAGTTGTGACAAGATGTGCTATGATTGGTAACTTGTCCCTTGAAGGAGTAAGTCTTATTCCTTTTTCCTTTCACTTTCTTGTAATCCTGATATGGAAATGAGTTTCTTACATTAGTTAATAAGTATCGATGTACTTGGTTGCAGGGTGATCGTTGCAATCTTGATCTAGTTCCAGGATGCATGGATACAAGCTCCCCCCTGTACGACCCGCTCGCCAATGTAGACGATGGATCCTGCTCTGTCGATTCGGAAGATGAAGACTAGTGTTTATCCTTTCATGTCCCTTCTAGTTCGAGTACCATAGCTTATGACTACAATTTTAGCACAAAAAGGGTCAGTTCTTAACTTCATATGGCTTAAATGTAGTGATCCCTGTAATCACTAGTTTCCAGGTATTGCACTTGGATTGTGATAGAACAGATTGCAGGCTGCAATCTGGGTATATACATGTATAGATTCAAAGAAACCAACGTAAAGGAAGATACAATTTAAATGCTTTGCATTAGAGGTTTCTAAAGAAATTTCTCGACATTGTTACATGTTTCTTCCTTGCAAAAATCATTGTATAATGAAAGAAAAAAAAAAAGCACTTGTTCTTCACTTATGAGTGGTTAAACTTGAGTTTATGTTATTTCGAAACTGCAGCAAGAGGTTGCTTGCTTCCCTGAACTCCTCTTTGTCGGCAAGCATTATAACTGTTTAAAAGTTTACTAAAACTACTATACTTTTCTCACAACCAGACAAAGGAAACCGCCTAACGTTGGAAATTCACCATCATGAGAGTTTTAAGCTTTCTTTTACATTATTATCTACAAAGACTAGAGTGATCCACAATGCTTTAACACTGTCTTAACCTTATTTTCACCTAAAAACAAAGCCTCTTTGACAATGTTGCCAATTTCTTCATTTTTCTTGCTCTCTTCATATTTCCCACCAAGGAAATCAGAGATAAGGCCAGCACCTGCACCAGCAGCCAAGTCAATAGTATAGTGACCTCTTGTGCCCAGCAACCTAATGGCTCGAAGAACATTGAGCAAATCAAACGTCCAAGCCGATTCCTAATAAAGCCAACTCATGCAAGAGATAAAAAGACAGGGCTGTAAAGTTTAAAAATTAAAACAATAAGAGTCTGTCAGACAATAGAAGCTAGTTAAACGATAGGAGCCTGTTAGATGATAAATCATGCTAAAACAACTTAAAACAGAAGGCGCCTGTTAAAACTGAAAGGATCCTATTGCAAGTTAAAAATAGAAGGAGCTTATTATAAAAGCGAAGAAATCTTTTGTTAAAATGAACACACACAATATAATACGAAAATATAAAAGTTAAAAAAGAAGAGAGAGAAAGACGGTCGATTTTTACTGGTTCGGCTTACAACCTAAGCCTACGTCCAATCCCTAAGTATTCAACTTGAGAGTTTCACTATGAAAATCCAAGTAGTAATTTGACGAGTCTCTTCAAGCTTACGAGTACACATTTTTTAAGGTTCTCCAACCTTCTACACTAGTAGTATTTATCGAGCCTCTACAAGCTCACGAGTACATCTTTTTCAAGGTTCTCCAACCTTCCACATTAGTAGTATTTTGCTAGCTTTTACAATCGCTCATGAAATAAAGAAGTAATTTGCTCTATATAAGCTTCAATGATCTCTCACAAAAAGAATTGTCACTTTCTAAGGCACAAAAGATTTTGATCAAGATATGACTTCTGGGAATATTGATGCTTATGAAGTATTTCAAAGATTCTAGCTTCTGTTTCGTTTGTAAAATGCAGTGGCTCTTCTTTAAATAGGCATTTTCTTCAACTAGTCAGTTACTTCATTTCTATTTTGAGTTGACTTTGAATCTTCAATATAATCTCTTCTAGAATCTTGCAATAATCAATTGTTAAGAGAAATATGGAGCTGATTAACTAAATATATAATTAGAAGGATCTTTTCAAATTTTGTAAAATAAATAAAGTAAATCCATAAAGAAAGTTCCTGCAAGAAAGGAAACAATTATCCTATAATTTTATTTTCTTTTAAGAATTATATCGTTACCTTCAAAAGGAAATAAATCAAATTTAAATTTTGAAATATTATATAGTCATCATCAAAACCACTAATAAGCCTAACAATCTCGCCATTTTTTATGATGACAAACATTAATAGATATATTTTCAAATTTTAAATAAGAAAAACAGATTTCAAAAAATACCTGTAAACTTTATAAGTTCATAAGTTCTTACTGAATAGAAGGAGCCTTTCCTTTCTTAGTAAGGAGTCTATCGTTAACAAATCACATATTTAAACTTCATAGATTCCGTTAGTAACACATATCTCATATTCATCATGCTCACAAATTATGCAAGTAAATATCATCAACTTCCAGTAAAATATATCGTCACTTTAATTCTTCCCCTTTGTCTTTATAAAAAAATAGAGAGAAAAGAACTAAATAGTCACGAAATATCACAAGTATGTAAGAATAAACTAGGCAAAATTATATCTTCATCTTAACTCTTAACTCTCCCCCTACATTAATGTTTTCCTCTTTCGAAGTTATTCTCAAGCAGAAAGTTACTCAACCTCTCATACCATGCTCAAGGAGCCTGCTTTAGACCATATAGAGCTTTAGTTAACTTCATCACGTAATTAGGATGATCTCCATCTTTGAAACTATTTTTGTCATAGAAATCCTTAAATATTCTGTCATGTGTCTCGAACACCCACCATTAACTATCCATTGATTTTCTCTCTTTCCAGTATAAGTAGTTGTTTCTATCGAACTAAGGAGGCTTTGATACAGATTGTCCTTCAAGGTTTCTCAAGTTATTTGCCATGATTTATCACTTGCTGTAAAACACAAAAATGTGAAACCTCGCTTTAATACCAAATGATAAAGTAAACTCATACAAGAGATAAAAGACAGGGGCTGCAAAGTTTGAAACAATAAGAGCATGTCAGACAATATAAGTTAGTTAACGACAAGAGCATGTTAGATAATAGGAGCCTGTTAAACGATAAGTTCTATCAAAACAATTAAAAATAGAAGGCGTGTGTTAAAACTAAAAGGAACTTATTGCAAGTTGAAAATAGAAAGAGCCTATTATAAAAGTGAAGAAGTCTCTTGATAAAATGAACACACATACAATATAATGAGGAAATTTAAAAGTTAAAAAAAGAGAGAGAAGGACACAGTCGATTTATACTGGTTCAGCTTACATCCGAAGCTTATGTCCAGTCCCCAAGTATCAAACTTAAGTATTTTACTATGAAAATCCAAGTAGTAATTTGACGAGTCTCTTCAAGCTCATGAGTACATATTTTTCAAGGTTCTCCAATCTTTTACACTGGTAGTATGTATCGAGCCTCTCTAAGCTCACATGTATATATTTTTTAAGGTTCTCAAACCTTCCACACTAGTAGTATTTTGCTAGCATCTAAAAGCTCTTAACAAATGAAGAAGTAATTTGCTTCATATGAGCTTCAGTGATCTCTTACAAAAAGAATTGTCACTTTCTAAGACACAAGAGATTTTGATCAAAATTTGCCTTTTTGGGAATATTGATGCTTTTGAAGTATTTCAAAGATTCTGACTTTTGTCCTCTCGTTTGCAAAAATACAGTAACTCTTTTTTAAATAGATATTTTCTTCAACTAGCTGTTGCTTCATTTCTATTTTGAGTTGAATTTGAATCTTCAATATTGTTTTTGCTAGAATCTTGCAATAATCAACTGTTAAGAAAATTTTGGAACTGATTGACAAAATATATGATTAGTAGGATCCTTCCTGAATTTGTAAAATAAATAAAGTAAGTTCATAAAAAAAGTTCATGCAAAAAAGAAATCATTTATTTTATGATTTTATTTCTTTTTAAGAATTATATCCTTACCTTAAAAGAAAATAAATCAAATTTAAAATTTAAAATATTAGGTGATCACCGTCAAAACTATTAATAAGCCTAACAATTCCACCTCTGCTTTCTTCTCACGTTTAAGTGATGCAATCACTACTCCAGCAACATCGCCAAAGAAGAACAGAAAGAACGAAACTTTTCCCACTGGAAAGTCCACTCCTCCCCCTACAAATTCCTGAACATAAACAAAACAACACCGCCTGACAAAGGAGATTTGGTTCAGTCTGAATTTGATAGGGTTGGACGCCGTTGTTTGAATCCATAAGTCTGGGTGGCTTTAGTTAGAGAATTCCTACAAAACAATAAAGGCTTGCTGGGGGTTGATTGCCGACAGGCCACTCCGACGCTCAAGTTAGTCTTTTGGTAAGGGTATTGGTGGCTATGAATAGAGAAAATCAGGGTTCTAATGTCGTACTTGTCTCCTGGTGAGGTAGCACCTTATATATGAAATACCTGCTAGGTTTAGGTCTTCACTTATGAATGGGAGGTCACCATCTATGAATGGGCCGTCTATTCCTGGGCCTGGGCCTAGCACGACCGACCTAGCCATAAGCCCCCTACTCCTCGAGTCTGATCAAGGAGAAGGGTCGAAGGAGTACATAAAGATTGTGCCGCTCGTTCGCATGACAGCTTGTAATAAGGCCGACCGATCGGATGTAATGGTGGGGTCGATCGATCAGATGTAGACGCCTAATCAAAGCACTAGGCTTAACCGCTCGGGTACCTAGCTCCGAAGAGTGGGTGTCCACGGTCAGTCTAAAGAAGACTGTATCGCTTAAGGACATCGATATTGCTCTTCACGTTGCCCGGAGGGTTCTTCCTCCTGTTGACGAAGAGTTTTTGGATTCGCAAGACAGCAAGGAGGTGATGTCTGGCCTCGTGAGCAGCTTAGCAAAAGGTCTGGCGTTCGCCTTTGAGGTGTATCAGCGCGTTGACCAGTCTGCTGAAATCACCCGATCGATGGACCAAGAGATCCAAAATCTTCTTGGTCAGGTCAACGTTTTGAGAGGTCAACTTTTAGAGGCGAAGGAGGAGAAGACCAGAGTGGTTGCGTCAAGGGACGAGCTGGAAGAAATGCGTCGGGCATTTTAGCTCGATGATGAGGACTTGAATGATGAGTGCAAGGAATTTGCTTATGATTTGGCTCTTTACATCTTGAGGAACTGCCACAGCGTTTGCGTCCCTGATGGGTCGGACGGTCCTTTATTTGAGGATTATGCCGAGTCAATGCTTCCCTCCGAGCTCAGCCTTTCAATTGAGGAGGTGAAGGAGATAGCAGAGAAAGAAGATCCGATTGTCTGTACCTATCCTCCTACCGAAGGGCCCAAGTAGCTTAGCCATAAATCCTCAAAGCTCATCTGGTCGGGCTTGTGACCAGAACAAATGTTTAACGAAAATAAAGCTTTTCTTGCTGTTGACCTTTGTTGTCTTCTTAATTTGGTGAAAGAAGCTTAGACTGTCATTAATTTCGTATGAGGGATTGTCTTTTCAAATAGCAGGTAGAGAACGAGTGCTCTCAATACGCGTCGATTGGTTGTAAGGTTTGAGAGCGTCATCGTCGACCGAGGCAAGAGAACCTGGCCTAACGATGCTGAGGCCGAGCGATCCAAGATTTTGGTTCTTGGCATCGCCTGGTTCCAAGATCCTATCTTGGCAACCTAGCCAAGCGATGTCGAGGCCAAGCGATCCAAGATTTTGGGTCTTGGCATCGTTTGGCTCCAAGATCCTGTCTTGGCAACCTAGCCAAGCGATGTCGAGACCGAGTGATCCAAGATTTTGGTTCTTGGCATTGCCTGGTTCCAAGATCCTGTCTTGACAACCTAGCTGAGCGATCCAAGATTTTAGGTATTGGCATGTTGAGGCCGAGCGATCCAAGATTTTGAGTCTTGGCATCGCCTGGTTCCAAGATCCTGGCTTGGCAACCTAGCCGAGCGATGTCAAGGCCGAGCGGTCCAAGATTTTGGGTCTTGGCATCGCCTGGTTCCAAGATCCTGTCTTAGCAACCTGGCCGAGCAGTGTCAAGGCCGAGCGATCCAAGATTTTGGGTCTTGGCAGCCGAGCGGTGTCGAGGCTGAGCGATCCAAGATTTTAGGTCTTGGCATGTCGAGGCTGAGCGATCCAAGATTTTGGGTCTTGGCATGTCGAGGCCGAGCGATCCAAGATTTTGGGTCTTGGCATCGCCTAGTTCCAAGATCCTGTCTTGGCAACTTGGCCTAGCGGTGTCGAGGCCGATCGCTCACAGCCGGCCGAACAATGCTGATGACAATTAGTCAGTAGAATTTTCCCCCTGTAGCTCATCTTGACGGGACTTTTTATGCCGAGAAAGTTGAAACCCTTTATTGATGATGATAGGGGCGTGGACTGTTAAAAAACCTGACTGGCAAGGCTAGGAAAAAGGTACCCACTAGCTACATGCGCAAAAGCGTAAGCAGTAATAAAGTACAAGACAAAGAAATAAATGAAGCAAAGCTTATCTATTGATAAAATGTCTTCAGGTTTTGAGAACACCAGGGCCTCGGTAGAATCTTGTCATTCGTGTCTCGCAGGATGTAAGAGCTGTCTCTGGCTTGTTTGACCACTTGGTAGGGTCCTTCCCATGCTTGTCCGAGTTTTCCAGGATGTTTCCCAGCCGTCTTGACCCTTCTTAGAACATATCTGCCGATCTTTATGTCGCTCGGCCTTACCCTTTTGTTATAAAAACTTGTTGCTTTCTTTCTGATGGCTTCTGAGCGAGCGGCTGCCCTATCCCTATCTTTACTGAGAAGCACAAGTTCTGCCCTACGAGCTTCGTTATTCCGTTCTTCTTCGTAACGCGAAACTCTCTGGTTATGCAGTACCACTTCTACTGGGACTAGGGCCTCTACCCCAAAGGTCATTTTGAACGATGTAAAGTCTACCAGCTGATTGATTTTGGGCAGGGGGAAGCTGTCCTTTGGGCATGCTTTGTTACCGACCGATAAATTTCAGGCATATTTTTCGGTACCAAGCAAATACCGATCTGTTCTCCATCAAACACTGTGATTTCTTTGACCAGGCCTTTTTCAAGTTCGAAACCTAGATTTGTGAATTTGGATCGATCTTCTTCATCCAATATGACCTGCCAAAGACCGATCTATTCTCCATCAAACACTGTGATTTCTTTGACTAGGCCTTTTTCAAGTTCGGAACCTAGATTTGTGAATTTTGGATCGATCTTCTTCATCCAATATGACCTGTTGTGTTTCTTCTACAGGGTTCATCCCCTCAGTTTCTTCATCGGCTCTCACATCGAGAGAGCTTGTCAGGACTACCGCTCCATCAAGTGTCCTTGTTTCCTCTAAATAGCATTCCCTAGCGATTCTCTGCTGGCCCCTGACAATACCGATTCCCTGGGGTGTTGGGAATTTCATTACTTGATAGTAGGTCGATACAACTGCTCTGAGGGCATTTTGGGTGACTCTTCCAATTATTACGTTATACGCCCCTACAAACTTCACAACCAAGAATTCAACATTCCTCTCTATCTAACATAATTTCTGTCCGAATTGTACATTCAAGAAGATTCGGGCAAATGGGTATGCTGATGCTCCTGTTACCCCTTTGATGGGTCCCTCTATTGGCAGTAGTCGCTCTTCCGGAATCTCCATCTGCTTAAAAGCATCGTAATATAGCAGGTCGACTGAGCTTCCTGTGTCAATCATTACCTGTTTCACTTTGCTACCGTCCATATTCAAGGTGACCACTAGTGCATCATCATGAGGACAACTAACACCATCCAGATCAGATTCGTCAAACGAGATCACTCCATCGTTCTGCTTCTTTTTCTTGGCTGACAAGTCTTCAATGACCTGCCTGGCATACCTCTTTCTTCCTCTTATAGTGGACCCTCCAGCTGTACTACCCCCGAAAATCATGTTGATGACCTTAACTGGTCGATCATCCTGATGTCCGATGTTTCCATCACCTCTTGCCCTGGACTGTCCTCTCGTATCGCGTCGGTCGTTCGTATTCCTATTCTGCCTCCCTCCCTCGTTCGTGTTATTTTGCCTCCAAGGCTTTCGCCAGTTGTCAAACCGACCACTCCTACCCTCAGTATCTCGATCGGCATTTTTTTCGTACTTCAAAAATCTACTCAGCCTTCCCTTCTGGATAAGGAGTTCGATTTCTTTCTTTAAGTCCCAGCAATCCTCCGTGTCATGACCGACATCTCTATGGAAATGCAAATATAGAGAAGAATCCCTTTTGTTGAGGGGAGTGTTCAATTTATTGGGTTCTTGGAGGGATTCCCCTTCTACTCTCATGACCTCCAGTACTTCCGCATACCGCTTGTTGAGCGGAGCGAAGGATTCTCGCCGTTGGTCCTTTCGATTGGTCGGCTTCCTCCAGCTAGACTGATCTGTCTGTCGATTGTGTGAATCATTTGTTCTGCCACTTGGCCAGCGGTCATCTGCTCTGCTCTTTGTGTTTTTCAATACTTCCTCTAGCTGGATATACTTATCCGCCCGATTTCTTATCTCTTAAATAGATTTGGGCTGATCGAGGGCCAATGATTTCTTGAACTCTTCATCCCTCATGTTGCTTATAAGGGAGGCCAACATGGACAAGCAGGTGAGGTCAGGGACTTCAACAGCTTCATTGTTGAACCGAGTGATGAACTCTCGCAAACTTTCGTTCATTCCTTGGGTCAACTGCATCACTTCCAAGGCAGTTTTCTATGGCCGTTTACTTGTAGCAAATTGGTTGAGAAATAACAGCTTAAAATCCTCAAAACTGGTTATGCAACGTAGGGGTAAGCTGTTGAATCATCTTCGGGCCCCTTCTTGAAAGGCTGTGCAGAAGGCCTTACATTGAATGGCATCAGGGACGCAATGCAGGTTCATCGTCGATTGAAAGTGCTGCAGGTAGTCGAGGGGATCGGTCTTTCCAGTATATTTTTTAGGCGTTGGTATCTTAGTATCGAGGGCTAGGAGGCTATCCAGGATATCCGAAATGAAAGGAAAGTTGTTCTGTGTTGATGGTTGATCCGGATGGGAATTCATGGCTATATTGATTCGATCATCCACGATTTTTTCTAAGGCTTCAGTAGAGTGCCGATCTGCCATCACACCAATCTGTCGAGCGGGGGTTTACTGCTGTTCCGGTTGAGACTGTAAGATTTGGCGAATCAATAGATCGGTCACGTCCTCTATTTGTCTTTGGGTGAGGGAGATCTGTTGTGGTGCAGGGGAATTTGCGTTTATGAGATGCTGAATATAAGGGTGCGAATTGGTTCCGGCGTTGTCCTCCAGGGCTACGCTCTGTTCTTCTTGATCTCGGTTTTGAGGTTGTGGTTGATCATTTGGGTGTGAAGATTGTGTGTGGTTATTCGGCGATAGCTCATCTGCGCTAGGGTTTTGGGTGATGGGTAGAGGATGGATCTGGGGATCATGGTGCATTGACAGAAGAGCAGTGGGTAATCGCAAGCCTATTCATTGCAATGCAAGTGTTGCGACGGCGGCTACATCAGGATTGGCTGTTGCCGCCTGACTGATTAGAGTGCTTCTGGACATGGTGCCTTGACGCCCGACCCCACGGTGGGCGCCAACTGGTTCAGTCTGAATTTGATGGGGCTGGACGCTGTTGTTTGAATCCATAAGTCTGGGTGGCTTTAGCTAGAGAATTCCTGCAAAACAATAAAGGCTTGCCGGGGTTGATTATCGACAGGCCCCTCCGACGCTCAAGTTAGTCTTTTGGTAAAGGTATTGGTGGCTATGAATAGAGAAAATCAGGGTTCTAATGTCGTACCTGTCTCCTGGTGAGGTAGCACCTTATATATGAAATACCTGCTAGGTTTAGGTCTTCACTTATGAATGGGAGGTCACCATCTATGAATGGGTCGTCTATTCCTGGTCCTGGGCCTAGCACGACCAACCTAACTAAGATTCAAATTCAAACTATTTTCTTTTCTTCGCAACATTTATAGTTATTTTTGAGTGAGATTTGGTTGGAGTCTATGGGATGTAACTAGGCTAGTTACCTCAGGAACTGGAAGCTCAGTGGAGCAACCAAGAATTCCATGACAAGTGAACATGAACAAGGTCGAGATTGTTGCTCGTGGCCTGCCCTCAACAATTCATACCCATAGTATATATATTGCTTGCATCACGACAAACACCTTACCAAGAAAGGCAAAATTTGAAAAAAAATGAGATATGAACATCCTACTTATACCCATGAGCTTGTCTACTACCAACTAACAGAATTAATAGTTCCAAATTAATTATTATATCCTCCCTTTTCTTTTTATATGTTTTTTATGTTCCAATTCCGTATCCCAACTACATAACTAAAACTATATAAGCGTAAAAACAGAGGTTATGTAGTGAATGTACCTGAAATAATTAAATCAAATCGTTAATCAATTCGCAGACTATCCCCAAATTTTTTTTCACGCAAGTAAATAAAAATCACAACTGCAAAATAAAGAAGACACCGACGTTTGGTAACGCAGTTTGGCACACCTTGTCTACGTCTGCGGGGCCCTAACCCAGATTAATCACTTTCACTGTAGTTCAACAAAAATTACACAAGATTAATCTACCCAGTACGACTCAATCAATGTAACTAACCCACAACCTAACTACCTATGAAAGATTTTCACGCCCAATAACACGACCAACTCGTGTTAACCTCGTCAGAGGATTTTCCTAACTATTTCTACTCAAAAGCGAAAACAAATAAATCAAGAAATAACAATTTTCCAGATCTGAAATTGTTCACCAATATAAATAAGTTGCTGCACCAATAAGTCACGCATTCACCAACTATAATCCTTCTCTGTGCCGCTATCAACAACTGTCCAGTAATGCCCAAAGAATCAACAACTCCACATCATGCTTGAACTCCTTATCAAAGATAATTGAGATTGTAAAAAGGGTTGCTTGAAATACCTACGCAATCAGCCCAACAGAGGGGCAAAACAAAGCAGCAGCAATTCTCACAAAAACATACGTTA